>QNUK01000733.1:0-205000 GCA_013621035.1 Clarias magur | reverse complement strand
ACAGTGTAGCTGCTTCTGGCGTCTGCCAAATGACAAAACATGTTTCACCTTCAAGTCTGTGCATCTGAGAGGGACGGTTCTCATGGGGTTGAGGAACTTTCTGAAGCTCCTTCACCGTCAGCTCATCTTTAATGAATGAGGGCCCGTTTGAGATCTCGAGTCTCATCACAGCGACAGATAGACGCGGTAACTTGAACCATAACTCCTTCCCTTCCTCCTAGTTAACACACTAACGAGGTCTCGTCCTGTCAGGAAGTTCTCTCTAAGTTCTCATAGAGAGAGAGAGAGATATTGATTGTGATGTGATTATGGAACATAATGTCATTTGGTAGATGAGGTACCAGGCTTTAAAGTACTGCTTATCTCGGGAGGATATTTTCTGCTGTAGTCTATCCGCCAGTGTCAGAGCGAGAATGATTGATGAGGAGGTAATAAATACGGATCGAGCGAACGTGGATGTCAGACAGACGTTCCACGCAGACAAAAGACTCTGTCAATTATTTCCGACGCTTTCCATTGAGATGTCACCGCTTGTCTGCATTTCAACCTTTTTAAATGCCTTTAAATGTAACTTTCCTGCTGGGTTTATCCCGTTCCTCATTCCCCGTCCTTTAAGGAATGCTTGATGGTATTTATGTTCATTTCCTTATCACCAGCTTCCAGCCTCAGATTGTGTTCATAATGAAATGGAAATAACAACTGTATTTTCCTGGAACATATACATCAAACATAATCTATATGGAGATGTGATATGGAGATAGTGATGCATTGTGAAAGGAAACTGACTTGCACTGCAGGGATTAAAGAGATTTGTAAAAAGAAGTTTGCTTTAAATAAAATTGAAGGTGCATATAAGTACTTTATAATAGGTAGTACAAGTTCGTCACCTGGAACGTGTACAAATTCCACAAACCTCATTCCATGCAAGAATGCATTCCGAGGTTCTTCTGAGGATCATATAAAGCTTCTGAGCGTCTGGGTTTCTTTTCCATGCAGCTTGTTTCAGTGAAAGAAAATAATGAAATTAGTGCAAAATACTTTAAAAGACGCCAGCTCGATGAATCTATGTGATACAGCAGAAGCTTCAAATGAACTTTGGGAGTTTTTTATTTATTTATTTTTTTGCACTGAACAAGGGTTGTGGAATTTGGCCTGAATTACTTGCATTGTAAACGCGTTCTGGGTGACAAACCTCATTGTCAAGATTTATAACCAGCAGCACTGATGGCAATGCACTTAAAGGCAGACTTGAAAAAAAAAAAAAAAAAAAGAAAATCCACGCTATCCCTTTAAGAAGCGAGATTTATCACTTGAGCATTTGCGCACTAAAACCCCTTACTTTTACACATTGCCTTTTCCAGACTATAAAACTTTTTTTCTTCTTTTACATCCCAGTTCTTGTAACACATTATACAGTGACACATTATAATTTTACATCTCAATAATAATAACAATAGTTATAATTTCCCTGTTCACCATCAGTTCTGTGCCTCAGCACTAAAACACATCCAGGCGTTCAAGTAAAAGCTTTTAAAGTGACTAAAGTTTAATTTCGTCATTAAACTCATAAGTGTTACAGGATTGTAGCAAAGTTCAGCTTAGAAAATAATTACTTCCAGGAATAAAATGTCTGCCACAATAATTCAACTTACACTTTCCTTTTCTCCCTTCTCAGACTCGGAGTTATTTATGATATTTTATTATATATATATATATATATATATATATATATATATATATATATATATATATATATATATATATATATATCAGAATCATGTTGTGCACCTGTTGAAGCTCCACATTCAGATTAATAAAACAAAAATCCATTGAATTTAGACGTTTGCTTTTGTTTGTTATGTCTCAAATCTGACCACTAATGTGCACAAGCCATGATCATCATCATAACGGGGTCAGGGGTCGCTCAGTGGTTAAGGCATTGGACTACGGTTCGGAAGGTCCCAGGTTCAAGTCCCACTACCACCAAGTTGTCCCTGTTGGGCCCTTGAGCGAGGCCCTTAACCCCAACTGCTCAGATGTATAATGAGATAAAAATCTAAGTCGCTCTGGATAAGCGCGTCTGCCAAACGCCTAGATCTAGACGTAGATGTAGATGTGATCACATGCAGTGGGGAAAATAATTATTTGAGCCTGTGTGGATTTTGTACTGTAAGTTTGCCTACTTACAAAGACATGAAGAGTTTGTAATCATCAATGATCATAGGTTAATTGTAAAAGATAGAGAAGGATAGAGAATCCAGAAAAAAGCACATTGATAGAAAGGATATCAATTGATTTCAAAAAAGTAAAGTATTTGAACCCAAGAAAAACATAACTTAGCACTTGGTGGAGAAACCCTTGTTGGTACGAGCAGAGGTAAGATGGTTCTTGTAGTTGGTTACCAGGTTTGCACGCATCTCAGAGGGATTTGAATCGATTCCTTTTTACAGAACTTTTCTAAACTGCTTGACAGCTCCGAGTTTTAACTCGCTCCATACATTTCCTGCCTAGGCCACTCCACCACCTTAATATGCTTCATCTTGAGCCACTCCTTTGTCGCCTTGGTGATATGTTTTTTACTGGAGGTCAGTGTCATGCTGGAAGATGCACCCACGACCCATCTTCATGAGGTTCTCATCCAAGATTTTACAATACATGGCCTTGTTCATTGGCCCCTCAATGCAGCAAAGTCGGCCTGTACCTTTAGCAGAGAAACAAGCATGATGTTTCCACCTCTGTGCTTGACCGTAGGAACGGTTTGCTTAGGGTCGTAGTAAGCAGTTTTCCTCCTCTAATCGTGGTGAGTCGAGTGGGTGCCAAAGAGTTCAAACTTGGTCTTAACTGACTGTGGTCCCAACTGCCTTGAGATCATGGATATAAAAAACATAAATAAAATATATAAAGAGAATGAAATGAATATGTGCAAATACTGTTCGGATCCTTAATAAGACAAGCATTGTATGTGTACATTATGTACTGTATATTTCAAAACCTCCTCTGAAACATTGCATTTTTTTTTTTTCTTCATATGCACTGACTCCATTAGGGACGATTTAAAGAAACCATAACACACAAACGGCATCACATCAGCTTAAAGTAAATGTTTTGGATCTCCTGTCTTTTTTTTTTTTTTACTACTACATGAAGTGACCTTTAAGAGCGCGCCCAGATTCTGTCGGATGAATTTCGCTATCCATGTGGTGAAAGAAGTAAATAATTTTTTTTTTTTTTATTGCTGTGTTGACCTTTGAGATCTTTATCTCTATAGCCTCTGTGCTAAGATACACTTTTTGCTATACATTGGCCTTTTCTTAAAAAAAAAAAAATAAAAAAAAAACTGCTATTCTTTATTATTGCAGAGAAAAAGTGATTGACAATTTGCAATTGCTGGACTTCGACGGCCACTTTTACTCTAAAATAAAAAAAATTACAATTAAACACTTTTTTTTACATTTTTAAAAAGGGATCCTCATAGATTAATATGAATAAGAACTGCAAAAAAAAAAAACCCTAAAAAAAGAAAACATTCACTCTAAAATGGAATGAAATCCAAAATAGCTTAGCAATTTTAAAAGGTTAAATCCCCCAAAAGTAATCTCAAAAAGAAATGTGTAAAGACGTTATGAATAAAAGAATGAAATCAAACTAGAAATCAACACATTTTTTCACTTTTGAAAAAAAAAAAAAAAAACTGACATCTTAACAAATGAAAGTTCTTTGAATCTAATCACAGTCATCTACTAAAATAACCTTTCTTTATATATTCTTGTTCTGTTAGCAAAACAAACTAAATCCGTCTATTCAATGATTTCTAAAAAAAAAAAAAAAAAGCAAAACGTTTTTGTCAGTAGAATAAGGAAATTAAAAATATGTCTAGAGATAGGGTTAATAATCTCGTATTTAGTTTACTTTCATTTAATATTAAAGATGGGAGATACTTTAAAAAATAACTGCATTTAAAAAGATTCAGAAGATTTAAATTTGATGTTTTTTGATAGTATATGTTCAACTAGTTGTTATTATTATTATTATTATTATTATTATTATTATTATTATTATTATTATTATTATTAATGTTTAATGTTTTACTATAAGCATTGTTTGAAATAATATTTCAATTTCAGGCAACTGCATGTAGTGAACTAGACAAAAAGTGATTTAAATAAACTTGGATAAATGTAAAAAGTAAATCCAAAACTTGGATATTGTGCATGCAGGCGAGCATTTTATGCAAATTTGATGTTACAAATAAGCCTTTTATCTTTAATGAATGGTAGCCTGATGATTTGCAAGTTTAAGTACATGAAGCTGGCTAGCTAAACCAAATAAAACTTTAATAGTTAGATAGATAAGAATCGCAGTAAGTAAAAGTCTGTCATGACTGCCAGTAATGGGGGCGGACACAGATGCAGGGTTTACGTAAAACGAGAGTTCTTATTACTGCTTCACACAATCTTCAAAAAAATGAAATAAACAAAAAAAGGATATGCAGTAGCACTGCCGATTACTCCCCGGCTGGGTTTGCAGAGAGGCAGGTTACTCAGTCCTGGGGGGAGAGACGAGACAACACGTAGCTCGTGGACAGCGTGAGAACAGACAGAAACAACGTGCACAACGGTGAACAGACAAAGAGCTACGGGTTCGACCGGAATAAATAGAGACACACAAGGAAGACACAGGTGAACTTAATTTGGTTTAACAGAAAGAACTAGTACCTACGTAGACACACTAGGGGGGGGACAAGGAGTCGGTTCAGTAATCCGGTGAACCATATCTTATTCCCCAGGGCTGAGTTGGCACAGATGTGACAGTACGTTAGTATGTTAGTACTAAAAATAATAGCTCAATTAAATTGGGATTACATAAAAAGCTTCGCACAAATCCTAATTACATCACTGCGAAACGTTCCTTCTAATCCCCGTTCTGAGCGCCAGTCTGAGGCGCGAGGAAAACAGCAGCACAGCCTTTCTGGTTAGATCGGATTTCACACTGTCATGATCTGCTGGATGTTATTTATTCAGTCTGAAGCATTATTGAACCCTCGGGCTATACAGAGATCATAACCGACAGCCTCTCCATCTGATCTTTAAAATATCCACAACACAGCGCCGTCCTCCACGCGCTAGACCTTAAAGACGGGACGGGGACTAGTGAAGAGTGAAAGAACTGCTTAATTTTGCATATATGTAATGTGTGTGTGTGTGTGTGTGTGTGTGGCCACTTCATCAAGTACACTTGTTCCAAGTACATGGCAGCAGCTTGATGCATGTAGACACAATCAGTCAAGATGCATCAGAATGGGGAAGAAAGGTGATTTAAGTGACTTTGACATGGTTAGCATGGTTGTTGGTGCCAGACGGGCTGGTGTGAGTTTTTCACACACTGCTGATCTACTGGGATTTTCAAATAAAATCAAAAGTATACAATGAGTGAAAATGCCTTGTTGATGCCAGAGGAGAACGGCCAGACTGGTTTAAGCCGACAGAAAGGCAACAGCAACTCCAAATAACGTCTCGTTACAAGCGAGGTATGCCGATGAGCACCTATGAACACACAACCACTTTGAATCTTGAGGTGGATCTTCTACAGCAGCAGAAGAACAGGAAACTGAAGCTACAGGCCACATGGACTCACGAAAAACTGGACGATAGAAGATTGTTACTGTATATAGTCAGTTGCTATTTTAAGACACACGAAGGTCAGCCCTTCTGGAACAGTTCTTGCAAGAATAGCATTGTCAAGTGCATTGATAAAACCCATCAAGCACCATGAGGAAACTCATCAAGTCATGATCTCTCATGAAGACCTTCCCCGGAAAGCAAGACCAAAACTTAGAAAGAGAAGAGAAGTTCATTCAGAGATAGATCTCAGTATCAACTGTTCAAAGGAGCCGATTGTGTATTTTGGATAAACGACTTCAGTATCGTTTTACAGTGTAGAAAGAAATAAACATCAGGAACGACCATGGAATTAAAAGGTGATCCCAAACTTTTGAGCGGTAGTGCACGTGTCCATCCATCCATCCATCCATCCATCCATTCATTCATTTAGGAGCCCTTGTAGTCCAACTGTGACCACTATGTTTATTCCCAATTTTATAACCACACACTACGGGCAGTTTGGGAATGCCAGTTAGCCTAATCTGCTTGTGTCTGACCTGTCTTTAACCTGTGCCTTTGAACTAGAGAGAACCCAAAAGAAACCCTCCAAGCATCGGGAGAAGATGCAAACAAAAGGTGTGAGGCGACGGTGCGAACCAATAATCCACTGTGCTGCCACATACAGTACATGTCACTTTCCTCAATAACTTTCTCATGGATGCAGAAAAAAAAAAAAAAAAAACCTACGTACTAAAACCTTGAGAGCGAAACTACTCTCTCTCCCTGATCCGGCTCAAACCTTTTCCAAGAACTGGAACAAACCCGGTGAACAGATCCGACCCAGGTTATTTTTGCACAACAGCAAATAATAATTACTATAATAAAGATCTTCTGTACAGCTGATGCAATGAGCCTTTAGGTCAGACCTGACCCAGCTCAACCTTTAATTAGATTAGATTTGGCACAGACTCACAGATGATTTGTTTTTCACATCTGGTCCAAATGTGGCACAGAATCAGTTAAGGTTAGTTGAACACAAGCCCAGATCCTGTAGCTTTATTTGCATATGAGGGCTATTAAATGCTATATTTAAATTTTTCTTTTTTATTTTTTTTTTGTATATTTTAAAATACGTCTATAAAAAACCCTCACCAGTTGATACACGTGCTGGATGATTGATTCTCCAGCTGTGAGGTTTGTTAACAATCTTAAACATGCTTTACTGCAGGGTGTCATTACTGAAATGCAAACGGTAAATACAATCTGAACTAAAATATGAGCTTTAGCATGTGTGAAGTGCAGAACTTTACCTGTCATTTAAATCTGTGTGTGTGTGTGTGTGTGTGTGTGTGTGTGTGTGTGTGTGTGTGTGTGTGTGTGTGTGTGTGGTTTGAAAAGGCAAGAGTGTGGGTGTGTGTTTGCGTAAGAGAAAGTGTAAAGGCTAGAGTGAGTGTAAGACAGGGGGGAAGGTGGGTGTGTGTGTGTGTGTGTGTGTGTGTGTGTGTGTGTTGCGGGGGTGTGTGGTTAAAGCAAAACAAGGCTGCAGGTGGAGCATGGTATCTTTGTATAAGACACAAAATCAGTGTGTATTTGCATGTAAATGAGACTGTAAGAACAAACACTTTGTGTGTGTGTGTGCGTGTTTAGATGTTTACACAAACACTATATACTGAATTAATAATTTATCAGGTGCGGTATATCTGTTTGTTGACTAATAAACCGGCAGCTCAGTACACTGTACACCGCTTGACTTGCACAAGCTTTACGACCCCGAGTCTGGTGCTGAGCCAAACCACGGAATAGCCAGATTTGTGTGTGTGTGTGTGTGTTGCTGCCTGTTTCATTCTATGTTTACATTTTCTAACAAATACACCCTAGTTAAACTGTACATAACGCACCCTGCACTTATCATCAGTTTCCAGCAATCCTGTCTCGAACATCAGCATGAGGGAAAAGAAGACCGCTGAGAGCCGTGTGAGAGGTGCGCGTGTGCAATGCGAGAGTAAAAGCAGTGAATGCATTAATATCCCTAATAATCTGCCAAAGTCCAGGAGAATAGCTTAAAAGAAACTGTTATATTAGATTCAATAGTTTCAAACGGGTTTTAAACTCAACCCTCCGTTGCCGTGCCGTATCTATTTATCTATCTATCTATCTATCTATTCATGATGATCATACTGTAGCATCGCGACTAAGGCTGTCCCGTGTGTGTCTTCCAATGTGGCGGACAAATGCGACTTTCTTTCCCTTGAAAACGAAGGATGCAACGGTAAACGACCACGTCCCAAGATCCTTTGTGAGCTGGGGAAGAGATTGTAGGAAATGATGGCGAACTCAGGACCAGAGTATATTAAGATGTATACAGTGGAACCTTGGATTGCGAGTAACCTGGTTTACGAGTGTTCCGCAAACCGAGCAAAGATTTTTAATACATTTTTTAATCGGAAACTGAGCTAGTATTAGTTTATGAGCGCCGAGTATCATGTATCACGCATGCCACTCTTATTTTGGCAAGTGATCACAACTGAGCCAATGATTTTTCTCTCTCTTGTGCTGCAAAGAATTATGGGTGATCGTCTCCCCTGCTGCATCCCCTGTGACAAAATAAGAGTCCCCTGCTGCGTCTTAGTGCTCGTCTCCCTCTCCCGTTTGACACTGTGCCCCACACACACCGACACACACACACACACACACACACTTACTTTGTATGTGCGTGTCCGTGCGTGTAATTTGACACCGACACACACACACACACAGATCTCCCCGGCGCTTTATTTACACAGAAAACTCATTTTTTTCAAAGGTAAGGTGCTGGTTCATTTGTTATATGTTATTTTTTACTTTACAGCAGTGATTCCGTTAGTTTGCTCACGCGAGTATCATTAGAGAGATTAATTTTTTTCCCCGTTAAAACAGTGTTTGCATTGTGTATGTTAGTTGTAAAACTTAAAAAGCGAGGTGTGGGGAGGGAGGAGGAGTTTTACTGTTTAAGACGAGGCGAGGGGCTAATTCCACACACACACACACACACACACACGCACGCACGCATAAAAATACACGGCGCCTGCGCGCACAAAAGGAAACTCTCTGGATTTATTTTAACTTTTTTTTTTATGTTAAGTGCAGGTTAATTTGTTTTATTTTTACTTTATATGTTGTATTAATTATTTGTATGTATTTATTGTTTTGGGCTGTAGAACGAATAATTAGAGTTTTCATTATTTCTTATGGCAAAATTAAATTTGGTTTACGAGTATTTTGGAAGTCGAGCCCGCTTCCGGAACGAATTATGCTCGTAATCCAAGGTTCCATTGTATATATATATATATATATATATATATATATAGTAAAACTGTTGGCATGGTGAATTAGTGGTTAGCGCTGTCGCTTTGCACCTTCAGGCTCCGATTCCGGTCCAATTTCGGTTCGAATTGGGGTGCCTGGTGGGTTTCCTCTGGGTACTCGGGTTTCCTCTCACAGTCCAAATTGACATGTAGATTAGGCTAACTGGTGTGTCCAAATTGCCTGTAGTGTGTGAATGTTGGCCGGTGGTCCTATGGGAATAAATGATCATCACTGGCCCTCCCCCTGCCACTATACAAGTTTTTATTTATTTATTTATTTATTTATTTATTTATTTTTACCACAATCATTATTATATTATAGATAATTTATACTTCCTATTTTACATAGATATGATCGTAAAAGCGAAAACAACTTGTGATGCAATTAGGGAATCCTACATAGACTAAACCAGACCCATTCAGTTCGGCCTTTACGGTCCATACAGTCAATGCAGCCCTGAAATCGAGACACACCCTACAACCATCAATAAACATTTTCATTCTTTTTAAATGTGTTTTCTCATTAAAGGTTTGTTGCCTCAAGGCAACACTCTACCATAATGGACAGAATGAAACATTTGATTTTTTCATGCAGAAAAAAACGAAATACTGTATGTGTGGTGAAAACATCCATTTCAAACAGATTTATCAAAATTTTTAACGTATTACACTTTTCATATTAAAAAAATAAAGAAATGATATCTAGCTGTTGCTCCTGGGCGTCATTGTACTGTCACAATCAATGTGGTTTCCAGGTAAAACATTAAAAATCACCATAACCTCATCCTAAAATGCAGGTTATTGCTGCTGTATGCTGCACACACCCACGCATGGACCTACTGCTCCTCCAGTTTCACCTCCATCTGGTTCCTCAATTCCACATGTTAACGTCTTCCTGTTGATCCAATAGCATTGTGGTGCTTCTGTCCCTCATCTTCATCCTCATCTTCATCCCCATCTCCATTCTCGCTGTCCCTCTCTCACTGCTGGATTGTCACTATGACCTCGTCTTCCTCATCACTATATAACACTCGCATCCTCAACTCTCATCAACTGGCAGTGCCACTCGTGCTTCATGCATTTCTGAAGTACCTTAGGAAAAGTGCGGATTCATCTCCCGTATCAAATCACACTGCAGTATGTGCAGAAATAGAGCACGAATGAGAGATTCTTATAAATGCATTACAAAATCTTATTCAGGGAAAATGCATTTAGATAGTTCAATCTCTTTTCCTTACGAAGAAAATGTTCTTGTATGGCAACCTGTTATGCCTGGTATGACCTCATGCGGTTCCATGACGGTGCCGTGTTGCCTCGAGCAGCATGTAGGTTTTTGTAATTCATTTCCTAATAATACATTCACATTAACAAGAAAAAGTACTTCTTGACTTACCGAAGGAAGTGACTCTGTTTTTTTTATTTTTTTTTTATTATTATTATAGATGATTATCTGGATGAAAATGAGAATGATGAGAGAGGAAGCAAAATGGACCCCTATGGATCATCTGACCATTTTCTTTTCTGCATGTTTATTGACCAGTATTCAGAGGTGGAAATAGTAGGACATGTGACTTTGCATGGTTAAAGATGTACAGCTGTTATCGCTTGGGGTGTATGTTGAGGTGTATTCGGGGGACGGTGGATCTGTGCCGTTGTTCAGGTTGCACATTGACTGCTTTGAAGTGTATCCAGGTTTCATTTCTGTGGTGTCATCCTTCGAGGAGATATACTCGGGGGTTTGCTGAAATTAGAGGGATGTGCTCGCTTTAGTGAGTGGTGGCAGGTGTGTCACCTACCTTTCACATGCAAAAGGGCTCAGGTTCGACTCCCAGCCACTGGACGCCGGATAAAATTGCCATGTTGTGTCAGGAAAGGCCTTCGGCGTAAAAACCTGTGCCAAGCTTGTATGTGTGGACCGGATGGTCTGCCGTGGCGACTCCTCACCGGGAGCAGCCGAAAGACCAACAACATTCAGGGATGGAAGTTAACTGAATACATTTACTTTCTCACTGTACGTAAGCACATATTTCACAGACCTGTACTTTACTTGAGTAGTTTTATCAGAAGATACTTTTTACTTTTACTCTGTTCAATAGTACACCACATAGCTGTACTTTTACTTCACTGCGTTTCATGTATGGCATTGCGTTATTTAAGCACATTGGTGTGCGTTGGTATTTGAAGCGGCAGTTTCGGCCCCTGCTGGATAACCACTGTGGTCATTACGCGTGATTGTGTGACCGGCCTTTTTGTTGAGACACGCCTGATAATGTAGCAGGTGTTTAAAATCAGAAGCTGGTCGTAGACAGTAATGAAAACTGCATGTTCCCAATCAAGAAGCAGAGAAAGAGAGAGTGTTTTTACTACAGCAAAGGCTACAATTAGACAATACAAGCCCTGTAGTTTTAATACGCAAGCATATTTGAAAATGAGTGCTTCCGGACTTTTACTCAAGTACACAAGTAAATGGAGGACTTTTACTTTTAAGTTACTAATTAAATGAGGCTATCACCACTTTTACTCAATTAAGGAATTGCTGTACTTTGGCCACGTCTGGGTTGGCACGGTGGTGTAGTCGTTAGCACTGTCGCTTTGCATCGGGGTTCGATCCCCGGCCAGGCTCGGTTCCCGTCTCTGTGTGCATGGAGTTTGCATGTTCTCCCCGTGCTTGGTGGGTTTCCTCCGGGTACTCCGGTTTCCTCCCACAGTCCAAAAACATGTAGGTTAGGCTAATTGGCGTTCCCAAATTGCACGTAGTTTGTGTACGTGTCTGTGCCCTGTGATGGATTGGCCATGTACCCTAAGTCTCCTGGGATAAGCTCCAGGCCCCCCCGTGACCCTGAATACAGGATTCAGCGGTATAGATGATGAGTGAGTGAGAGTGGCCACCTCCGCTAGTATGTGACTTCTCTTACCTGAGATAGCACTGAACTAGAGGAGGAGATTACAATATTCATTCAGAATGCCCCTTGGGTACTTGTTTTGGTATTTGACAGGGAATTCTTCTCTGGATTACTTTTAAACGCTCCATATAACAAGGACGATCAACTCATCATCCAGTAGTTGGTCATGAAATTGTGAAAAGCCAGAATAATTACACCTACACAACAAAAATCAATCAATAAACAAATATCTGTGCCAGATCTCCACTGTGGGACCCGTGTTAGTGGAGGTTCTTCCCCCAATGACCTGATGAGAAACAGATCTAACATTGAAGATTGAAGAGCTACAGTCCCATGTTTGTATATGTAGTTACAGATAGTCTACAGATCTAATATGTGTGTGTGTGTGTGTGTGTGTGTGTGTGTGTGTGTGCTGAGCATGGACATTATCTCACTATGTTTTATATATATTTTTAAGAATGCTACAGAATTTTTTTTTTTTAAACCTAGCACCATTTCTTTCAACTTCCAATGAATTACTAAAGCTCTTTGATGAAAGTTCCCTCTTTGATGAAAGTTCAAGTTCCCCAGCCTTTTGTCTTGCCCTTGTATAGCCGCCATCGCTGAGCCACATCTCGAATACAAATACAGTCACATCAGTCGCGGATATTAGAGCGAATTGAAGGTCATCTGTTTCTCCTGATTGCCATGTCACGGTCCGAAATGTACTTGCTGGTGCTACAAGCTGCATCTGATGTTTGCCTGATGCTCTCGAGGAGAGGCGAGAAGTGTAGTCCAACCATGGTAAAAAAAAAAAAAATTATAATAATAATAATAAATAAAAATAAAAAAGTTATTTATTTATTGCGTGTGCCGTGTAGTGAGCAAGCGAGCTCAGCCTATAAATAAATGAAATAAAAATGCGGCTCTGCGCTTCCAGTGCCAGGTACATCATGACGGACTCTTCCTATCTGGTGAAAATATGTCAGATTAGCTCCTGATGATGTAACGTAGCACTCCGTTTCCTACACGAAATTCGACAATGTGTGGTCTGGTATCGATTTTACACAACCAAACGCAGAATGTGCAAATCAAAGGGCTTCCGAGGCATCACTGTTGTTTCCGGCTATACAGTAATCTTTTTTAAAAGTTGCCAGAGATGTTTAGATTTTGGTAAAAGCACTCAAAGCTGGATGGTGGCACGTGTTGAAGTCTAACAAACCTCCTGTCTCTTGTCTCTCTCTCTGTCTCCACAGGTAAGTGTGCAGGTCTCTCCGTGACTGGACTGTGAACCCGATCCGTAATGGACTGGGCGGTTTCTAAGAACGTGGCGTAAGAGATCCATCTAACTAAGCCCGTTCTCTTTCCTTTCTTCGCCTCGTTCACTTTTCTTCTTGGCACACTTCGAGTTGTTCGATACTTCGGGGGTTGGCTAATGGTTCGAAGAAATAAATAAATCAGATTCGGACATCGATACTGATTAGAACCCGGACACCATGTGTAGAGCGATAAATCTCTTGAAAATAAATAAATAAATGTAACAAAACGGTTCCAGCTCCTTCTGCCGGTGCCTTAATCCAATTTGCAGCTGTATAATTGACTGAGCTGATTTGTCGAAGAAGAAATGAGTCTCATTGGGAGAGACAGATGGTCTAGGTCCTCTTTTTTCCTTACCAGTGTTTGCCGATTGCCTTGTGCTTTTTTCGGGCCGTTGAACCGGCCGGCGCGGAAAAAAGGACGGGTCAGCCGTCGCGGTTATCGATTTTAACTGGCGAACAGGAATTCACGCTGAATAAACCCCACATTCTCCACACTATTGACTCGCGCTCTAATCAAAACTGCCGTCCGATCCAATCTCATCTGACACGACCGCAGCGCAAATCTGGACTTTACTCTTTACAGGACCGTCACTAATGCTGTGGAGTTCCGACAGCCGATATTTACATCTGTCACAATCCATCGGGAAATATACTGTACTTGTACGCGTCACGGCCTGGAGGAGAGTTTAAAAAGAAAGAGAGTGAGAAAACAGCTAAATACTGAAGACGGCAAAGCAAGCGTTAAGTTCGATGCTGATTATTTCTCGTCTCTGTCGTACGTTGAGCCACGTTCCCACGACATCCTCAGGTGGACAACTTCTTAGGACGGCAGTAGAAACCGGGGCGTGGTAAGGACGTGCTATTGGCTCCGTTGACGTGAAACTGGCATGTTTTTTTTGGACATGTTTAAAAAAAAAAAAAAAAAGAAGCCTGGTGAGGACATGGTCAAAGCAAGACACAGGAAGACCTTAAAAAGGACATAGTAATGGACTTCACTGATATACTACAGTACATAGAAGCACGGCGCGGACTGGACGACTGTGTTGTTGCTACTGTATATCGATGGAGCACAGCGCCCTCTTCAGGCTTGTGTTGTAACCATGAGAAGTCCGCGCAGAAGGCCGCATTAAGTTCATATCATGCTCTTCTGGTGCTTCCCACATTTACTGTCTCGACATCTACAGTATGTCATGCTCAGAGAATTTCTGCTGTGAGCTGATCAGGTCGGACCTGGTGAGCGTGTGATCAGGTGTGTCATGGGAAATGAGTCACAACATGACATACACATCGAGAACCTGACAGCGAAGCAGCTAGGACGTAGTATGAACTTGATCACATTGCACATTTTCCCCATTTTGTCCCTGAAGCCCCTGAATTCGTCACTATCTTTAAGGACACCGTGGGAACTTCGTGGACTTTGCGTTACAATTCTTATTCGTTACTGCAGTAGGTCTATAATTGTTCTTCTCCTGTGAATAAATCGCCGAGTAAATTTTGCCCTGGTGCAGTTTTCAGTAAGGAGATGTTCGGTGAGGTGTCGGTGTCCAGTGCTGAAGTAAAGCTGTAGCTTCTAACATTTTCTGAAATGTAAGTTTACGCTTTGAGGTTTCTCGTTTTATCAGTAACTCGAGAGAGAAATGAATAGCTTGTAGTTTATAGCTGTTATAACGGATGGAAACAGGAACCCGTGTGAGGGACGTTCCAAAACATTAAACGTAACTAGAAACGGATAAGGTTTTCCTAACTGCTAGTAATTTGCGTGGTATAAAAAACATGCTTTAATTGAAAAACTTCAGAAGTCATAACATTACCTTTACTTCATCACACCAGCTTGTTGTTGATGAATTGTCCACGACAGCGTCCCACAGGATTTTATTCCTTTCTTATTTTTGATTTAGATTAGGTCATTTCTGATCTAGTCATTGGATATTTTATCCCTTTCTCATCCCTATCTTGCCATGGATAGTAGACCATGGATAAGAGTAGCAACTGTGACTATTTATTGGTATCCTGGCAAATGTGGCAACATGTAACTGCATTCGGAGGCCATGGTAAACGATTATTTTAATAGATTTATGAGACAACGCAAGCTTTCAGAAGTTATGCATGCTTCGAGTAACATTCTATTAATCATGTAGCGTGTAAAGGCGCAGCTAAAATAAATCTTTTGTCTGACTTGCAGAGATCAAATCATAACACAGAACTGTGAAAACATCTAGACCTCGGCAAAGATTCCCAAAATATCACGGTTTCAGATAGCCTTCCTCGTCCTATTGTTTTAAAAGGAAATGCATTTGTTTGAGGTGTTGTATTATTTCTGCAAATAATAATAATAATAATAATAATAATAATAATAATAAAAGGATTCCCAAGGGAATCTCAATGACAATATTTGTCTATATATTTCTCAGCGCTTGATATTTCCTGTAACCCTTCCTCTGACCTGGTGAGGATGGATATTCTCGTCTTTTACGCAGAACAAAAAAAAAGGGTGGGGGGGGGGGGGGGCATTTATCTTTGAATTATGCTTCAGAGAAGCAAGGAGGAGAAAATAATCTAGTGTTCTTTGTTAATGGCTTTTGCCTTTTTCCATTATCTGGTCTGCAGTAAATTCCGATTTAAAAGCGTCTGAAAGGCTGCTTAGCATTCAGCGCGGTGGATCGTCGCAGTTTGGAGTGATTTAACGTTTCTGGCGGAAATCAAGCAGTGCTGAGAGAAAAGGGAGCATTTTTAGGGGAAAATAACAAGCCATTATTTGTCATTAAAAAAAAAATAATAATAATAATAATAATAATAAGGCGATAAGTGCTATACTATTGTGCTGAAGTGATTATAGACACGTCTTCCCCATCAAACTGATCAGCAATGAGGTCTCGTATGAAGGGATATGAAATGATATTAAGATTAAAGATAAGATTAGTGTTTATACGCTTTCCTAAAACTTCATATTCATAATATTAAACTAAGAAACCTCTTTCTTGGACAGATTCTTGTGCGTTTTAAAATGATGTCTTATGTCTTGATTTAAACGTAGATATTTAACATACCATAATACAGCGACACGCCGCCAAGAGAGGTTTTGACACGTGGATGTAAGAGCTCTGATCGTCCCAATCCTGGGAGCATAAAATAAAAATTACTCAGACCCATAAAAATACTTTTTGAAAAGTTTTTTTTTTTCCTTCTTTTTTTTCAATGGAAATAAAAATAAATCAATCAATGAAAATTTATTTGCATTTAAAATGAAGTTTTAACAGACAAATAAAACCCCCTCTCGTTTCTTGCCTTATTAAGTTGCTTTCATTTTTAAAAGAAAAGGTCTTTAAAAAATGAGAGAAAACATTGAACAGTTAACACTTTTTACTCTTTCACTTAAGTGCACTTTTCCTGAAAGGTTTCCACTACTCTCCGAATAAAAGTAAGTTAACACTCTTAACTACCTTGACCTAGAGTAAGTGTCAAATTGGTGGATTCTTTCTACGTTTTTCTTTTTTTTTTATTTTATTATATTCTATTTTAACAATAATACAAAAAAATGCCCCCACATTTCCATATTATTAAATAGGAAATAATAAACAAAATAAATAAATAAATAATAAGAGGTTAATCGAGCGAGTAAGTGACAAAATTGAAAATTCACAGTGAGGGAAATAGATTGCTGGTACATTTGGGATTGTCGGTCAGGGTTACACCATTACTTGGACAGCTGCGTTATTTATTTATTTACATTACATTTCTGTTTTAACAAGCGATTTTATTTATTTATTTATTTATTTATTTATTTATTTATTTTTGCTCAATTTAATCCAAAAACAAACAAACTCCATTACTGCAAAGTCCCTAAAGGCATGACTGGTAATGGAAACGGCCTTTCCTTCTTCTACAGCATGGACGTATAGTCAACAGTAAAGGCAAAGTTCATTATTCTCGTTATAAAATAAACTTTTTGTTCAGCATGGTCCTGATTAAAAAAAAAAAAAAAAAAAGTGGATAAGCACAGCGCTTATTTATATGCTATTTTGCAAAAGGCTATATACACTATATACCGTATACTGTATAGCTTCAGGTTCCTGCAGGTTGAGCCAGTGGTTTTGTCTAATTATTATTATTATTATTATTATTATTATTATTATTATCTCAGCTTGTGGGAGTCAAAGTGCAGGTTCGGTCATGATATAGTACCCCCATGGTATAGGGCTTTGCTTAAGGGCAGCCTGGCAAAACTGGGGCTGGAACACTAACCTTCTGCTCAGTAACCCAGAGCCTTAACTCCTGAACCAGGACAGACTTCAGAATGTCAGGAGTTCAAGCCAGTGGTGGGTCAAAAGTTGAGGCTCTGAGTTGTGGGCCCTTGAGCAAGGCCCTTAACCTTTTCTGTTCCTCGTTTCTTATGCTACATTTCAGACAAGTTGTGAGAAGATGTGATGAAACTAAACTTTGCCCTTCTTCTTCTTCTTCTTCTTCTTCTTCTTCTTCTTTTTCATCTTCTTCTTCTTTTTCCCTGTAGTTGTGCATATGCCTGATAATGAACTCATTAACCAATTCAACCATTTTCCTTTTTATAGACCATTTATTGCCTCCAAGGGTTTTTTTTTCTTCCCCCACCTCTTTCTTTTTGTCGTCCACTTCACTGGAAATTGTGAAGGAATTTGCAATAAAAATGTCTTCGGTTTCAAACAAACATAGAGAACAAAGAGCTTCCAGAGATGGCTGACAGGGTGATGGTGTAAGTACTGTACTGTGTGTAGAGTTTTGCACGTTCTTGTCTGCACCATGTGGGTTTCCTTTATGCTACGTGGTCCCTAGGTGTGAATTTGTGTATGGGTGGGTGTGTATGATGGACTGGCACTCCATTTAGAAGGTGTCCTTAGCTTTCTCTGGGGGAAAATTATGAGATGGCAGAAGATGGATGAAACTGCTTAGATGTGGGTTCACATATAGTTGAGACTCCAGTTCACCAGAAGGCTTCTTTTTTATTTTATTTTTTTTTTACTTTTGTTTCATTTGCTGTCAAATAAAGTTTAATTTTCCCCCATATGCTTATCACTTGATTTAACTGTCTCTTTGGCTTAGAGGTCAAATGAGATTTGGTATAAATCGCACTGGGAACATTGCATCAACATTGTCCATCCCATGGGTATCATTGGTGTGATGGATAAAGAGCAAGCACTATCCTACTAACCTTGTCATGAGTAGAGATACAGCATGAAACACGAACAAACAGCACTAATAAAGGGCATCCAGGAGTGACAGAGTGCACAGACTTTTAATTATGAGAACATAGCACGATGGCAGGGTCCAGAAAACCAGACCAGTAATCATGTGCAGACGTGTCCGTAAAACATGCAAGGCAGAGAAAAACAATTATCTGGACCAAGAGACAAGGATAGGTTCGGCTTTGATATGCAAGATGTTCGTTCGCAAAAACAGTGTGAAAACATCTGACTAATTAGACACACTGAGAGTCATTTCGAGAAGCAGGTGCAAAAATAATGTGTTCAAACTGAAAATGAAACTATAGCGTAGCATAAGGGAAGCGTTTATGACATCATGACTTGGCATCATCCCCATGGTCACAATTTACCGGAACTCAGAGGCAAACAGAAATAAGGCCAGACCTGTCTCACTTTTGTGATGGCTTTAAAGGCCAGGACAAATCATGGGGTGATGATGCCAAAACCGCGTCCATGAACCTAACCCAGTGGAGGTCGCTCACTGCAAATGTGCTTAACGGTACGACTGGACAATCTAAGTAATGTGGCTAATGAAGGAACGACCGTCATATAAGCACAGATTCATTCATTTTCCTGAAGATGAGCTAAAAACATCGTAGGAAGTCTTGCAGATGTCTTGAGGGCCCATGTGGTCCTGTAAGTAATAAACCTGTATCAGGAAGAAATTCAATGTTGTATAACAGGATTAAACCACTTTCTAAAGTGCTGATATAAAAAAAATAAATAAATACATACAACTTTGTTGTTTCTAACTGTATCTGTGCCTTCTCTCACTACCATGTTGATAATTATTTTCTACTAACAGCACCACACTGACTGGGAATTGACTAATATATGTAGCACTAACATTCTGCTTTTATCGAATTAGTTCTTTTGTAAAAAAAAAAAAAAAAAAAAAGGTTTGCATTTGTACACAAGAAAATAATTATTTCCAAGAACACAGGAGTCATGTTCTATCAAAAATGTTTTAGAATAAAACTTATGGAGGCAGGACCCATGATCTTATTTTCCAAAGCCAAGATTTGTAGCTAATTGACAGGATGTTTGATTGCAAAGTTTGTCCTAATTGGTGCCAGAAGAAAGATCCATAAGCTAGAGTTCTAGCTCTCCGTCCAGCGGGAGAGCCTCTTGGCAGGGTAGATGGTTGGAGGAACCTTTAATCGGTTTATAGCGAAATCCTTACTCCCTCTTCTGACACTTTTGAGGCTTTGACCCAGATATAACCTGGAGATTATGCATAAAGAGGCTTTGTAAAAAGAGTTCACTTTACACCGATTGAAACAGAGAAAAAATAGAAATGAGGTGTGATTAAGATCAAAACTGACTCAATTTCACACGTGTATTGCAGTTTAATCTGCCTATACAATAGAACAAGAAAAACAATGTAATTTGAAGATAAATTTTTTGTTTTACATTGCTACTAGACAATAACACAGGGCCCAACAGAGAGCTTTGGGGTACACCATAAAAAAAAAAATCACATTAGAAATATGGTCACCAATGATAACAAAGTCTATTTTTATTGTTATTATTATTATATATTATATTATTATTATTATTATTATTATTATTATTAAGTCAAATTATCATTTTAACCAGTTACAAGACGACCAAATCAGTTTTGAAAACAATTAATTAATCTGGTGAGATCCAATCCACCAGGGAGTGATACAGCATCCTCATTAGCATTTAGTCTCAGATCATTAACTACAATTAACTGTCACAGTACTCACATATCAAACCTTTATAGAATACTTAAACACAAACACTCTGGACGTATTTGGACTCGATTTGCATCTCATTTAGCCGTCCGCTGGTTCCACGTTGCAGTCGGTATGCGTTACCGCCGATACCCTCAGAATAATAATCAGCACACAGGGAAATGAGTTACATGTCAAGTCATGGACACCGAAAGGTGATGTCCTCAAAGGCTTTTGTCTCTCTCGCACACTTCGGTTTAGAGATGATAAAGCTCCTACAGGCTGTACCACAAAGCCAGAGATAAAATGTAGAAGTTTGGATATTGTGCTCGAGTTATGAGCGGCTTCTGGGATTTCTGGATCTGCAAAAAGATTTATTTTTTATTTTCATCTCGCGTGAATGTTTGACCTTTATTCGCAGTCAGACTTGCAGAGATGATATACTGATAGAATGAGATTGTAGATCAGAATGAATCGGTGGAACATAAGTGTAAACAGAAAGAGAGACGGTATACAGTCTTATACAAGTGGGTGGGGGGTGTAGGGGGTGGGGGTCCTAACAGCACTAGGGGGTAAAACTTGTGCTTTTTGGCAGCGTTTCCCCATTTCAATATATTAATGTACATTTACTTAGCATGATAGCTTTTAGCATCATGCCAAATTTAAAGATAGTGTTTTGATATTAATATTACAGTCTCAGTCTCTTTGTAATCATCATAATGCTTGATTTTAAGTAAATTAACACAATGTTTTGATTATTTTTCTCATTTCCCTTTACAATATAGCTCATTTTTAGCAATGTCAGTTTATTTAGCATGGTTGGAGAAATGCAAATTTTCCGAGGATTTCATTAAGAAATGTACCAATCTTACGAACTTTCTTTTACCTTTCAGGGATTTTGTTTAATGAAGTATGACTGCAAAGTACAGTATTCTGTAGCACTTACATAACTGGTACTATTTTTAGAGAAACATAATCAGTTACATAACAGATACTATTTTCAGAGAAAATTATTTCTCAGATTTTCAGCTTCACGCTTCATCGTATAACTGGCCTGGTCTCTCGGGATCAGATATAAGCAGCTCCGGCAAGCATGACAGGTCACGAAGAGCCACTAAAGGCAAGCTTGAGATCAAAGCGGTCCACACATATGGCCTGAAAGTCATCAGACATCCAGCTGGTACAATATGTTCACACTGTGAGGTGCAAAACAATAAAGCTGATGTCCTCTGGAACTGATAAGCGAGTCATGGCAAAGCTGACAGTTACAGTGACAAGACAGTGGAGAGTAAGAATAAGAGTACTGAATCTGTAACAAGTAACAGAGTGACATGTGGCTTTTGCTTTTTTAGCTCCATGCGGCCAGCGTTTCCGCAGCAAAGCAACCTAAATGATTCAAGCAAATGTTTCCTGCGTCATGGCAACCCGTCATACTCAAAGTCTCGTCGTGTCTAAAACCTTGAAAAATCAAGATCGAAAGGATGATGAAAAATTGTTGTTACTGAGGAGTAGTACAGTAGCTAGTACAGTTTGCTGATTTTTTATTTACATTATTTTATTGCTAATCTGACAAAGGAAGCTAGCTGTGTAAACGGCATGGTCATAAAGGAAACAAAATAGTTAATAGTATGAATCATATAACAGGTTAGCAAGGCGATATTAATAAAAAACAGTCCTACGCATCATCATCATCATCATCATCGTCATCATCATCGTGGTTCACAAATTAACAGTTGTATACCAAAGTATTTGCACAGTACCCTCATTTCAAAAGACTTTCACATACTTGGCGAATATAACTTGATTCTGATTCTTTGTTTGAGTTTGAGAAGTTGGTGCATTATTGCCACCTATATCATTGGAGTGTGAAGCAAAAGATGAAAAAAAAAAAAAAGACATGACATTTAAACAGTCAACAAAACAAGTCGAAAAGCATCCAACAATTATTAATTACTTTCATAGTTAATGCTTCAAAACCTGTAAGAAATATAGCTAATTATTTAGCTCTATCAGCATGTGTAAAGACAATAACACAGGACCCAACAGAGAGCTTTGAGGTACCCCATAGAGAAATCCTATTAGAACTATCATCACCAATTCTAACAAAGTCTTAATGTTTAATTACAAAGTAAAATGCTAATTTTAACCAGTTCTAAGACACCCAAATCAATTTTGAAAACAATTAATGAATCTAGTGAGACCCAATCCACCAGGGACTGATACAGCATCCTCATTAGCATTTAGTCTCAGATCATTAACTGCAATTAAGCTGTCACAGTACTCACATATCAAACCTTAATAGAATACTTAAACACAAACACTCAGGCACACGGATGTATTTGGACTTGATTTGCATCTCATTTAGCCGTCCGCCGGTTCCACATCGCAGACAGAATGCGTTACCTTTGAATAGAATTAATATTTAAGTTTTTCATAGTTAATAACTTTAAAGCCTAAAAAGAAACATCAATCAGAAAACATTAGTGTTACTGAAGCGAAAAATCGAATCAGGTATATTACATTATCATCTCAGGATTGTTGTTTGTTTTACGAAATATCAAATCAAGATCAAAATTGTATTGTATACATAAATATATATTGTATTGCCTGAAGTTAACACCACATTTCCCATCGAAACAACAACAATGATGCAAAAAAAGTGCCAGACATGGCACGTCCACAAACAACAATAGCGGTCGCAACAAACCCTCTAGACGCTTCGGCGACTCAGAGATCGTTAGTTTTATATATACGGTACGTTTGACTGTCGTTATGCGTAAGTCACAAAAGCTACAAATCAGAAACGGCCGTCTCGTCACATCTTTCTCGGCGCCATGAAGCTTTTAACTGTCCAATTCCTCGGCTATGATTTATGAACCCATCACTGTAATTGATTTTATTTTTAATTTGTGAACCCTTTCCTGCACTGGAACTCTCCATTTAATTCGATCACTACCATTTAATATTAATCACAGCTGTCTTCTGTATTAATTGTCTCTGAAATAGAAGTCGAAACATTTTCTACGTCTACTGTTAGAGTGGAATACAATAATAGAAATGTAATTCAAATACATATTATCGTTATTATAACAGAAATAGGATTAATATAGTAAAGCGGGTTGCTGTATACACTATATACTGCACATCAAATCAAAAGTGCTTGTCATCGTGACGGTATTTGGGCGTATGGTTAAGCTTCGGGTTTTATCGAGCTTTAGCAAGTTTCTTATCTCATCAGCTGTCTGTGCTCACCGCAGCGAGATGTGGGACAACCGACTAGTCAGGGAGCTCCTGTGGATTTCTTTGTTATTTTTTACGACATATTTAAGCAGATGATCAGTTGCTTGGTTAAATGCACTGGCTTTCTGCGCCCATGACGTAAAATGTCAGGAGGGTTATTTTAGAAGCTGTTTAAGAATTCTTCATTCTAAGACAATCTCGCTTTCAGGTTTCTAGCTTTAGACGATAATAATATTCCACACAAAAGCTACGATTACCATGAAGCTCCTAATACAGACAACATTAAGATCTCGCTGTAAAAAACTAAAGGGGTAAACAGGCTTCATATCTAAAACTCTTGGACATGGTGTTGAAGATTGTGTCTCTATTCTTAGAACTCATGTCTTTTTAATACAAAGCAATTAATTCTTCAAGTCATCGCATTTCTTATTCTTTTAACATTCTTACTTTTTCCATTGATTCAATTCTGCTATCGAGTGAGAATATGTGTGTGTGTGTGTGTATGTGTGTGTGTGTGTAAATCTGAGTGGCTGGTCTGGTTAGTCTGCACCCAATACACATGCAAATGGTGTTCGTTTCATGTAACAATGAATTTAAAAAGTTGGTGACTTGGGTTTAAAAGTAACATCTCAGTACAATATTACCGGACAGATTGAATGTTCCTGGGATTCCGAATCGGATTATGCACATCATTAAGTTCTTTTTTTTTAAACGCGTGATGCAACCAAGCGGTGTGTAGCTACACAGAAGAAAACCGTATGATTTAACAAGATGCACGCTTAAACCGCTACGCAGTCCATCAACCGTTGTTACCGTCAGAAAGCTCTACTTTGCAGCTGCCTCTAATATGATGAAGTCATAACCCAGAGCTTCCATCCATCACTGTCACTTTCAATCCTAGTTTGAGCTGCAGCCACTTATTTTTTGCTTGTGCAGTAAAGTAAAAAAAAAAAAAGAGAGAGAGAGAGAGAGAGAGAGAGAGAGAGAAAGAGAGACGGAATGTGGAAATGCTGCTAGTAGTGCAGGACTAGAAACGAGGGGTGTTTTTAATCTCCTGTAAAACAGCACTTAGCCGATTAGAGCTCGACCTTATGTTGCTCAAGTCTCTGTATGATGAATGGCTGATTAAATACACATCCATTAGTTAGAAACAAAAAAATTAATATGATGGAGTATAACGTGGTTTTGTAGCGCTTGCAGTGTTTCAAAAGCGGTGAAGGATTAGTAGTCTCATAGCAACTACGTATAAGGACAAAGCGCTTTGTTTTTCGTATTGTGAAAACACATGATGATTAGCTTCGGCATTAAGTCAATGTTTCCAGCTAAACTGGGAAGGTTAATATCTATCTGAGTGCCCTGCTGGAGATCTTATACCTCCATTACACTCGGACGGATTTGCTCCCAAATCTACACCGACGCAAATTCGTTATGGCCTCTAGAGAGCTTGGTGGAGGACGGGGACGATAATAATAATAATAAGAAGAAGAAGAAGAAGAAGAAATGGAGAAAGTAGAGGCAAAGAAGAATCATTATTGACTGGTGCATTCTCATGCAGCTTCTGTGTGTGATTGATGTAATGCAGCTGTAAATGTGTTTTAATTTCAACCAGATTATGCAAATATTACTTATATTACTAATATCACATATATTACATACTGTAGGCCACACCTCCTTCATTAAGACTGACAGGCACATCGGCCATGACTTTTTCACTCAGACTAACAAGCACATAGGCCACACCTCCTTCATTTAGCCGACAGGCAAATAGGCCACACCTCCTTCATTTAGCCGACAGGCAAATAGGCCACACCTCCTTGATGTAGCTGACAGGCACATAGTCTCATGAATATCAATAGTGATGCACTGTTCTGTGTAGGATTAGACTCAATGTAGATATTGTGATTTCTCTGTCGTCCTTCATTATAAATGACAGGTTTATACTGTAGGCCATGACATAACGGCTCCGTAGAGCCTCTTTTGGCTTCTGTATGAATTGTGTCGTGTTCATCGGCGTCGTTAACGTTGCGAGGAAAAATGGAGCATTTTCAACATTTTCGACTGGGTCCTCACGACATTGACGCCTTGGTAACACCTTGGAAGTGCCGTTATCAATTTTTAAGCGCATTTATGGTGTTGTTATCTATTTTTATTAAATCCTTGGCAAAATTAAAAAAAAAAAAATTTTAAGGAAAAAAAGTGGTGATTATACATGATTGAAAAATATATTACATGTTAAAGGCTGATGCACAATAGAAATGTTTTAATCTATAATATAATATTGACAAATTTGTTGACAAATTTAACATATATTTAAATTAAATATTTAAATTTAAATGTTTTAGCTGGCAAGTTTTCAGAACAGCTTGGAGTGAGATTCTGAAATTTTAGCACACACACACACACACACACACACACAGACGCACACACACACCACGGATATGCATGGCTCAGGTTCTGTATACTCTAGGACGACAGAGAAATCACAATATCTACATTGAGTCTAATCCTACACAGAACAGTGCATCACTATTTATATTCATGAGAACATTCAGGGGATAACACGTTTTATTAAGAGAGAATCCTACAATACACACACAGTGTTATGTGTAATGTTTGACGGCTCCTGCATACTGTACAAATGCAGGAGCCGTTTAGCCGAAGCATAAAATAACAATAAAAATAATCAGATTAAAAACAGACACAAACGTTTATCTGTGCAGTCAAACATAAAGTGACACTAAGGATGAAAACTACTGAAGAAAAAAAGCAAAGGTAATAATAATAATAATAAATAATAATAATAATAAATATAGTTGCAAGCAACGATGACGGGCCCAAGCACCCTGTGCCATCGCAACCCGGTTGCACCGCACAACTTGCACACATCACACACTAATGTCAGTTTGGGCCTTAAATATTTGCTGAGTGTGTTAGTGTGTGTGTGTGTGCATGCGTGTGTTAACATTTTAATGTGTGTGTATGTATGTGTGCGTGTGTGTGTGTGTGTGTGTGTGTGTGTGTGTGTGTGTGTGTAACATTTCTGATGTGTACGTGTGTTCAATAGGCTGCAGATGCTGGAAAGTAAGCGTCACACTATGATGCTCCTGAACGTGATGTCACTCAATGTAACGTCACTCAATATAAGGCCACACAGAAAGTTATTAATCATTTTTCTTTGTGTAAGTTTAAGACATCATCACGGCTGAGCCGCTTGAGATATCACAAATCCCTCTGCAATTTTGCATCCTCACTGTCTTTAGATCATATCTGCCCGCTTTGGTGACAATCATATAAATTCCCTAGGAGGAGTATATCAAAATTCATTGGGTGCATTTTTGAGAACTACCCAAAATAACGGCCTCCTGTTGAGTTGAGCCCAGGGCAAGTTGTTCGGCTCAGTGAGCTCTAAATGTGTGCCGAGTTTTGTGTGCCTACGTGAAAGTGTGTATGAGCAATCCTGCAAAATCTCATGTGGGGGCCTCTGGGGGCCCCTGGGGGCCCTGGGCCATGCGACACTCATCCTACTGGCAACAGATTCCAACCTGTCTGCTAGGTTTCATGAGTTTTTGAGCCCCAAAAAGTCCAAAAGGGTGGGAAAAAATAATCCTTAGGAAAACAAGAGTGCTTGGTCCCAAGGAAATGGAGAAAGTAGAGTCAAAGAAGAATCATTATTCATACAAAAGAAGGAGAGAAGAAAAGAAAAGGAAAAATAAAGATCCGGAATATAAAGTGTGATTGTGCTGCATGTGTAACTGTGAGTCTCTCTCTCTCTCTCTGTGTTTCTGTCTCTTTCGGTGCACATGTGATTTTCTCTTAGTCATGTTTCTTAGCCCCTGAGTGTCTTATGAATATAAAAAGTGCTCCATAATGAAACAATCAAAATATTTTAATGTTACTGGTAAATACTTCCATGCATTTCCCTCTTTTGATAAAACTGTTTAATGTTCATGCTGGTGCATTCTCATGCAGCTTCTGTGTGTGACTGATGTAACGCAGCTGTAAATGTGTGTTAATTTCAACCAGATTACGCGAATATTATTTCTCTTTCCTTTGGAGATAACCGTTAAGTTAACGGGACAACATGAGGTCGTTATTACATTGTTAACATCCCTGTAATAATTTTGTAACAGTCAGAAGCAGCGTTTTAATTTCGCTTCATGTCAGTAGTGAAACAGGTACAGTTTTGCTATCAGTTCTTTAGGGATTGGTATAACATTTTTTTATTTCCTTAACGGCTCATTATTAAAATGTTGTCGTGTCGCTAACACTTCGATATTGCCTCGTGTCAAAATGTGTTGTAAAAATCCGTTTCAATCATTAACGGCTCAATGCCGGGTCACTACTTTTGAGAAATGTACTGGATTGGTACCGACCGCAGCGACTTCGGAGCCGATTTTTAAATCAGGAAATGCCTGGAGAGGTCTGTAGCAAATTCGGCTCAGTGGAAGTTCGGCTCAGTGGAATGGGGTACAAATCCTTTTCTTATGAAGAATGTCATGTTCCTAGGAAACTTTCTTTCTTCTATCCTGAAGATGTCTACAGCTAGCATCTAACAACGATTAAATCAAGACTCATAAAGCCCAATCTTCAGGCCACTGACTATTCCCGGGTCTAGTCTCGGTGCTGATTGGCACAGAATGATGTGCCGTCCACTTCATCACTTGAAGTTCTGGGATTTTCACTCACAACCTCCTGGTCACCGGGGCAGAACCTTACTCACCGTCCTACAACCGTGTATTGATCTGTGAACTCCTGATGTGACGTGAAAATTAAACTGACCTTTTTAAAATCCCCTCACTTCCCTTTCATTGTCCCCGCTGTTCCGTCAAGTCGCACCGCCAGGGTTTGACAAGCTCGACCCAGATCGGCCTGAACGTCACGATGCTGTCAGAGAAGGTGAGATTTCCGACAGCGAGGGCAAAACATGACGTCTTACAAAACACAGAAAGCCGAGCGCGAGCAGGATATATCCTAATCTGGTCCGTTTTCAGTAACAAATCATTCCTGGTTCTATAACAATCTGACCTGCTACGAGTCAAAACACTCCTTTCCTCATTATGTAAAAGCAATTTCACCTAAAAGGAAGAAAAATGTTAATATGAGGCGATGCTGATAGGTAAGAGAAAGAGCTGTCCGGTTTATTTTATTTCAGAGCACTCTAATTAAAATGAAACACCTTTTTTTTTTCTAGTTAGTGCCTGGTTTAAAAAGATGAATAGCTCACTGTCTTTGTCTCAGATATTCATTATCACTTCGACTCATTTTCCCAGCGCAGTTTAACACAATGAAACAAAAACGAGATTAATGGCTCATGAATCTGACTGGTTCAAAGTGAGCTAATTTGAATTGGTAAATAATCCAGCTGGGAGAATGCTAATAATCATAACTCATGTTCTAAATGAAGAGCATTAAACCATTATTTATTGCAGTAATAGTCTGTGTTTAGATTCTGTTCAGTTGGTGTAACATTAATATTACTTTACTTAAAACACTCTTATTTGATTTGCGCAGTTTGATTTACTGCACGTGAGCAGAGGCCACGCCTCCTTCAGTGGCACAGGGGCCTCCTTTACTGGCAATAAGAGAGGCCATGTCTCCCTTAATAAGACTGACAGGCACATATGCCACACCTCCACCTCAGTAAGATTGACAACCACATAGGCACATGCACCTCCTTCAGTAAGACTGACATGCACATAGGCCACACCTCCTTCTTCAAGACTGACAGACACATCGGTCATGACTTTTTCACCGAAATTGATAAGCACATACAGAATGCCACACCTCCTTCACTAAGACTGACAGGCGCATATGCTTCTGTGTGGTTTACTTGGTTTTCTTCATTTATTAGATTTAAAGCCTACAATCGAGTCAACTTGCTCATCATGTAGCATGAGCTTGGACGTTTAGACCCAGCCAGCCATCCCGAATGTTTTTTTTTTCTTTTTTCTTTTTTTCCAAGTGGGGTCCTGAAGGTGCAATGAATGGAGAGATGTTTCTTCCTGGTGTGTGTGCTCGGGTGAGATAAGGTGGCGTAGTGAAGGCATGAGGCCGCTGTGCTCAGGTGGGATAGATTCTCGCCACCGAGCTGCGGCTCTGACTTCCTGAAGGGAAGCCGCAGAAAATCACCACAGAGAGCAGGATTAGTGGCGGAGTGTTCAACCGTGCGTGCTCGCACTCGTCTGGCGGCTCGGTCTTCTCTGCAGTGAGCTGTGTTTTTCTTTCTCCTCCCAGCCGTGGGTGATTAAGTCCGTCCCCAGGTGGAGAGTGATCACACTGGTTTTGTTTTGGTGCCGGCTTCCTGGTGGCGCAGACGGCGCTGTCCATGGTGCCGAATTGGTGGTGGACCACTGGCCCAGAATAAAGTGTTTTATTTACTAGAATTTTCTCTCTCTATTTTTTTTTTATTATAAATAGTATTTTTATAGTAATACACATAGTATAATAGTATACTTTATAGCACTTTTTTTCTTTTTTTTGGCTTATTACGTAACATTCCTGTAAACATTAGGATTAGGCACATGATTAATTAACGAATTCATTCATTTATGCTATTCTTTACTGTTTATGAAAATATTTTGTATTTAATATTTTGTGTTGTAATTTAGCTTTTTGTGACATTTAGTCTTCAATTTTAGCATGATTACTTGATTTATTATTTTTCATACGTTTTAATTTTTCTCTTTTTTTGTGAATTTAAATTATATTTCTTTAAAAAGGCCTTTATTCAAGATTTTTTTTTTTTTTTTCAGTCACTGGTTGAGAAGGTAGAAAAAAAAAAATCAACCTTGAACAATCTACCACACACTTCACCAGGTTCCTGTAGCTTGGCTCATAAATCATAGTCATGTTCCTCAGTGTACATCATGATGTCACACACTTATTCATTTCAGTGTCCTGAGGTTCAGTAGGAGCTTAGAGATGGAGAGAGAGAGAGAGAGAGAGAGAGAGATACGGATGCTGGCGATTCTCCAGAAGTGAAAAATGAACATTTTAACTGCAAGATTTCAGCAATTTATTTGTAGTTAATGATATGGACAAACATAGCTGAAGATCATACAGGCATTAGAGTGAAATGCTCACGAAAGGACCCGTGTTGACTCACAGCAGCCCGGCTTCACAGGAAATCATGAAAGCATTGAATTATAATTCTATCTGATTTTGTCAATGTACTCTGCTGATTGTACAGAATAACAGCACACGGGTTTGAGAGTAAAAACTCCCTTTGTTTCTCTATATAATCCCCTGCTACACTAATGCACTTTGCACTAGTGCTTGAACACCATCAAGGTAGAAAGTTTTTCTCAGTACGCCGGACGATCGGACTGCCTGCCTGATTCCCGTTCTAAACGCCGGCCTCCCAGGAACTCCTTTAATGAACCAAGCATGTGGAAATGTCGTGGAGTGAGGTCAGGACCGTACATGAGATGTGGCAATAACTCCTAGCCAAGTTCCTGTAATGTGTGTGTGAGTGAATGATTGCGTGTACAGTTCACACACAGATGTGTCTCGTTCACAAGTTAGACATCGATTTTCAAGGATGAGGCGTTTCACTCACTGAATGTTTTTCGAGAACGACTGACCGGATTCGTCATTCACAAACATACGGCCATCTTTAACACATTTGCTCCGTTCAAATATTTCTATACTGCGGCTAAGAGTCTCATCATGCTTGAAGTCTTCTGTAAATGTCAGACGCTTTAACGAGTTCCGGTCCCGGTTTGAATTGAACGCCTTTCATACATGTTGTGGGGGATTTTGCCCACAGCGATGAAAACAAAGACAAAAAATCTCATTTCTTAATTTTGAAGAGTCTTTTCTCTTCAAATAAATCTTTCTTCTTATCAAATCATTTTTCTGGTTAGATCTCCTTACTTTCCCCCCCAACCCCATACCGGAGCGGTGTGAAGTCACTCTCCCTCCTGGCGCAGAGCCAGTGTTCACACGTGGAGTAAAGCCACCGAGAAGCTTATAAAGAGCAGGTGCAGCATGTTTCTCCTGATTCCCTGCACGAAACCTGAGTTGTAGTTGATTGCGTTCCTGTCTGAGCAGAATCCTGCAGGGTTACGACATATTGAATATTTTCTATTAGAACGTTACAATACAAGAAATAAGAAAGAAGAAACAAATTTGGATATTTGTTAACAGATTTCAAGCTTTTTTTGTTTTTGTTAACCTTTAGCATTTATTTCTATAAGGAACCAAAAACAAGCAATCATTAGAACAGTACTATTTCAAGCTAAACTATTGATTCAGAAGTAATGGCTCGATCTTTATTCTAATAAAGAGTCTTTAATAGAGGCCATGTGCCCTGCACCAAGACTGACAGGCACATAGGCCACACCTCCTTTATTAAAATTGACAGGCGCATGGATCAGACGGGACGGTGGCGTAGCGGTTAGCACTGTCGCTTTGCACCTTCAGGTTCCGAGTTCGATTCAATTCAGTTCAATTCAATTGTATTTGTATAGCGTTTTTAACAATTGACATTGTCGCAAAGCAGCTTTACTCAATCGAAAGAGTTTTTGTTTGTATGAAATGTGAATGTGTAGGAATCAAAATGATGAGATCGTCCCTGATGAGCAAGCCGAGGACGAGGGCGAGGGCGGCAAGGAAAAACTACCTGAGATGGTAACAGGAAGAAACCGTGAGAGGAACCAGACTCAACAGGGAACCCATCCTCATCTGGGTGATAACGGAGAGCAGGGATTGATCTGCACTCGTACTGTGTGAGACTGGATGTGTTTAAGTTAATACGGATCATGTGTTAAGTCAACAGGAGATGTGACGTCCCCAGTCACCACACGCATCCCAGGCAGACCTCACGGGGCATCCATGCGACGAGATCTCGATAAAGAGTAACTTCTGCTTGAATGATATCCCAACGTCTCCTGGTCTCTGATTCAACAGAGGAGAAAAAGTTCCCAACAGTTTGGTCACTGATACACAATGTATAAAGTGAATGTGTATTTAGTGCAGAGTGCAAGCAAGGACACCAGAAGACCCAACTTTGAAAGCATAACTAAAAGGGAGGAGCCAGAAGGAAACACAGACATGAGGGCTCCCTGAGATGTAAAGCAACCAATCACCTCACCGTCAACAAACCTGAGTGAACAATGAGAGTGGGGAGGACAGCATCTAAACATAGCAGTTCACCAGAATACTCTACGTCCATGAGTCCCCCAGATCTGCTCCTTTACCTAAGGCTCATCTATTTACAAACATGCCGCGCTAAATAAATAGGTTTTTAGCCGAGACTTAAACACTGAGACTGTGTCTGAGTCCCGAACATTAACAGGAAGACTATTCCATAACTTTGGGGCTTTGTAAGAAAAAGCTCCGCCCCCTGCTGTAGTGTTCATAATACGTGGTACTGACAAGCAGCCTGCATCCTTTGATGGAAGTAGGCGTGGCGGATCGTAAGACACTAGCAGTTCACTCGGATACTGCGGCGCGAGACCATTTAGTGCTTTATACGTCAAAAGTAGTGTTTTAAAATCAATGTGAAATTTGACAGGGAGCCAATGCAGTGTAGATAAGATAGTGGTGATGTGCTCGTATCTTCTGGTTCTAGTGAGGACTCTCGCTGCTGCATTCTGTACTAACTGAAGCTTGTTTATACACCTAGTTGAACAACCAGACAGTAAGGCGTTACAATAGTCCAACCTAGAGGTGATAAAAGCAACTAGTTTTTCTGCATCATTTATTGACAATATGTTCCTTAAATTGGCAATATTTCTGAGGTGAAAGAAAGCTATCCTGGTAAGATTATCTACAGGAGCTTCAAATTTCGATTCCCTCCTCGGATCTGCGTTCAAATTCAAATTCAAATTCAAATTTTATTTGTCACATACACAGTCATACACAGTACGATATGCAGTGAAATGCTTATACGACCGCTCCGTGACCTTAAATAATTTTTACAAAAGGAACCTATAAAACAGATTCCAACAAAGTTACAAAATATATATATATATACATAAAATCTGAAGTATGAAAGAATGTGCTCTTGTCAGAAGTGGGATGTGATGTAATATATTGCGACTATAGTCTGTGAAAACTTGAGGTAGTTATTTTTTTATGAGATGAGGGGGGTGTGAAAAGAAGTCCTTGAAGTGTGCAAAATGTGCATATGTGCATATATGTGCAATGTGCATCAACATAATTGTCCGTTCTGTGTGTGCAAGAAAATGCAAAGGTGTTTAGTCCAGTGTGTTGGTTTGATTGAGAGACCGTATCGCCTGTGGGAAGAAGCTCCTTCTCAGTCTCTCTGTATTGGCCTTGAGGGAGCGGAAGCGCTTCCCAGACCGCAGCAGAGAGAACAGTCCATTGTTGGGGTGGCTGAGGTCCTTCATGATCTTCCTGGCCTTGGTCCAGCACCGCTTGCTGTAGACAGAGTGCAGGTCAGGGAGCTCAGTTCGGATGATGCGCTCAGCTGATCGCACCACCCTCTGTAAGGCTCGTCTGTTCTGCATGGTGCTGTTCCCGAACCAGGATGCGATGTTTCCCGTCAGGATGCTCTCTATGGTGCAGGAGTAAAAGTTCCTGAGCACCTTGGAGGGCAGTCTAAAGTCTCTCAGGCGTCTGAGGTGGTAGAGACGCTGTCGGGCTTTTTTCACCACGGTGTTGATGTGACAGGACCATGATGGGTCCTGCGTGATGTGAACACCGAGGTACTTGAAGCAGTCCACTCTCTCCACTGGGCTCTCGTTGATGACGGGGGTCTGGTAGTTCCTCTCCTGCTTTGTGCTGAAGTCCACTATCAGCTCCTTTGTTTTACTGACATTTAGAAGAAGGTTGTTCCTCTGGCACCAGTTCTCCAGATTTCCAATCTCCTTCAAGTAGGCCGTCTAGTCGTTGTCAGAGATCAGGCCCACCACGACGGTGTCGTCAGCAAACTTGATGATGGTGGTGGAGCTGGTAGTGGCCGCACAGTCATGTGTGTACAGAGAGTACAGCAGGGGGCTCAGAACACAGCCCTGTGGGGCTCCAGTGCTGAGAGTGAGAGAGGCTGAGACGTGTCCACCCATCCTTACAGCCTGTGGTCTCCCAGTTAGGAAATTAGAGATCCACTGACATAGAGCTGAGCTGAGTCCCAGATGCTCCAGTTTGGTGGTGAGTGTGGAGGGTATTATGGTGTTAAATGCTGAGCTGTAGTCGATGAAAAGCATTTTAACATAATTCCCCCTTCTAGTGTCTAGGTGAGTGAGTGTTGTGTGGAGGAGATGAGAGATGGCATCATCTGTGGAGCGGTTCGGGCGGTATGCAAACTGTAGTGGGTTCATGTTCTCCCCATGCTCGGTGGGTTTCCTCTGGGTACTCGAGTCTCCTCCCACAGTCCAAAGGCATGCAGGTTAGGCTAATTGGTGTTACCAAATTGCCCGTGGTGTGTGAATGAGTGTGTGAGGAGCACAGGGAGAACATGCAAACTCCATGCACACAGACCCGGACCCAGGAGGTCGAGGTGACCATCCTAACCACTAATCTACTGTGCTGCCTTGGATTATTTTGATTTATACATATTTTCTTCACACATTTCAAACTCATTTCCCTAATTTTTTCCCCCCAATTTCTTTGATTCTGTAAAGCTGCTTTGCGTTGATGATCATTGTCAAAAGTGTTATATGAATAAAATTGAATTTAATAGATTTGGACAGTATCATGATAGGTACTCTAAGGTTATTAAGGTAACTTCATAGTAATTTATTTCTGTTGTTACTAAAATGATGAGTCTTTGTTTTCCTTTGTTTTGTTTTCCACACTCAGAAGTGATCTTCAAAGTAGCCTGCAGTATATTTTTTCCTTCCTTCCCTTCCTTAGTTCTTCTATGGCCCAAACCAAAGTAACAATTTGTGATGCACAGACTCACTCCATGTCAAGAGCAATTAATGATCTGATGTAGCTGTATCAATAAAACGGCGAGCTGGAACATCTCGGGCAACTCTCGAGCCAAAGCTGAGCTCAGCTCTGGGAATCATCATGGCACAGAAATCGATGATGTAAGTGGTCCACAATCTGGGCAAAGAGCTCATGTCCTTCAGCCTGGCTAGAATGGCAGACACGAACAGAGCCTGGAGCGGAGTGAAACCACCAGCCTGGATCGTGGTGCGCTTGTGCGTTCGGGCCAGAAGTACAGAGTGGTTTATTTTTGGCTGAGGGTAAACAAGCTGGATTTTACAAGCCAATTGTGGAGTGGATCATTCCGCCTAATAGAAAGCACCGCGGTATTGCCAGACTCTAACAAGCATCCTTAGCCTCGAGCAGATACGGAATAAAACTGGAGTTCAGGCAGACTGTTCATCATAACCTCAGTGTGTATATGAGGTTACCATCTGTACAGCTACAAATCTGAATCCCCTGTAATATTCATTCAGTATATGTCTTTATAAGGGGTTCAAGCACTAGGTTCTGGAACCCTGTTCTTCCTGCGTGGGTATGTTTTACTATTTTCCTCTGGAAAAAAAAAACGAGAGACATTAGACTTGGTCAGTCAACTTTTTCTCTCATTGGGCAAATTAACGCTGGATCCTCTTGGCAGATTAATTGCTTTTGTTTTTCTCCCTCTGATTCTTTAGCTAAATGCAAACCGATTAGAAATTACAACCCTTACTCTGTGCTGCCTTATTTTTTAGTATTTCCCCCCAAAATGTTTTCAAATCCTTCATCTGTAACCAAAATTGGTGTCAAAGTAATCAGCCTAAATAATGATCAAACCCATGTCTCTCTCACTCACACACACACACACACACACACACACAAATCATACTTCAAATGGCATTAATGAGTCTTTTTTTTCACTATTCCAGCATTATTTTTCATACATCGTCTGGTTACAAATTTATTTAGTCGTTCCTTTAATTTTGTTGTGATTCAATGCCCGAGGCGTGAGATAAATGGATTATTGTTTTCCTTTGCAGTCGTCTAATTCTGCTGCATGAATAAGATATACGAGCCAATTATTAATCCTCGCCATTGCTTTCTAGATAAAGAGAATAACAGCAAAGTGTTCGGAGGTGGATTCTGAACCGAAAGAGATTAGTGAAATTATCTTCGACGTTTAAAATGTCTAGAAAGCAGAATGTGAAAGAATGGACTACGATCAAATGCAATGCATAGGGTGATAAGGTTCAAGTGATTAATTTAGACTGGCATCCCATTCTAGCAAACATACAGTATATATGACTAATATGATGATAAACATTTGCTCAAAAATGGTGAGTGAAAAAGATGCATTTGACCTTTGGTTTTTAATACTGATTGTTATCTTTGAGGACATTGCTGAGCATTAGTCTCCGATTAAACACTCTTAAACACAACTTTTTCTCAGAGATGTTAATCATACGGTATTTGTTTTAGCACAAACTATCTATTCATTTCTTTTTTTCCTTGCTTTATAGAATTCCATTTGCTTTAAATCTAGCAGTATGCGTTATACACCGATCAGCCACAACACAAACACCACCACCACCACGAAAATTTAATAACATTGATTGTTACTCACATACAAGAAAACTGGTGACAGGAGCATGGACAACCAAGCACACCCCTGCCTGTGGGGCCAGCGTATCCAGTCTGCACAGAGCCCAGCAGACAAAGAGCCCCGACCTGGCTTCCAAGCTCTGCAGATCCCAATCCAATCAAGTACCCATGGGATGCACTGGGCAAACAATTCAGGTCCACGGAGGCCCTGCCCAACAACTGACAGCACTGCTGTCAACATCCTATTGCCAGACACCACAACATACCCATGGAGTCATGTGATTTGGAGTCAAGCAGAGTTGTGAATTGTCCGTTGCTTAGAATGTATTTGTAGCAAACAGCATGAAACCCTGAACAGCTCCACGTCTTCTTGAGACAGCCTTTCATTTGACCTAGCATGTGTACGTCCTTAATTAGTGTTCAGTTGAGCTTGAGCTTCTTATATAATGACCGCCCTCTGCACAGAAAGCTGCTCCGGCTCCATCCTCATTCCATCTTTTGTAATTTAGCAGAACGATGCTGTGGGGACGTATTACTTCGATCTTAACATTGCTCTGGGATCTTGAGATCTAGTAAATGAATGCCAAAGTTGGAAATGTTATGAATCAGAGGCTGAGCTGTCAGTTTGGTCTCGTACAAAATTATACAAATGGTTCAGATCATGAAGAGAAGCAGACTCAATGGTTATTCGATAGCATTTGTAAGAAACATATAAAAAATTTCATGACTCCTTATGAGGTCATATGTACGTACAGCTGGGAGCTGGAAACGAACAATCCAGGTAAAGGATGAAAAGCAGATAAAAGCAAATCTGTACACATTCAAGAGCATTTTTTTTTCCAACTCTTCATGCGTATACCCTGGAGTTCCCAGAATAACTCTAGGGTGTATCTTGACCCTGACCCGATCATGTGAAACTCTTACTGAAAATTGAGACTTGAGTGTCAATTTTCAGTAAGAGTAAGGTGAACTGGTGAACTGGTGAAAGGTGAACTGGAGGCAGCTTAGTGAGCTTTGGCTTGGAAGACAGAAAATGAAAAGGAGTGATTTAACTCAAAGGCGTGGCTCGGCTGCGAGATGGATCCAAATGCAGGTACGTGAACTGCTTCTAGATCGTTCAAACAGGTGTATGCACAGGTGTGAGCGCTGGAACCGTGCCAAGAACGTGAGCTGAGTCATAATCGAAAAGGGCACTTTATGATGCGTCGCAGCTGGGACACATGGAAGGTGGGGTAAATGTGTCGCATGGAAGAGGAGAGTAAGAGTCGGACGACGCATGAGTTGATTATCTTGGTTATTGTGAAGAGGCCGGTCAAACAAGGAGATAGTTTGCGTGACAGTGTCATTAGGGGGATGCTCTTAGTGGTGAGTATTATTCTGTCCCCTATGCAGTATCTGGGGGCCTTGGTGCTGTGGCGGTCCGTCTGTTTCTTGTAAAAGGAGATGGTTCGTAACAGAGTTTGTCTTACGCATAGCCACGTTTGCTTGCAGCGACGGATGAAGCATTGGGTTGAGGGAGTCTCCACCTCTAATTCGTGGACTGGGAAAAGCGGGGATTGGTAGCCTAAGCAATACTGAAACAGGGACAGTCCCGTCGAAGCGGAAGGTAGGGAGTTGTGGGCATATTCAACCCAAGGAAGAAACTTGGTCCAAGTGGTAGAGTCCTGAGTCTGCATGCAACGGAGGGAAACCTCTGGTGCTTGATTGATTTGCTCAGTTTGCCTGTTGGATGGAAACCTGGAAGAGGAACGAGATGCACAGATTTAGAAAAACAGTCAACAATGGTGTTGCCTTCAGATGAAGGTAGACCAGGAACAAAGTCTATGGAGATATGAGACCAAGGACAATGAGGGACCGGTAGGGGTCTGAGAAGGACGGCAGAAGGTTGACGTTCTTACAACGGGCGCAGATGTCGCAGGCCACCACAAATTTGGCTACATTCCTCCCCAGCGTGGACCACCAGAATTATTGCTGGATGATGACATGGGTCCAGGCAGCGCCTAGGTGGCAAGATAGCCTTGGTATTCTTTGAACCTGGCCAATATGACAGAATAAATCTGGAGAAGAATAATGACAGTCAAGCTTGGCAAGCATTGAGTCTCTTGGCGGTGTGCAGGTACTCCAGATCTTATGGTCGGTCCACACTAGAAATGGGAGCTCAGTCCCCTCCAGCCAATGTCTACACTTCTCTAGAGCTAGCTTGATGGCCAAGAGTTCTTGATCCCCTACATTATAGCTCCTCTCGGCCGGGTATAGGTCACGGGAGTAGAATGCACAGGGATGCACCTTGTTGTCCTGGGTGTACCTTTGGGAAAGGATGCCCCCAATGCCAGTATTGGAGGTGTCAACCGTTTTCTTAAGGTCGTCAAAGGCTTTATCTGCCTCTTTGTTCCAGTAGAACTGGGTTTTAGAGGAGGTAAGCAAGGTCAGGGGGGCGGCAACGGAGCTGTACCCCCGGATGAATCGGCGATAGAAGTTGGCGAAACCCAGGAACCATTGATGGTCTCGCCGCGAGACTGGAGTGGGCCAGTCGGAGACTGCCTGGATCTTGGCTGGTTCCATCTCTAGCCTGGATGGGAAAATGACATAACCCAGGATGGTAGTGGAGGATGTGTGGAACTTGCACGTCTATGCTTTGACATAGAGGTTATTCTCCAAGAGTCTCTATAGAACCTGACGAACGTGGTGCCGGTTTTCCTCCAGGCTGTGAGACAAAATTAAAATGTCGTTCAAGTATATGAACACGAAGGAATTAAGGAAGTCACAAAGGATGTCATTAATGAGGGATTGAAAAACGGTGGGTGTGTTGGTCAGACGAAAAGGGACCAACAAATATTCATAATGTGCAGTAGGGGTGTTGAAGGCTGTCTTCCACTCATCACCTTCATGGATACGGACAAGGTGATGAGCATTTCGCAAATCTATTTTTGAGAAGGTGTCTGCCCCCTGGAGCAGGTCAAAGGCAGTGGCCATAAGTGGAAGTGGGTAGCGGTTACTGACGGTGATTTCGTTGAGCCCGCTGGAATCGATACATGGACGAAGGGACCCATTTTTTCGCAAAGAAGAACCCTGCCGCAACAGGGGTGGAGGATAGATGGATGATTCCTGTGACGAGAGCTGCTGTGATTTATGTGTTCATGGCCCAAAGAGTACAGTTGGGCCTTAGGCGGGGAGGTGCCTGGGAGAAGGTCAATAAGGCAGTCATATGGTAGATGCCATGGAAGTGACATGGCCGGGTTTTGCTGAAAACCTGCTTGAGATTGTGATAATGAGAGGGAATGTTGGAGATATCCGGGGTTCCTCAGATTTGGCTGGAGTATGGAAGTGTATGAAGCGCAGACTGAAGGCATGGCATGGCACAAGATGGGCTCCAACCCGTGATAACATGCTTTATCCAGTCGATCTGGTCACCATGGAGAGCTAACCATGGAAGACCGAGGACCAGAGTGGCATTTGATTCTCCGACATCCTTAGAGTGGAAGAGTTCTGTGCATGACGGCCGAAAGGGGGCTTCCATCTAGGGCTTGAACTGCCAGTGGAGGTCCAGTGAAGTGCAAGGGATCTTAAAAGCCCAGACCATAGCAGAGCTTATCAGGTTTTGGTCTGAGCCGGAGTCAACAAGTGCCTGCATAGGGTGAGCTTGGCCGCTGATGATTAGTGTAACTATCGCAACATGGGTCATGAGCGTCATAGAGGTAGTTGTGCTCCACTCCCGGGCCCTACTGGTGAGGAGAGTGATAATGTAGGCCACCCGGGATCTTTCTGAAGAGAAGATGGAGCCTTGAAACTCAAAAATCGGAGAACATTGGAATAAAAAGGATCTACATGTTCCTAGCTCTCCTCTGTAAGTGGGAGGGGCAGGTAGGCGTGGCTTTCACAGGGGATCTGTGTTTGTGCTCCGAGCTGTAGGCGCCTGAAGGTGCTGCATCTGGGCGGTGACATCCATGAGTGTCTGCCTGGTGGTGACAAGTTCTGTCTGGTACTTTCCTAGGAGGGCCCCTTGATTCTCCAGTGCCCGGCTCATCCTGTCCAATCCTGCTGGATCGATAGGGTGGGCAGATTATTTTGTCAGAGGCGTCGCTCGTTGGCTGCACAGATGGATCCAAAAGTAGGTGCAGATGCAGGGCGTGAACTGCTTCTAGATTGTTCAAACAGGTGTGTGCGCACAGAGCCGTGAAATTCCTCATGGAGCTGAGTCATAATTGAGGATGGCGAGCGTGAGGTCAGAGTCGTGAAATCCGTCAGTGTAGCGTCGGTATAGTAGCATGAAGATAAGCCGTGGTCGAGAGAGCGCGAGCATTGAGTCAAAAGCCGTATAATCTGTGAGCGTGGTGTCTGTGCCGAGACGTGAAGAAAGCCGTAGTCGAGAGAGCGCAAGCATTGGGTAAAAACAGGGAAAGGCAGAAAGGGGAAATGAGAAACAAGATAAACTTGCCAATGTGAAAACTATCGAAAATAAACGCGAGAGAATTCGGTTAGGGCACTCAATAATCTGGTGCAGAGACGGCATGCTGCGCTTCCTTATAAACAGAGAGAAATCAGCCAGATGAGAAACCGGTGTGCGGGGGTGTGGGAAGTGACATGACAAAGTGAGAAAACAAGCTTGCGTGGTGACGAGCATGACAGCGTGGGAACAGAAATGTCAAGGAGGAAGCGGATTTTGAACAGCGCGAGAAAGCTGAGAGCGTTACAGTTAGGTATTGCATGTTATGGTGGTACCTTGGCATATGAACTTAATGAGGTCTGGAGGCGAGTTCTGTAGTTAAAGTTTTCCGGACGTACGCGCAACCTAGCTGACGTTCAGTTTGGCTCGGGTCATATGCTAAGGACAAATTTTCAGTTCTTAAGGCAGGGCGTTCATATGCCGAGGTATTGTTATACTTGTAATGCTCGGCTTTTTTTGTTAACCCAGTTACACAAAACACAAGCTCTTGAATCTAACTTCCAGTATTGCGTAAGCGTAGTGGAACCAGGAAAGACGTGACACCACAGTTCAAAACAAACCCAAAGTGTATTAAGTGAAAACTCAAAGAAACAAAAGTGCAACAAAACAATATTTACAAAATATATACACATATAAAGAATGTATGTGGGTGTGAATGAATGAATGGGCTGTTATTGTTAGTGTATGTATGTGGCTGGGAAAGATGGCTCGGTCTCACCGGTATATCATAAGTTCAGTCCGGGAGCACGAATATGGAATGAGAGGGGTATTGATGGGTTCCAGAAAGGATAAATCCACAAAAGGTAAAATAATCCATTGGACGCGACAAACAATCTCTCTCTCTCTTAATAACAGCGCTGTGTATCCTCATCTCTCCACCCCCTCGAATTCTTGCGATAGTACCTTTCGGGACCACCACCAATTGTCCAGAGTAAAAGACTCCGTGCCCTAAAGGACACTTATGGGGGCACAGCTGCTTTATCTTTATCAGCTTATGCCGTTTCCCCCCCTATATAAAAGTCCTTTATGTGGCTGCGCTACATACTTATTAATTTTTTTTTCTCAATTTGATAAAGTGTGTTAATAAATCTGACATCCCTACACCTTGAGACATTTACAGTAAAGTTTCTGTAAAGTTTCACTTTATATGATCTGAGACGGCATGAAGTGCACCTTTGTTATTCCACCTAATGCCAAGAGACTACTTAATTACCTTGTTTAAAATGAAGCTTTATATTAACTCACTAAAACAGTTTTTTTTTTTTTTTTTTTAACCAGTACATTGCCCTACATGTTTGGTTTCCTTTAATCCATACTACCATGCATCCTGATTAGTCAGGAGAGAGAAAAAAAAAGGTGGGAAAAAAGCTTGACATAATTTAGGGCTTCTCTCATAAAGTTATGATAAACTTAACGCAAAGAACTTTTAAACTCAATGTGATGAAAATTCCTCCAGCACTTAATAAAACCAGCCGAAGCAGCTCATCTTGTGGCACTTCCTGTTGAATTACATACGAATTGTGCTCTGGAAGAAGAGGAAAACTGCTTGGTGTGAAAGATCCATAAATTTTTTATGTGAAATTGTGTTTGATACTTTAATATTTATTCACGAAAGCCTCAGAGACTGAGAAAACCAGTATGTATTTTTATACTTATACACAATGCAATTTTTGTCCTTCCTCCAGCCGTGTCCTCCCTTTTCTTGTATTTATTTTCCAATAAATGTCTACTTTCTGTCTTGGCTTTCCTACAAACATGCTCCCTGAAGAAAACCCTGATATTTGCCCCACCTTAGTATTTGCATAAAAAGCTGTATACTGTGCTCTTGGCCGCGGTTTGTGTGTCTTTGTCCACAAATCCTTCTCATGCCGCAAAGCCTTTAGCTGTCTTTCTGCCCTCACTAACATATGGCACTGTTGCTGAAACTTTCTGAAGGACACGCTGTCAGCTAAAAAGCTGAAAAGTTCTCGAAACTTGCTCATAGTCTCCTTGAGACTTTAACAGTACAGTCACTTCTTCTTAATCTACATTAATGTCTGGAAATCTCGGGAAACTGAGCTTCTGCATTACACTGAATCTAAAGAATGGATTGTACGGTAGACTTCAGACTGTAAAACTGACACAAAAATGTCATAGGGGAAGGGATAACCTGTCCTTTATCATGTACTGCTATGGATAATTACTGTAATATTAAATGTCATCATACTCTATCTCACTCTAGGTGTCTATGCTAGCTTATTTAGCCAGTTTGAAGATAAAGAACAGTATGCTCTCAAAGGACTTATTATAAATCATATAACGATAAGGGCTGTGTAGCATAATGAAGGAATTATCATATAAAATTATACAACAGTGATATGCAATAGAAAATGCACGTAAAAAAAGAAAATCGTATTGCAAAACGCATTTTCCCATAGGAAATAATGTAAATGAAGGTAATCTGTTCCAGCCACCTAAAAATTTGACCTGTATTACACTATAATCATATTTTTGCATATGAAAACAATCAAAACATTTAGAAAGACATGTAAATGAAGTAAAATATGAAATAAATAGACTAAACCTCAATTAACTTAATTTATGATTCCTCTTCATACCAGTTGCTTTAAAAACCAAACTGAAAGCGGCTCCCTTTCCTTCTTGCTAACATTTTTGTGACCCATCCTGCTATGTCTTCACTAAATCTTGCAAAAAATGCAAAAAAAAAAAAAAAAACACAAAAAAAAGTAAACTAATTTCGCTTGGCTTTCCAAAAGTTCACATAACAAGTTCAGTCACTTGTATGGTAAAAATACAAAGCAAATTTCTTGCACAATTTTAGCTCTTAAGGCGAAAATTCGCAAGACGGGGCATTCGAATGCCAAGGTATTACCTTAAATAGCTATTCTTAGCAAACATTAGCCAGTGTTTGTAGCTGTCCTGACAGTTATCCTTAACAGCTAACAAATCAACCTCGTAACACTGGACCAGAAGCATCATAACCTGTGGCCTGTTTATGATACAGTTCTCCCAGTTGTTATAATTATTTTTTAAACCCAGGGTTCAAGTGAAGTTTCACAAAATGAACATTTCCACTTTTTAGGCCTTGCCAGGTGCTGTGCTGTATTAGCGAGACCATGCTGCTTAATACCAGTCATGAATTAGCTGAAAGCTGCAGAGAACCATCAGTGCCATTCCTGTGGGATTCTACGAGCCAAAGTTCTCCAGATGCTGTAACCTGTAGTGTTCATTATCCAGCCTTGTTTATGCTAATATATAATGATTATGCTAGGCACAACATCTGTTTGACTGAGCTGCTCGTGTTGTGTCTTGCTGCTTGATTGAATTTGAGGACAAATATCAATTCTGTTGGTGGTAGTGGTGTGCATGTTTGACCGATCCAGTCAGTTTGACCGATCTCATTTGTTCCGGCAAAAGCAGGTGTCTAGTTGTCCACAACTAGGCAAAGAAACATTATTTGACCAATTGCACCACTTTCTGCAGAAACATGGCCATATCAGCTTCCAGATCCAATTGTTCCAGCTCTCAAAAAAAAACTTGACTATTTCCATCCACTCCTGGAGTGGAGTGTTAGTTCAGTGTGTTAAGGCTACAAGTCCTGGCTCCAACAAGCTGGGATTATGTCAAGAAAACAAATTTCACTGTGCAATAATGTATATGCCACAAATAATAACTTGACCAATGCTGCCTGCTTCCACAGAAAGCATAACAAATGCTGCCCGCTCCTGCAGAATGTTTGACTAATCCCACTTGTTCCCATGAAAATATTCACTAATCCCCCTTTCCTTTGCAGAAACCTTAACAAATCCGCTTGCTTCTGGAAAAAGCTGGACAGATCCAGTACTGTCCAAGAGACACACTTCAGTTATATAGATTAGTACTGCAGAAAATTGATCATATTTGATGGATCTTATCCACCCACCACCACCCATCATTAGATCTGGGCCAAATCCAGACCCTCTTTTACAGGCATGGTTGACCAACCAATCAAATCAATCCTCTACTGCAGACAATTTTAATGAATCCTTACTACTTCTACTAATGTGGCAGCAAAGTGGATGGAGCAGTGGTTATCACTGTTGCCTTGCACCTCCAGGGTCCGGGTTCGATTCCTGCCTAGGGGTCTGTGTGCATGATGTTTGCATGTCCTTCCCATGCTTGGTAGATTTCCTCCCACCATCCATAGACATGCAGATTAAGCTAACAATTGCCTATACGCTCCAGGCCCCCTGTGACCCTGTATACAGGATAAAGTAGTATAGATGATGAGTGAGAGTGTGTATTTCTACAGACAGTAAACAGCAATCCCGACCAGGATGAAGTGGTTACTAATTGCTTTATTAGGTCCAAGAGGAACCTGGTCCCAAATGTGCCATCTTTCAGCGTCAAACGGCAGTTAGCATCCAAGATATACTAACACCCCGCCAACCCATCCCACCACTGTCTTTCCATAAAAGAAAAATGATCCAATGATCTCATTCCAAGCCTGAGATAATATCATATAGCTGGGTTATAGAGACGTGCTGCAGAGTGCCATGTGAGAAATACTCAGAGAGATAAAACATAACTTATCCAGGCTTTAAACCAAAGTTCACACCCTCCTTTCTGTGTGTCAAAGTCACTTCAAAGTCAGACAGCAGCAGTTGATGTTGATTTTTAGATCTGAAATGTCCAACTCAATTTCACTGTCATTCCATTAGCAGACTTTGCCAAAAAAATGACTTTCACTTTAATCTCATTCGCTTGTTTTAACACAGTATTGTACTCCCTGTTATGGCTGTGTGCTGCATCTCCTCCTTTCTTCTCTTCCCATCAATTGCTACATAGAATAAGATGAGTAAATTGGCGTGTCAGTTCAGCTAGCTCAGCTCACGGTCAGTCGGGTGCACTATTACTGCCAATCTATTGTCAACCTCTGGCTGTTTGTGTTTGTGCATCCATATAAATGCAACAACGTGCTTGAATAAAATGGTGAATAAGGAGAAGAAAAGGGCTTCGTACTAAGGCGAGTCCTAATGTGTGCCCCTTGGTACAGTGCAGGTCCTCCTGAAAATGACATAAGACCGTCATAAAATACCTGTTCATGCTTCATGAATTATGTTTGTTGCACTCACAGAGTTTTTTTATTTTTTTTATGTGCATTGGAAGTCAAATTAAAATCAATTTATTCATGCGGGGAACTTGACCAATCCTGTCAGCCCCTGAAGAGGTTTGACTAAAGGGGATTCCCCACATACCAGAATTTAAACATGAATTCAAGAAGGAATGGTGCATTGCAGTGCAGACGAATGCACAGCTACAGTATCAGAGAAATTCTTGAGCAAATTTGTTTAACCTAGTGTTATGTGGTGCGGAATAGAGAGCTGCTATTGGTATTTTTAGGAGGACTTACACAGGACTTCTAGGGGGTCAACGAAATAGGAGTTAGAAAGAGTGCTTATGACACACATGGGAAGACCTTTCCGTTTGGAGATTATTAATTACAAACCAAAAAGAAACCAAAGAGAACTGAAAACAAAAAAACTAACAGAGTTCCAATCTGGACCCTACAGAACTCTTTAATTTGCTCGAGGTCCAGTGTCTGCCGAGCAGGGGGCGCTCGGTCACCAAGCCTCTGCTTGGCCTCCATGGGGGCATCAATATGCCATCCCATGGGGGAGTGTATGGGGGTGATAAGGTGCAAAGTGTAAACCGGTTTTGGATGGACCTTCGATGTGGGTTTGCATCCCAGTAGCCCTTATGAGCAGTAGTAAGGGGTACTAGGGCAGGATGCGCTGGGGCCGGGGGTTGGGCGCACTTAAGGCAGCTTAGGGCACACTGACATCCCCAGTTCTAGATGGAACGGGTCGGCCAGTCGATGCAAGGGTTGTGACGTTGTAGCCAGGGGAATTTTAGCACTACTCTCTGTTCTGGCACCCGGGTTTTTAAAAACGAGTTTCGCTCTGAATGACATCCAAGCCGTGGTGTGACTGCGGTTGCCCACTGTGTCACAAACCCAGCGAGACCAATGGGATGGCGGAAGGGAGTGGGCAACTGGAATGTCCAGTGCCTGGGCTAACCCTTCGTCAATAAAATTTCCCATGGCCCCTGAAATATTTAGCGTCTCCATTCAGTCTCCCTGGGTCCTTTCCCCAGAGAGCGTAGCTGGTAGAAAGATGGGGTCTTGACTTTTGGGATAATTCACAGTTATCCAGGGTGTTAACAGATAAATTTAAGCAGATCGTGAGGTGTTGTAGGGACTTTGTAGGTCATTAGACTAAGTTAGATACCTTATCATGGTTCAGCATCAGCTTTGGAAGCACTCCTGAAGATACAGCTTAGCTAATTCTCACCGCTTATGACTTACAGTATCAATACATTGTACTGTTTGTGTTATAAGGCTGCTTTTCACACGTTCATGGTAGATTACTAAAATAAAGTATGGTTCCTTTTTTGTACTCAGTACACATTTCTTTAGAGAGCATTATAACCCGAGGCTGTTGTTAGAGTGAAAGAAAAAAAAAAAAAAAGGCTAAGCATGAAACAGATTTGATTAAAACACACATGAAGCTTCAGGACACATTGACACCATTTCTCCTGAAGAAGCAAAGTTCATTCTTTAATTTCGAAGTCTAAATTAAAACCACCACAGGCGGTGTGTACGCATTTTCACAAAAATAAAACCGCACACATGTTGGTGAAGCTAATGGAAATTAAAATCAATGGGATGTGTGTTCAGGCATTGCTAACGAAGCAGGAATGAACTCTGTGGCGAATGCAAATCAACCAGCAGAAGACAGATGGAACTCATGTCTGTAAAGAAAAGAAAAAATAGGTAGGTTGCTCGTTTCAGAATGTGTATCAAAGAAGCAATACGACATTGATGCATCCCCAATGTACATATAGTTACATCATACAGCGTTTAAACCTGGCCTTTTTCCTTGGATATTAACATAGCTTATGATAATCTGTGTTAGCGCTTAGGTTTAGTATAGATTTTTAACTCGGATCAAATCTGATCCATAACACGGCTAAGGACATGGAGTAAAATCCACCTCAAGTGGTCACTCAAGTGTTCAGGTTTATACCACCTCCTCGTGTTTGATTCAGCACACCTCCTTCAGCTAATGGGATTAATTAGAGCTAATTAGAACGGGCTTCGGAGTGGAAAAGTCAACAGGGTTCTTGAGGTGAAAATGACTGTGTTCCTGAATGTTTTTCCTACTCATGTCTCTCTCACTTTTGTTGGGTTGTACTTTTAATGCTTTAAAACATTCATATAATACGACCTACTTTTTTTTTTTTTGGGGGGGGGGGGGGGGTCTCACTGGAAATATGTTAGCATTTTTATATTACAGACAAGTACAGTATATGAAGGCTAGGCAGCATGGTGGCTTAGTGGTTAGCAGTGTCTCCTTGCACCTCCAGGGTCCAGGTGTGATTCCTGCCTGGCCAGGTTCGATTCCCGCCTCTGTGTGTGTGTGTGTGTGTGTGTGGAGTTTGCATGTTCTCCCTGTGCTTGGTGAGTTTCCTGTGGTAATCGGGTTTCCTCCCACAGTCCAAAGACATGCAGATTAGTGTGTCTCCGGAGTGTACCCCGCCCCGTTCGCTAAGTTTCCTGGGATAGGCTCCAGGCCCCCTGACCCCGTATATAGGATTAACCGGTATCGATGATCAGTGAGTGAGTGACTGAGCATATGAATACTCATCATAATCTGTGTGATCATCAAAATTTTAAATGAGAAGATGTTTATTTAGCATCTACGGAAGGAGTCTCCAGCATCAGCGCTTTAAAAGAAATTCAGAGATTGAAAGTTTCAACTTTACGTTTTCATCATCTTATTTCTTCAGGACAGAGGAGTTTGTGCTTCTTTGTGATTTCTTTCCAACAGTAAAGCTTCTCCAAATCCCTAGAGCTTCTCTAAATCCAGTGTGGAACTAGTGCTGGATGGGATGCCGGAGGGTATGAATACCGGAGACCCGGCTCAGCTCGCAAGCAGGTTACAAAAGAGACGTGTGAAACGGCAGTGAACACACTGTAGACGGTTTCATTACTCGATAAATCTTGGACACCGTTGGAGACCGCATGTTCATTATGAAGATGAATATACAAGTTGTTCAGGGTGAATTTTTCCTTGAAGTTACTAATTACTCCTCACTAAAGCCAGCGACCCCTATACGTGTCTCACTCCTCGCGCCGGATAATTAGAGTATCTCTTTGAGGGTTTGTGTTGAATGAAGCAGCTTCAGGCCTTGACATCGACTCAGGCTGCCCTGGATTTCCATCACTCCTGTAAGGAAAATAGGACACAGATCTGGCACAAAGCTGCTTTTAAGACTCAAGATTCATAATGAGATGATGAGAAGCTTTAATAGAAATGTTTTAGGAAAAAAGAAGAAAAAATTATTCAGGATACATATGATATACTGACATATAGGCGATGTGAAATGTAGTTTGATTTAAATGATTCATTATGCAAATAAAACATAAAGAAAGATCTTATTGTGATATTCTGAGCCATGTTAGTTTTACGCATGTTAACGCTCAGCAGTACGTACGAGCGCGGCGTAGACGAGCTTCACAGGTCGCACGCCTGTTCTGTTTTCTCAGCTTCATTACGAAAAACCAAAGCAGCTTGAATTGGATTTTGTTTTAAAACCAAGAACATCCATCCAGAATACACACTCGCACATTGATTGGTTTGACTTATCGCCGGTGGCCCGGAGGCGGCTGTGAGTGAATGAGGACGTTCGCACCGTCGTGGTCACTGAAGGGAAATGTTTCATTCATTGATAGTGAAAATGAACTTTGTGCTCTGAATTTTAACGGGAAAAAAGTCAAAATGGACTTTCAGTTACAGAACTTTTAAGAGAACGACTGGTTTAATGATTGCGTGTTATAGTGCGATAGAAAAAAATGTATATTTGTGTATCAACTTGTTTGAATGAAGTGCAGAATTCCCACTCAAGGAAAGAATGTGTAAGTTAACGTAAAGATTTAAATAAATCATTGTAAAAATTGGTCTGTTTACGTTAAACTTGTGAAATAGAATTAATTTACAAACCAGCAACAGTAGTAGCAGAACTACAGAAGGGGTTATTAGTATTAGTAATAGTATTAATTGAAGGGGTAGCAGTATTAGCAGGATTAACAGTATGTAGTAGATCCAGAACTTTATGACAGATAATAGATGGAAGCTTTATTGAACCTGAAGGAAACTCCAGATATCCGGCAGCAGTAGAGACAGTAACACAGGGACAAGTTGTAGATGTGATTACACACAGTCAGTATACAGTACACAGACGTAACGAGAGACAGACGTTACTATTGCAATGCTAAGAACAGAAAACTACAAGATACAGTGTATAAGATAAAATGCACATAAATAAAGCATATAAATAACAATAAATAAAAAAAAGGAACTAATAAGTAAAATAAATTGTAAACTGCTGCAATTGTATTTGTTGTAAAGTGACAACAAAGAACAGCATGAAAGTGACAATGAAACTGAATCTGTGCGTAAGGGCAAAATATGTAATGAAGTGACTGAGCAGAGTCTGAAGCTAACAGATGAGAGTTACACGGCGATGTATGTAGCAGAAGAACCACGGGTCTAGATCTGATTGTTATTATATTAGGAGGAGGAAGAAGAGCAGGAGTCACAGTATCAGTAGTGGTTCAGTAGTAGGAGGTGGTGATGTGTGAATTAGTAGAATTAGTCGTAGTATCAGCAACAATAGCAGGAGCAGTCGAAATAGTATTAAGAGCATCGTCACACTCGATGATTCACTCAAACTGCTGGTGTCATACGGTACCTACATGCTACATCTTCCCCTCTACAGTGGAACCTTGGATTACGAGCATAATTCGTTCCGGAAGTGTGCTCGTATTCCAAAACACTCCTAAACCAAATCATCATTTCCCATAAGAAATAATGAAAACTCTAATTATTCGTTCCACAGCCCCAAAAAATAAATACATAAAAATAATTCATACAATCTATAAAATGAAAATAAAACAAATTAACCTGCACTTTACCTTTAAAAAAAGTACAAATAAATCCGCAGGAGCCATGTGTGTGTGTGTGTGTGTGTGTGTGTGTGTGTGTGTGAGAGGAAGGGAAGGGAAGGGAAGGTGAGAGAGTGACGCTCGGTGTCAAAATAAGAGTCGCATGTGTGAAGCATGATACTCGGCGCTCGTAAACTAATACTTGCTCAGTTTCCGAATAAAAAATCATTAAAAATCTTTGCTCGGTTTGCGGAACACTCGTAAACCACATTACTCCCAATCCGAGGTTCCACTGTAATTCCCTTTGGATTTTACACATTCCACGTAATGTGTACATTTTACTGTATACGTTTTTACATTGTACGTTTTATATATTGCTATTTATTGAAACTTGTATAGAGTGACAAGAAAAAAAATCTGATCGTCATCTAAAGCCCCATTTACACTGCAGGTCTCGATGCCCAATTCTGATTTGTTGCCTATATCTGATTTTTCTGACCGTCTGTTTACACGTTCTTTCAACTATGACCCATATCCTATTCTCGTGTTTACACTTGCCATACCGTCTGAAACATCACGCATACTTACAGGGAGATTCTTGCACTACACACTAGCCGAGATGGACGAAGGCGAAATATGCTTGATGCTAGCTCTGCGATATATGCAAAGTTCACGAAACGGAGAAGGAGGAAAAGGGCCATCATTGCAGCCTGCGCATCTGCTTCATTTATTGTGTCCTCAACCATTCAGAGGAATGTCTGGGTGCGAGACGTGTCGGGGCCGCTCTCTGGTGGCTTGCAACAGGTGTATATAACCTCAGCAATAACCTCAAGCAGGTGCCTCCTGTAGCTGTGGATCAGACCTGCACATCGTTCAGGAGGAATCTTTATCCCGTTCTTCCCGGCAGACCTGCAGGTCTGTCATATTCTTTAAACGTCTTTTCAACTCGTCCACAGCATCTCTATTGGGTTGAGGTCCCTGGCTCTGACTCGGCCCTCCAAAAAGGTGGAATTTGTTTTTCTGAAGCCGTTCTGTTGTGGACTTGCTCCGGTGTTTTGTGTCATTGTCCTGTCGCATAATCCAACTTTCCGGGTTATGTCCGGTTAAAGTTTCCGCTGATGTACAGACACTCTCACATTATCCTGAAGAATTTTTTTTTTTGATACACTTCATATTCCCCTCAATGAGTGCAAGCTGGCGGCCACGCCCTGATTTTACTTTACGGTTGGGATGATGTGTTCATGATGATGTACAGTGCCTTTTTCCACGCCAGGTTCACGTACTGTACTTTTTAATTGCCACTCTGTTTGTAGATTTAATATTTTACATTCTTTTTCCAGTGCAGTCCCCGTCTTACCTTCTTATTCAATTTCATCTTTTTACTCCTTTAGGTCACAACCAGCGGTATAAGGGTCTCACTGCGTATCGTACTGTAAAAGTAATAGTAAAAATTAATTTGAGGAATTCGAAGGAGTAGTATCAATAGTATTACACTCCAGCAAAAGAGTTCAGTTTCCCTGTGTAGTTTTTACATAATATACTGTACGCGTAACAAAAATCCATTTATGCAGCCCTTATCAGACACTAATCGCTCAGTAATACCAATAATCAGAGTCATAATTCCAGAAACTGCCCCTGAAATGATGATCCATATTACAAAAAAACAACAAAACAATGAACTAGATACACAGAAAACAAGGCGACAGGGATCATAGGAAACCAGGCTTAGTAACATGCCTGTACACTGAACAAGGCTTTGCAAAGAAGCGTAGATCAGTCAGGGAACTCAGGATCCCGCAGGAGACAAATTACAATAAAACACAAATGACTACTGTAAGAGAAACGTTACAGGACATCAAAGGCAAGCGCACGAGCATCACTGTTTGCACACGCTGAGAAACTGAAATCGTGACAGTCTTTCTTTGGAAGTCACGCACATGTTCACTAATTAACTGCACACACCGTTTATCAGATTGTGCGCAGAGATTCCCCTCTTCATGCTGAATCATGAGTAAATCAGCCCCTCCGGACCTGTCAAGTGACTAACGCGAGACCTTACATGACTGTTCCATCACTTTCCATATAAACATGCCTATTTATTCGTATCCTAGCATGTCTGTTGTCGCCGTGGGTCTGTTTCTGCGCCAGTGTGTTTGGTGTTCACCTTTTATATGTGTTTGACAAGAGGTCCTGTACCAATTTAAAATCCATTTACAGAACGCTGTAGAACCAATTAAAGACTAATTGAGGGTGTGTTATTTATTATATAGGGGATATTAAGGCGTGGGTGAGTGAGGGTGTTGTTTATATATAACATTTAATTCTGTCTGGTGTAAATGAAAACATAATGAAATAGCGTGCAGAAAATATATCTGTCCCATTTGATCGCATCTTCGGTGGGAGTGAAAACAGTGCTGCCGAGGCCCCGAGGGCATCAAACATTATCCTCTGTGCTGATTGCTTCTTATAACAAGTGGTGACCTATGAAATACCGTAATTTAGTAAAATATCAATATGAAGCAAATGTCCACACGCTCACCTTATCAAAATTGAAGATATACAGTCAGAAAATTAGGACTTTCACATGCAGGACAGCTGGTTTAACTTTGTAAAAGCTTTTAAATTTTTGGTTTTCAATTACAAGAAGATGCTGGAGTGATATAGTGCACGATACGAGCTTATTACCACTATTAAAAGGCATTCTACTATTCCAGATGTGTTCTTATTGCTACTGGTTGTTTCTCAACATCTTTATCATCACTTAAGGCCATCTCATATTCACTTTACTACTTTACTTCTGATTTATACTAAATAACTCATGAAAGAATAAAGTTATGTCAAAACCAAGCACACCATTGCTTTTCTTGTGAAATTCCCAATGAGTTTGATGTGTCACATGACCCTCTTCCTATTGAAAAAACACAAGTTGGATCCAAGATGGCCGACTTCCAAATGGCCACCATGGTCACCACCCATCTTGAAAAGTTTGCCCCCTCACATATACTAATGTGCCACAAACAGGACGTTAATATCACCAACCGTTCCCATTTTATTAAGGCGTATCCATAGAAATGGCCCACCCTGTACATTGGACCTTAGTACAATAGACAATATTAGGCCTATTATAATATACTACTATTTTAAAATTGTATATGAAAAGATATTGTACATATAGTATATAGATGAAATGGTTTAATTTAAGGCTACAATAATGATAATAATAAAGACCGCTCATTCTAAATAAGTTGCTTGCAAATGCAGTTTATACGGCGGCCGAGAAGTGCAAAGCAAAATAACAAATTCAAAAATAAAACAACAAAACCCGAAACAAGATAACAAAACCAAAAACAATACAACAAATGAGAAAACACAACGACGGAAGAGGTAGGTATCTTTCGCGAATTTAATTCTTAGCGCTGATTGGAAGAGACATCTGTCACTCAAAACATACACGCAGTACGATCAAGTGAAGTCAAACTTATTTTAAACATACACATTTTATTTTTAAAACACATTCAACACAACTTAGTTGACCAAAGTAAAATATAAAAATGCTGAAATGAATCTTTAAATGAAAATACCTCTAAATGTCCGTGAGGCTGCAGTACTTCCTGTGTATTTTGAGTCGCAGATGTCTCGTCCAATCAGCGGTAGGAATCAACAAGCTGAATAAAGGTAGGTGTGGCTTGCGAATGACATTCTTACCACTCGTTGGACGAGACATCTGCCACTCAAGAATTTAATTCGCAAACCAGACGTAAGCATTTTGATCCTCACCGCTGATTGGACGAAACGTCTGTCACTCAAAATATACAGGAAGTACTGCAGTCTCGCGGACATTTAGAGGTATTTTCATTTAAGGGTTGTTTTTCTTGTTTGTTTGTTTGGTTTTTGGACTGTAGAGCACTTGTACAGTCAACTAAGTTGTGTTAAATGTGTTTAAAAAATAAGTTTGACTTTACTTGACAGTACTTCTTGTATGTTTTGAGTGACAGATATCTTTTCCAATCAGCAAAAAGAATTTAATTTGCAAACTATACCTACCTTTTCACGTTTTGACTGAATTGTCCTTGTGTTTTCTGATTTGTTGTATTGTTCTTGGTTTTGTTGTTTTGTTTTTAAATGAGTTATTTTGTTTTGCGCTTCTCGGCCACCGTAAGTTTACACTGTATTCTGTAGTTACATATTCATTTTGCGTAATTCCATCATGAATATGAGGCAGCATGAAGAAGTTTCATGATTCTTTTATCACACACATTTATATATTTCTCATATTACATTATTAAAATTGCTTTCCTTGTAAACATAAATCACATTTTGATCGTGGATGGATGAAAATGACTGGAATGTTGATTTAAAGGGTTCGTTTCTTTCCGAAATACAGTATAAGGCTGCTGCACATCTGCGCTCCTGCTAAAAGAGTAGAAGACGATCCAATGCCAGCTGATCATACAGCTCATAGATTTTTTTTTTTTTTTTTTTACGTTCAGGATCGTTCATGGAATTATCTGTTGTTTGTTGTAGCAAGAAAAATAAAAATAATATTCACAATGTCTGGAGGCAAGACATCACCATTGAGGGTTAAGTTGTAAGTAATTTTGATAAGTGTGGTATTTATTTATGTGCTTATTCCCAAAAGCAACGCATCATCCATTAGCTGTTCGTCAGTCAATTAGACACAGAAATCCCCAAAACTTCCTGCTGTTAAAAATGATATTTCTGAGTTAGAGATCAAGCTTCAGGGAGTGTTATGGTATATGAAGCATTTAATAGCTATGTGAAATATTGTTTAATTATTTTTTTTTTTTTTTGGTAGTAATTTAAAATATTGCTGAGTAGACTAAGTTGAAAAAGTTTTCAAATAAGTGGGCTAAAAGAGAACTTTTAAAATGGAATCTTTCATTAATTTATACAGTACAGCAGCACGAGAGTAATATGGCTTTTATACAACAGTTCCGCAAACACCATTTATTAGCAACAGATTCTGATTCATCTCTTTATTTAACCAGCTATTATTTTGCTCCGCCAGCATAGAGCTGACCACCAACAGTTAGTGGACTTGACGGGTAAGAGTAGTTTTAAAAAATAGGGTTAAATTCAAAGCTAGTGCACTATGTAGGGTGTACAATCACTTGTTACACACACTGAGTAGTGCCCTTGATCAGGGGTTAGAGAGGGATTTGGGATTCAGCCTCGTGTTAGAAGCTAGTTAGCTTTGTAGCTAAGCGTTAGCCGTGAACAGAACGACACGGGCGGTTCAGAGGCGATTACTGCAAAGACGTGAGGCGTGTTGTTTAGGACGACATGACGTTATCAGATGTGTGTTGTTGCTGAAAGTGCTTCTGTGACTGGGTGTGAATGTGGGCGTGGTCAGGCAGCTGCTCGCTCTCTCTCTCTCTCCTCAGTACTGCGGACCGTACAGACCGACTCTCACCCACGCCGAGACACACAGTTAGTGTCATTAACCACTGGACAACACCTGGGACGACGAGTGATACATATAGTTAGACACCTTAGTGTTGTTATGCTCTGTACATACTGTACATGCTTTCTACTTGCTGTGCTCATTATTATGTTCTGATTCTTGATCAGAACTAACTGCTGTCTAATGTACAGGAAGCTGTTACTACAAAAACCATAACAAGAACAAGTGTGTTAATACTGTAAATATGGCCGTGATTTCCTACAGAAAATCTATCAACAGCTCTTGACCAATCAGAATTCAGAATACAAAAGCGCTGTAGGATTTGTTGTACCTCCCCGGAGCAAGGTCTTGTTGTTGTTGTTGTTGTTGTTGTTGTTGTTGTTGTTTTCTGCTGCAGCACTAATGCCAGCAAATGTTCCTGGCACATGGGTGAACACACGCTTCTATCCTCTAAGACTCTTTGTGTGTGTGTGTGTGTGTGTGTGTGTGTGTGTGTGTGTGTGTGTGTGTGTGTGTGTGTGTGCTGGCCCAGCTCTGGCGCGCTTTGGCTTTGCTGCTGTGTACATTGCACCAGGCCTATTTAGATTCCGAACATGAAGTCGATTTGCGGTCAGACGGCGATGCACAGTGCCTCAGTGTCTCGCAACAAGCCTTGATTTATTACAGCTGAGGTTTCTGCGCAGCTTTTTTTTTTCTTTCTTCTAAAAACTCATATTTTCTTTAGCTGAGAATTTGTATATGAGGGCTGAACTGAAATAATGTGGGCATAACTTGTTATTAGCTGACATGCGGTTTCAATGGCACATGTTGGTACAGTAGAGTAACTTCCTCTATACAAAGATGCTACTGAACACAGTCTCCTTCACAAAGCCGTGCATTTGCGCCATCATTGACCCAACTGAACCCAACTATCAAAATTTGTCACATATATCACAATCGAAGGTCATCCGCTGCATGGGTTGTCTTCTGTACTGGATTTGCCCTACTTTGATCTCCTTCATATAGTTCATCTGTGCACATTACTCCTGTCTACGGCGTCACCTCTATAAACATTCTAAAGATTTTCAAAAATGCAATGATGCAAATGCATGGCTTGTGATAGAGATTTTGTTGAGGAAAAGTTACTCAACATGTGCAATTCGAACCATAGTGTGAAAAAAAAAAAAAGTTTTGCATTATTTTTGGTACAGTCCATATTGTATCTGTGGAAGAAATGCATGTGCAAGTCATCTTATTTAAATTTGAACTTCTATTTAAACAATCTATCTATAAGCAAGCAGTGACTCAAATTGTAAATTTGAGAAAGCAAATTAAACAAAGCAATTTTAAAGTGTTTTACAGGGTTATTTAATAATAAAAAAGTATTTTGATTAATTAATAATAATATAATAATAATAATAATAATAATAATAATAAATATGCAGATTATTAACTTGCAGATATCAGACCTATGGTCCAGTTCTTTATTTGTCCTCAAATACATTTTTTAAAAGTTTGAAAAACTTCATACAGTATCTGCTAGCTTAGCTTAGCTTAGTTTGGCTAATTTCTTATGCACACAGAGTACACACATTAGCGTCCATCTTTTAGATTTCACCTCCTGTTTGTTTTAATTTGTAGCCATTTTGCTATCTTGAACTATTTTGTGGATTTTCATTTAAATGAAAAAAAAAAATGTTACGAATCTGATTATAAAAATTTATCAATGCAAAATCATTTAAACAGATAATCGAGTTACAGTTAACTCTTTGTGAAGGATTAAACTTATTTAATCAATCAAATAATGCTGGAAGAGCCATTAACAGAACCAGACACACACACAAACACACACATACACACACTTCTGATGCTACCAATTTCTCTGACACCATCTGTCTAGAGGGGGGGAACTAGGTCGTTTCTTTACACAGCTGTATCTGCAGCTGTATTTGCTGCCGTAAGAAATGCACACATTAGCATGAGCACACATTAGCATGAGTGGTAGGATTATTAATTATAGCGTTACTTTAATCCCACGAAATCTTTCTCACACATTTATCTCTCTAATTTATATTTCAGTGGCGTTATCAAACCTCATGTTTAGAACAAATGTTGCTGCCTGCAGAACGTTTCATTGTTGGTGCTGTTACTGGTGGTGGTGGTGGTGGTGGTCATTTTACAATGAGGCTAACTATACATCACTAACACTATATTTTATAACTTGTCCCATCATTCTCGTTGTGTGAGGTAAAGTCCGCCCGTGAGGAGTAATGATGCTGCTCTCTTCACTCCCTCTCTCTCTCGTCCTCTAGACGATCGAATTATCCTGCAGATCCCATTAACATAATGTTCATTTGTTAAGGAGATTGGCTTTGGCGGGACAGAATTGTGTTATAGATGTCCACCATTAGTTTCTCTGTGGAGAACTCTCCGTCCCTGAAAGCCTCCAGTGCTGTTAAGAAGTGCCGCTGTAGAGCAATCCATCACTATCAAGCTTCAGATAACAGATAAAGAACTGCTGAAGGAGGAAAACAGGGCAGAGGATAAATTTATGAAGTTGTGAACGTTCTTCATTACAACGTTATATTAACAACTTGTTTATAGGGAATCGAACAGCAAACACTCAACTGATTCACACCATTGGTTTAGAATAAATGTGTAAAAAGTAAGGTAGTGTGGTGGTGTAGTGGTTAGAACTGTGGCCTTGCACCTTCCTGGGTTAAGGGGTCGAGTCCCACCTTCGGGTTGTTTGCTTGTGGTGCCTGTGCTTGGTGGGTTTCCTCCGGTTCCCTACCACAGTGCAGAGCACCCTGATTGAGACTTCCAAATTGCCCGAAGCGTGTGAGTGTGTCTGTTTGCCCTGCAATGGTTTTTCATCCACCTTGTGTCCTAAAATCCCAGGAATTAGGCCCCAGGCCCCCAACGGCCCTGTGCGGGATAAGCAGTGTATAGAGTTATGGCGAAAAGTATGACACACTAAGGTGATAGTGATGATTACTGCAGTACAGCTCAACATCCAAAACTAATACGCACACTTAACAGCGAAGATGGAAGGAGCTAGCTTACGATGTGCGCTAAGTAAAAGGAGTTAAGTTTGCTTTTTTATATATTTGACTGTATAGAGATTACACTGATGGGATAGTATTTTAGATTTTAGCATGCTACCACCAACACTGTTGGCTAATAATGAGGATTTTTAAGGTTTTGGAACGGCCATCACAGTCCCCCACATTGAAAATTTGTGGGTAGGTATTAAAAGAGCTGTGCATGCAAGACCACCAAAGAATATTACAGAACTAGAAGCCTTTTGCAAGGAAGAATGCGAGGAAATCCCATGTACAAGAACGGAAAGACTTTTAGCGGCTATAAAAAGCGTTTACAAGCTGTGATATCTGCCAGAGGAGGTGTTACTAAGTACTGATTATGTAGGGTGCCCAGACTTTTGCAGAGTGCCACAATAATGTTTTTATGTTTTATCTTTGTTCAATTTGTGACATAAAAAGTAACTGTGTTCCAATGTTTGCTGAAAATAATGTGCATTTTTTTCCATTTTCAAGAGAGACATCTTTTCATTTAAAAAATCGCCCAAATCTGCTATTTATCAAGGGGTACCTAAACTTTTGCATAAGACTGTACCTTTTGGGCTTCCAGCAAGGGCATGACTGACCCAAGCCTAAGGTCTGGGGCAGGAGATGCTGGTGGGGATATGGCTTAGACAGGGCGAGGCTCAGGACAGGGCTGGTCACATCATGGGACTGTGGCATGATGGGGAGAGAGAGTCATTACAGGAAGAACAGTGCTTGGCTCAGGGCATAAGCAAGGTTAGAGTTGGACAGAGCAGGGGTTTAACGGGTAAAGTCGAGCATGGCACTGCTGAGACAGTGTGTGGATTTGCTTGTATATGGCTGCAGTAATGCTGGAGCAGGGCACGGCACTCTTGGAACAAGTCATGGCATTAGAAGGGACAGGACTAGCCACTTGATGACTAAGGCATGATGTCAGTGGTTACCTTATTGACCTCTGTTTGAGAGGTCACCATAATGACCTCTGCAGTGTGCTGCTGTGCAGGAAGCAGGATAGTGGAGGACACCTAATGTCATCAAGAATCGGGGTAGAGGGGATCACAAGGTTAGCCTTCGCAATGCAGGGAGCAGGGCTGTCCTGTTGTTTGGTGTTTGAGGAATGGTGTGAGGAGTTGCACAATCTAATTTAACCAGGAACCCTGGAAATATGTGCTGTTGCCCTTCATAGGGGTACAGTGCAGGGAGACGCACTATCTGCCCTACCTTGCTCACCCTGGCAATATGTGCTGTCACCCTTCCATTCCTTCCATGGATTGCTGTAGTGTTGTAGGGTTTTAACTACAATTTCTAAATGTTTCCTCCCCACCCAGAGACAAGATAAAGAAAGCATGTATACATGATAGAGAGAACTGGAACCAAAAGTACTAAAAGATATTTAATATTCCGGAGATTACATCCCTATGGCGGGATTACTTATTAGCTTATAAACTTATTAGCTTTTACAGTTGTTCAGTTTAACAGTAAATGCAATTTTTTTTGATGTTGTAGGTTAGTGAATTGTAAAATAAACAAGTTGAGACATTATATATCCATAATTAGCTTACAGCCAAAATGGAGTTACAGCAGTATACAGTAGTTTAAGCTACGAGCGTCGTTCAAGTCAAAGCAGAACTTACAGTAGGATTGTGCAGGATAACAGAAGTTATGAGAATAAAAATTTCATTTTCATTTTCTCTATAAAACCCCTGCTACACTAATGCGTTTGTCCCAGTGTTTTACTAGTGCTTGGATACCGTCAAGGTAGAAAGTTTTCTCAGCATGCCAGAGCTACGATCGAACATCCTGGCGTTCCATGTCAAACGTTCCTTTAACTCACTGCAGATTAGCAAAGTTCTGTTCTGGTCGATGGCAGAGAGCTCTCTTGGTACACAATGTGCACCCACCTCCTGGCAATGCAGGTAGTAGTGAATGATTGTGGCTATAGTTCGCACAGACAGATGTGCCTTTTCTGCAAGTTGGTGACAAGTTACCCATCGATTTTTAAGGATCAGGCGTTCCACTCACAGAATGTTCATGGGAATGACTGCGGCGGGCTCCAAGCCACCTCAGCCGGGATCTTCATTCTTCATGGACATACGGCCTTCTTTAAAATGTTCGCACCAATCACATGTTTTTTTTTTTTAATGCAGTTAAGAGTCTCATCCTGTGCTTGAAGTCTTCTCTAATTCTCAGATTTCATCACATGTCCCAGTTTGACTTGACCGCCCCCTCGTACAAAGCCGGTTTTAACGCCAGATACATAAACAGGAGAAACACTTCTGCTTACATAATTAGTTATTTCATATCCATATCTCAAACACGGTTCTGTCCTGCTGTGTGTTCAGGGAAGGATCTCTCTATGTGGGTGTGTAATGAGGAGGTGTAATGATGCGTAATATTATTCACACCAGCTTGTGCTGCTTACACTCTTTACTATCAGTCTATTCAGCTCTGTATTATTTACATCCTCTCATGTTTAAAACACACTTGCCCTTTTAAAAGGAGCTAAAATATATATTGCATTTATGGAACGGGAACAAAGCATTTTTACAGAAGCTGAACTCATTATCGAGTTTAATTAGACCTTAGAGACTCGCTGTCGGCTGAGAAAGATCTCCGTCTTCTCCCTGCGTTTGTTTTACACTCAGAGTCAACCTTCCCTTTTTCTTTTCAACATGCACACAGAAACGCATCAGGCTGTAATCTGTAGCCGGTTTACAGAGACATTTCAATGATACTTGTTGAGTAGAATTATTGGCACCCCTTGGGTGTGTGGCGGGGGGGGGGATCAGGGGGGTTAAATGGAGGGAAACTTAAGCCATTATTGAATTATCAGGGTGATCAGTAATGACCTGGGAACCATGATGGCGAAATTAACACGGCATCAGAAGCAGGTTGAAGAGATGCAGTTGGACGAATTCACGTGTCATGGAGATGACACGTGTTAGACTTCACATTCCCGGCTGGTAGCTGATGGTACGATGAGGGGGAGCTGGCTGGTGGAAGGGAATTGGCAGATGGTAAGACAATGAGGGGAATCTTTTTTGTATTGTTTCTCAGAAAACAGTGAACAACAAGGATTACGAACAAGAGAGAGGAAGAGTCTGTTCTGAATCCCAGTCCCCAGTCTTTCACACTGATGGACACATTTTCACTTGACCTCCATGTGTCTGCGTCTAGTTGTGCGCTCTGGTCAATTTCTTTCTCTCATCTACGTGTTCTCAGCGTACGGGTGTTTGCCTTCCCGTTCTGCCGTCCGTGCTGTGTGTGTTTGACAGGCAGGATGATGTCCCTGCAAAGCTGTGACAGTGTCTTGTTCCTGACCTCCTGCAGAATGAGATGTGCTGTGAGACAAAACCTCTCCTGTGTCCCAGTCCCAGCTGGCTGACTGTCTGTCTTCTAACGCTCTCAACGCCACAGAGAGAGGGAGAGAGAGAGAGAGAGACAGACTAGGCTAAGCTCATCAGACCGTGCACACATTAGTGATATATTGGTCTTGTGTCCTTCTTCCCTTTTTAATACTGTACGTCATGCATTTAAATGGAGCCTTACAGATTTTACCATTACCCTTAAATATAGATTTTTTTTTGGCTTTTGGGATTCCTTTAGCACTTCAAATCTATTTATAACTAATAAATTTTTTTTAAACGGTCTGCTAAATGCTTGCTTTTGATTGGTCAGAAGGTGTAGTATTATTATTTGTCTATAACATTAGCTTCTATTACACAAGCAATGACAGGGACTTGTTTGACACATGCCAAACATTCATTGATAAATTAACAAAAATAAATTGATAGAAATGCCTGAAATTCTGACTTTACTTTGTTCTTGATGAATTTCATAGCCTTTATTTGGTATCGTGCGGCTTCACTGAGTTGTGCGCTCAAATCAAAAAATGACCGGCAATGTGATGAATCACATGAAGTGCTATTATCGAAACTGGCTAAAATGCAAAAATCCCGCTCCGCTTGGCTTTCTGGACGTACGCCAGTGTTTGGTTCGACTTGGTTCATTCATTTGAATGCCGAAGATCCTTTGTATGACGATGCAAATTTCTTAAATTCAGGTCTTAAGGCCAAAGTTCATGAGGCGGGACATTTGTATGCACTGGAAGCTCCTTTGTTAAAAATGTGATGAATATACTAATACCTACCAGAGACTTCGAGCTGATCAGCTGTGCAGTGAAACTCCGAATGCCGTACACTTTGCCCACATGCATATCAATACAGAGCAAATTGTAAGATTTCTCACATCACCTCCACACATAGTACATCTGGCCTTTGGTAAGAGTTTCATCCTACATGGTCCTTCATCTCCCTGAACCAAGTTGAGTAACCTCCTCTAGCCAACATCCTAAACAGCTTCACCCATCTGTTCAAACATGCACAAACATCTGTCTTGAGCTTCATCCTCTGACCTCCCATCTGCTCTTACATACAAATCACCAGCACGTATCTTTACAAAAGCCTTTTCAGAGGGGGTGAACGGTTCCATGTCTAGTCATGTGGTGATATCCTGTCTGTCACATCCGCCCTGGATCCGTCCCCACTGACACATCGCGTGTCCCTTAGGAACGTCTGGATGTCAGATAGGAAGGAGGCTGTTAGAACCAGTGGGCAGTTCTTCTCAACAAGTGTGACAGGTCTTGGGAAGTCTGAGCAAATTGTTCCTGCATTATCTCCAAGCGACAATGGCGGATATGACGCTTCTTACCCAAGCCCTAGCACCTTAAATGGTCTTTTGTGATTGGTTCCTTCTCTGACCGGTTTAACTTGTAGATTAATTTCTGCTTCAATACAGTAATTATCCTTGCTGTGGTTCCCATTATGATTGCAAAGTCTTGCATCATCTCCAGCTCTAAGCCTCGTATCTTCGCGGCTTCACGAGTTCCTTGTGTTTATCGTTCCCTGGTTTTGACCTTGGTCGTGTGTCTGGTTGTTTGGTTGTGGATTATCCTGCTCTGTATTTTTATTTATTTATTTTATTTTTATTTTTTTTTCAAGCCAGTGTTTTGACCCCAATCTGTTGTACATGCACTAGCATGTGACTGGGTTATGGAGGCAGTAGTAAATTCAGTGTTGGACCGTGTAGGATTTATCTTCACCCCATGATTATTATTACACTTATGAGACTTGATGCATACTTCGAACTCACTGCGCCATGCAAAATTTATGATAATAAAAACTCGTTGGCTTTTATACTTCATCTATAACAAACATTTCAATATTACGCTTCTCTCCTGTTTTTTTTTTTTTTCTGTCACAAAATTCATGCACATTAAAAAACCTGTAATTTATCGCAAGATGTCAAACGCATGGCTGCGTCTCATGAAAGTGCGAACTCATGTGATGTTATGTTTACCTGCACCGAGGTGTTGCGCTACAAGTCAGTACTCCGTATTTAGAGCGCTGTTGAGTTTTTGTGTAATGACATGCAGCGTGTCACGGCGAGTCGATCGGCTGAGAAAGCCGAAATGTCACCGCGTTTTTTACGCCGATGTGTGAAAGCGCAGATTTCTCTGCTTTTAGAAGGTGATATTGGTAATGAGAGAAAGGCTTAGCATGGGTCGCCTTTTCGTGCTGCTCGCTGATGGAGTTTAGAAGCTGATGGTTTCCTGTAGAAGAGGCCCAGAAGGAATTTGCCCCAGAAGCTCCCTGGAATGTTTAGGAAATGCAAATAGATTGAATGTATGTACGGGATACCGCGAGTCTCCGCGCATCTCCCTCATGGGTTTCTCACTAACTAATCATGAACAGCACGGCCTAGACTAGACCAGCATGCTCTCTTGAACAACAGTCATTATTATTCAAATCATAGAGATCACTTATCGACCTAGCGCCTGGTTAGGAAACAAGCAGAGTGATTGCAGAACAAAGCTACTCAGATCCACTGAGAGTACTGGATTATAAATGCAGCTCGACTAGAAACTGAAAAAAAAAATCAGATAGAATTTAAACAAGCTCCCAAATGTCTCCTATATACTCATCATTTTAATTGGAGTATTGACAGACATGTCGGCTTTAGGGTTTAGGAATTGAAGAGCTAAGCACATCTGTGGGTTTTGTCAGTGGTGACACCTAATCAATGCTAGCTCTTTATGATGACAGGGGAATTGCGCGGTATTGATTTACGGATGCGACCTCCTTCCACACAGGGCTCTTGGATAACAAATGAGCGGTAGCCAAGGCACGGCCACATCTCGCCGCGCGACGCTGGTAATGAAATCATCTCAATCTCCCTGCCAGAACCTGTTGGTGTGATGTAGACCGAAAGCTGAAGGTTTAAAAAAAAAAAAACGCACAGGCATTAGTTATAGCTGGTTACTTTTCTACCCTAATGCATTTCTCATCGCTATGACAGTGTCTCTAAACGCAATCACACTCGGCCTGGGATCCTCCGTTCCGATGTCCGCGCTCTGATTAGCACAGATGGCTTACTGGATGTGGGAGTTTCGAGTCTAATCCTGCATCTGCTACTGATGAACTCCTAATGATGAACAAAACCTGATCTCATGCACAATTCACTGCCATTTTAATAATGAAGAGGAATTGTCTGGTTAGCACGGCTGACCGTGTTCCCCAAAGACCTTTCGAAACTAGCGGGTAAAGCGACCTCGCGCAGAACCGATTCGACTTTGCATGGGAATGTCCTGGGACGACATTGTACGGGTCCTGAAAGGGGATCCAAACTGATCTTCAAATGAGCAATATAAGCCACATAATGCCAGTAGAGGCACATAAACAATAATTATCATACGGAATATTCTGGAACATTTCTAACCAATTCTGCATTCATGATGCGTTATGAATGTGTTTGTAAAGCAGTACGAATATACAGTAGTTAAAGTATGCTTGTGTCTTCATCATTACACGGATACTTTATAAGGACTGAATAAAGATCAAGTCAAATGACATTATACATATATTGCTACTGTATGTTTGTGAGAGCGTTGCAGATACAAATGCAATGCATTATAACACTCAGGGCTGTAGTACATGTGCTAAAGGTTATAATGCACTATTATGCACACAGTGGCTTAAAGGTCCCATATTTTTGTATTTCTTTAACAAGTTAACACTCGTTATACATTAAACAGCACTTATACATCTCCTTCTTCTCCAAATGTTCTCTACAGAGAAGAGCAGATATCTAAGCACCAAGCAGGGGAGGGGCTCTTCTTTTATGAGGTCACATTAGGGGAAATCTAATTGAGTCATTTTAGCCATAAAGGACATGAAGCTGGGAATGTTTGTTTTTCTCATGCAGACTGGAGACCTACTGTACTAAATGTCTGAAAATGACAAAGTGAATTTTGAATCATGGGGTCCCTTTAAAACGGTCTTATCTTGTAACATTCTGCTTTGTAAATGTGAATAAATGTAATCTCCATGCAAGGTGACTGGATAACAGTTTCCTCATGTACAGTATAACAGATTGTAATGGTTCACCTCGAGATATCGCCTATAGGTCTGTCGTTTTGTTCTCCCCGCATCCCAGTCTATCAAGACGGCTTACGCATTTCTGGAGAATTATACTCAGTTAAAACTGAATCTGAAAAGAGTCTATTGACCGGGCCACCTGAAATGAAAACATAAAGTCAAGTTTTAGTCTCAAGTATTTCACACTTTAAGGCCTCAACCTGCCATGAATAGTTTTGTACCCAAGTCTCCATTAGTGAACAGTTGGTTCATTTGGACAAGGTGGACTTTATATAAACTGACCGTGTAGAAAAGATTTATTAATCGTCTAATATCATCCAAATGAGGACGTGGGTTCTCTACTCCTCATGGTTGGTTTCTGCCTCATGCCATGTCAGGAAGGTTTTTCTCACCACCATTGCCTTTCCTTGCTTATTACAGATAAGAATATATAGTTTATCTATTTAAGCCACATTTTGACAATCGCTATTTGGAAAAGAGCTATACAATTAAATTGAATTTACAACAATTTGTAAAATTGAAGTAACAGAGCGTCGTGGCTTAGTTGGTCACACCTGGGGCCTTGCACCTTTATGGTTGAAGGAACGAGGTTACCTTCTAGTCTCTGCGTGTGTGGGTTTCCTCCGGGTACTCTGGTTTCCTCCCATTTGGTGTTTGAGTGTGCATGCTGGTGCCCTGCAATGTACTGGCACCCCGTCCAGAGTTGACCCCGCCTAGTCGCCTAGTGCCCTCCCTAGAGTCCCCTGTGATAGTCTCCAGGCCTCCTGCATGTACTGTACAGGATAAGAGCTACTGTATAGAGTGACTGAGTGAGTGAGTGAGTGAGTGAACTGAAGAAGTGGTCAGGTGAACACCAGTGGTTGAGATTGGATGCTATGGGCCGTCTAAGACTGACTAGCCCCATGGCGTGAAGATAAAACGATTCCCTGAATGCTGACAGTCTGTGCATTAAACCCACACCCTTTACACACTCAGCCTCTGGTTCCTGTTCTGCAAATGTCAAACTGCTCATTGATGGAAACGATTTGAATGACACCCGTTGAATGCTAAACGTAACAAAAGCAGGTGAGATGCAAAGGTCAGACTAAACAAATGTACCGTATCAGACATTGTGAAACACGCACTACAATCATCAGCTGAAGAACGACAAGTCAAAAGCGACACTTTCTCGGATAATCAAATAACACACTTCACTGGACTTTTATCACTCCTTATTTATTATACTATTATATAATGCTCTTATTATTTTATGCTATGCTTTCTTTTTTTCTGTAACTCGCGGTATAATTTGATATTCGTGGAATAATTTGACATACAGTGTAGACATGATATTACAGAGTGTGACAACAAACTCACTAAAGCAGCTTTCATTTGAAATCATCTCATACAGTGTCACAAAAGGGTGCTGGAATTGTAAGCGTAAGTCGAAACCCGGCTGCAGCATTTGTCTTGGTATTATACGTCTGTCTCCGGAGCTTGTCTTCACAGCAAGAACTTCGCAGGTCTTTTAATACTACAGACAGCATCGTTTGTCTTTCTCCCTTCCACATGTCATTGAACCTCATGGTTATAGTAAATGCGTTTACATTGTGATGCTTTGTGTGAGACATTTCCTGTTAAACAGAGAAGAAGTCTTTAATCTGTCAAACCCAAACACCATGACAGCACTTTACTTTTTTCTTTCTTTTTTTTTTTTTTTTTTTGCCATTATAATTTGTGCTTTGCCGTCAAAAGCAGTTTAGCGGCGGTGCTTGATAGCTTAATTAAAATGTCCACTGTCTTTTTTCTTTTTTATCCTTACAGTACTTATCTGTAAATTATATACTACTTTGGTGCAATTTGCAGTCGATGCACTGCAGCAGTATGAATGTCTCCTCATAATCTCCTCATAATTCTGTCTAAAAGAAAAAAGATACCTTTTGGAGATTCGCTGAATCAACAATACAGTATGAGCACATAATGATGATTCTGTGTTCCGTCCTGAGTTAGAGCTGGTCAGGAAACAAGATCAGCGCTGCTGTGGACGGTAACTTCGAAGCTGCAGCTTCTTTCAAATAAATAAATAAATAAACGGATAAATGCATCTATATAAATAAATAACAGTATGTCTAGACGCTGGTCAGAACTCGCTCTTTTAATGATATCTCTACATTTTATACATTGGAGGAGCCGATAAAAGTCTCAGAACAATTTCTGTCTGTCTGTCTGTCTGTGTCTGTCTGTCTGTCTGTCCGTCTGTCTGTCTGTCTGTCTGTCTGTCTGTCTGTCCGTCTGTCTGTCTGTCTGTCTGTCTGTTTGTCTGTCTGTGTCCATCTGTCTCTGTCTGTCTGTCTGTCTGTCCGTCCGTTTGTCCGTCTGTCTGTCTGTCTGTGTCTGTCTGTCTGTGTCTGTCCGTCTGTCTGTCCGTCTGTCTGTCTGTCCGTCTGTCTGTCTGTCTGTCCGTTTGTCTGTCTGTGTCTGTCTGTCTGTCTGTCTGTCTGTCCGTCCGTCTGTGTCTGTCTGTCTGTGTCTGTCTGTCTGTCTGTCCGTCCGTCTGTCTGTCTGTCTGTCCGTCTGTCTGTCCGTCTGTCTGTCTGTCTGCCCGTCTGTCTGTCTGTCTGTCCGTCTGTCTGTCTGTGTCTGTCTGTCTGCGTGTCTGTCCGTGTCTGTCTGTGTCTGTCTGTCTGTCTGTGTCTGTCTGTCTGTCTGTCTGTGTCTGTCTGTCTGTCTGTCTGCCTGTCTGTGTCCGTCTGCCTGTCCGTCTGTCTGTCTGTCTGTGTCTGTCTGTGTCTGTCTGTCCGTCTGTCCGTCCAGATTTTGTCACAGTCTCACACAAAACTGGCTGTTGTAAGTTAATAGTTATTATATAGTCACCAGATATCTATGGCAAGCATGACAAAGTTTCCTGTGTTCCCAGAGTCCTACATTCCTAGAGGCCTCCAATACCACATAACATAATAACTATACATTTGGTGGAGTTTAAAAGGTTTTGAATAATAAACTAATAATAAAATAACCTGGATAATAATCACAGAATATTTTATATTAAAGTGTGTCACATTTGTCTCGACTAAACGCAAAGTGTTAATGTGTGTTAGCATAATTCAATTGGACTATGGAAACATTATGCTCCCATCTATGAAATAAGTGAATTCCTGTTGCTTTAGTTATATTTGCATAAAAAATGCAGCTTTTCCAAGTTTCCAAGAACGTGCAAAGCATAAACACATCTCCCTGTATAGGACATGAATACATTGCCATACATTCTTTATTAAACGGGACCTTTTATACAATCATTTATTTTCTATACCGCTTATGTACAGAGTGGCGCGGGCCTGGAGCCTATCCCAGGAGACTTGCAAAGAGTACCAATCCATTGCAGTGCCAATCCACTCACCTTCGGCAGTTTTTTGGAATGCCAGTTAACCTAATCTGCAGGTCTTTGGACTGTGGGAGGAAACTGGAGTACCATGGGGGAAACCCACCATGTACGGAGACAATGAAGCACCATAAGGCCAACTATCATTAAACAAAAAAAAAAAAAAAATGAAAAAAGCATAAACCTGCAAAAAATGCCTTTTCCATTTTTATTTTAGCCAGAAAGTAAACAAAGAAATCAGATTTTTTTCCCCCCCATCTATTTTTATTATTTCTTTATTAATTACATTTTATAGGACTTTTAACGATTGCCATTGTTGCAAAGCAGCTTTACAATAAAAAAAAAAATGATGGACGTTTGCATGAAATACTCGTACTAATCCGAACGATCAGATCGTCCCTGATCAACGAGCCAGTGGTAAGGAAACCCCCCCTGAGATGGCAACAGGAAGAAACCTTGAGAGGAACCGGACTGCACAGGGAACCCATCCTCATCTGGGTGATAACGGAGAGCAGGGATTGATCTACAGTGTGTTAGGAGGCTGGAGGTTCAGTAGAACAGGAGACGTGTTTAAGTTCAGATGGAGTCCAGTTGGTTATTGGAGACTCAGGTAGACTGTAGGAAACTCCAGTCCTGAACTATCGAGCGACTGCAGTCACGAGTCCTCAGAGGACAGCTGTCTGCATCAGCCGAGGACAGGAACGTCTTCATGGTGAAGTGGAACCGTCCCCAGTAACCACACGCGTCCCAGACAGACCATGTGACGAGATCTCCAACCAGAAGCGGAGCACCAGGACGAATCAGACAGGTCCGGGGGACAGAGGGGGTCTGGATCACTGGCAGCTCAGGAGAGACATCAGAGAGACAGGGAGGGGGAGAGATACAGTACCAGTGAGGTATGATCACAGTCATGTACTGTATAAGGTCAACCTCATACAAGAGAAACCAGCTCGTTTTTTTTTTTTTTTTTTAACTTTGCAGTTCTCTCTCTTTTTTTATTTTATTTTTTTACATATAAACTGTAATTGTGTACAGTAGACACGCTTGGGCAACTTATTAATGAAATAGTCAAATATGTGCCCTTCTGTGGTGTGAATAAATACAGCCAATGTCACCATTCTCTGGTATTTACTTCTCTATTAGACTTAAATTAGATGGACAGTCCACTGGCTCTGTGTAAAAAATAAAAAAAGAACAAAAAAAAAAATCAAAAAGAAAGGCGAGAATTCAGCGGTGCTTTGTGTGAAGGAGTGTTAACATAACGGCACAAATGGAATATTTAATCACACCTTCTCTCTCTCTCTTTCTGTCTATCTCTCTCGTGCTCCCATGTCAGTCCATTTGCATTTCATGAGTGCGTATTTACACACGCCGCCGCCAGCTTTGGTGCAGATGTGTCGGAAGGTGAAATTCACTTCTCGCTCTCACCCTGTCTCGAGAACACCAAAGCGCTGATGCTCGGTTCAGCCGCTTTCACGTCGAGATGATTTCCAAATGGGTTGCGGGTCCGGCCGGTCTCAGGGGTGTGTTTATATGGACACGTTTTATTTGTTTTTACCACCGGAGGCCATGCAAATGTTTTTATCAGGGAAAAAAAGAGAGAGAGAGAGAGAGAAAAAAAAACTGTGGTTCAAGAAAGACTTGAATTATTTTCTTTGGACGTTTTGTCAGTTAAAGTAGCAGATGGAGCTCATTCTCACTTGTGCTGACTGTTTGTTTTTATTATTAGCATTATTAAGTGTTGAGGCGGCAATAAAAGACTGATAACAGGGACGATTTTTTTTTTTTTAATTGCAATCCTTGGCAGGCTGTTGAGGTTTTCCTTAAAATCACTTTGCTAATAAACTCAATGCACGTATGTTAATGTCACTGTAAATACTGACATGTACTATATTTGCCTCTTTGGATGATACTACATGCCGTACCGTACCTGCCCCACTGTGTCTTTACACAGCTGTAAATGTGTGTTAATTACAGCAGGATTACACAACTATTATTTTTCTTCACATGGAGAGAACAAAGTTTTCTCTTTGCAAGTGCAAACTGTCATGTAGCAACCCAGAAAAAAAAAAAATGTACGTAAACGGTAGATGTTTTTCTTTCCAAAAAGGTTATTGCAAATACATTAATTGTTGTTATTAAATTAATGTTAAAAAAAAACAAAACACATGCATGATAGATTCTCGTCTCCACACTCGTTGTGCCTGAGAGAGACTAAGAATTATTCTGCTTAATAATGAAACTTTATCGGCTTCAGTAGACGCGCAATAACTGAGACTGGAACAAGACTGCCCCCTGCAGGTGATGTACATCACGTGCATGAGTACGTCACCGAGGCTCGCGCGCTGCCGCGGCAACTCGTGAGATCCCTTTCCTCGAGATGCGCGACCTCTGTACGTAGCACAACAGAACACGCATGCTCTTAATTTTACATTTGGGCGTTCAAGTCAAACCAGGACGTGAACGAAGGAGTAAAAGCGATCGACATTTAAAGAAGTCTTCAAGCAAAGTACGCTGATGAGACTTTGAACGATGCGAACGTTTTAAAGAAGGCCGTACATCCGTTCCTGAGAACATTCAGCAAGGGGAACACTTGATCCCTGATACGTCGACGGATAACCGAGCAATTTCCACATGTTTGTGCCGCTAAAGAAGTTCCCGGGAGAAAAAAAAAAACTCTCTACCTTGATGGTGTCCAAGCAGTATTTACTTATTTACTCTGGGATAAGTGCATTAGTGTATCAGGGGATTATACAGAGAAATAAAGAGTTTTTACTCTCAGAACTGTATTCGGTGATTCTGCACTATCAAAAGGCCTGGTTTGACTTGAACACCATTTTTACTTCTATAAAAACCTTGTTTTTAAGCACTAGGTATAAAATGTCATTATTAAAAGTTTTAGTGATAATTCCTCCCAGCTCTCTTGACTTACGCTTGGTGTGTCACTGAATTGATCCCGGGTCTAGACAATAATGTTTCGGGGGGGGGAACTAATAATGGAAAATGAGAGCTCAGTTTGACATTCACCTTCATTAAAATCTCTTTGTGTCAATCCAAGTGAGCAAACGCGACCAGTATTTGCCAAATGATTAAATTCCCTGCCCTCGAAGTTGAACTCTTCGACACACAGCATGTCATTAAACTCGCACAAGGTGTCATATCTTTCAGACGGAGAAAGAGTGAGGCAGTAATGAATAGGGATGAAGGGAAAATGGGATGTGCTCCAGCTTATTGTCTGTAACTAACAAAATCGAGTGTAGCCTTCCAGAATGAAGATCTGTGCACGGAAGGTTATTAGTATACGAAGCACACTGGACTTGAAGGAGCAGGGTAAACTAAAGTCAGTACACAATCAGGGAAAGCAAACTCGACAAAAGGTTAATCCAAGAAGAGGTCGAAGGAACAACAAAGAGGCCTAGGAAAACAATGAAGGCGGTCAGATGTTTAACAATCGAAGCGAACACAATGGAGAAATAGGAAAGACTTGGTGTGTTTCATACTGAGAAGTTTAGAAGCAAACCTCGGTGGCATAGACTAGACGATGGATACAGCTGTTCACAACTGTCAGGACAGCAGACTGAATGTACATTGTTAGTTAAAAACCGTGATATGACCTTGATATCACTTCAGGTTTATGTTGGTGTTGTTCTCTTAGCTATGTTATGTTACTGTCTCCAGGGTCGAGGGTTTGAGTCCAACCTCAGGTGCGTGTGCGTGCAGTTTAAATGTTTCCCTACAGTAACTGGTGTTTCCATATTTGTGTGTGTGTGTGTGTGCTTGTGACTGGGATAGCCCTCTCACAGCCCTGTATAGGATACAATGTCCACCTTTACAGGATGGTGTATCATGCCTCGATATAACTCGGCTTTGGATTTTGAACAGCGCACACCAGGGAAGTTTTAACTCCCTTTGATCTACAGTATACGCTGTGGGTGGAAATGAGCGTTCGTGTTGTAAGCTCACGGTTTCAGAAACAATGCCTGCCATGTGAGATCTTTTCTATTTATTTATTTTTCAAATGAATGTTTGCACCGGATGAATATCGCGTTGGTTTCTTAAATTTTTGCGAACCATACCAGGAAGTATTCTTATCAAGCATTTTCATCCTCGCGGTCGGTTCTGCACAGAAATGAGAGTTAAAGGGCTGTTTTTTTTTTTTTTGTTTTTTGTTTTTTGTAGGGAGTCTGAATTAGGCACACAGGTGCTGTTAGTGAGCAGCAATCCAGCGATGCGGCACATTTGTTGTCTCTGGAGTCTAACTTTTGAGTTCTTGCCTTTAAGCTCCTCTGCCAGTCAGCGCAGCTCGGTGCAGTTATCTCCATCCAACCATGACCACTTGAGGCGGACTCCTCCTGGGTGCACATGTTTGGGATTATTGTTTTGGGAGCTCTCCAAAGTGCTGAAGCGGAGCCTTGGATGTAGTGGCGGTGGCGGCGGCGGTGGTTGTGGTGGTGGTACTTCAGGTGTGATGGTGTTCTAAAGCAAAGCCCAGACACATGTAACACTTTACCCATGATCACTTGTATTATAATGTTTTAGCCTGGAGGTGTACATAAATGTAAAATACTGTAGTTATACAGAGTAGTAAAATGTTTGTATCGGGATTTATAATTACATACACAAAGGTTTTACGTCTGAGGAGTAATGTTTTTATAACGTGCCATCGATTGCTTGAGCAGTTTACCATCTGTTTGTCTATACCAGGTTCCCTGGAGGCAGTGGTTAGCTAGGAGTTTATTCAGCTAAGACATACTGACCCACATGTACTGTAAACCGTCGGAAATATTCAGATCATATCTTGTGGTTGAGTTGAAGAGCAGAAATATGGATGGGAAATAAATGGGCTAAATATAAAATGCAGACTCAAACCCAGGGGAATTTTCTGCCACACCGTGACAAAGTCAAGTAAAAGTTAGCAGACAGTGTTCACCCACAAGATATTTTGCCCGGAAACCTTTGGAACCCCATCAAGCAGTTATCAAATGTGGTTTTGATATACTCTACAGTAACTTGAGATTTTGCCTCCAGTCCACTTGAGAAGGTTCTACGAACGACCCGATTTTTGCTTTCGCGGAAATATTTGATTGTAGAAATGGGAAATGTGTGATTAGCGTTCCTCCCATCTTGATATTCAGAACAGAGAACAGGGTCCTGGACCGGGCTTCGGTTATACACTGGGTTTGCCAACTAAGGTGTACTAAGGTTTGCTCCATGTTGGGCACCAACATCTAAAACAGGAACGTGTGACTGAGTAAAATATTTAAAGTTGTACCGTTTTATTCTGACTCGTGTTTCTTTCTTTTTTCTTTAAACAGGTAAGTGGGAGAGAATCTGATCCGTGAGGAGTCATGGTTCGCATATCACCCAGAGATTCAGGACAAGATCAGTCCGTATTAGTATTGCGGCTAACATTGTTTGTGCTGTAGGTCATTTTGTCTTGTCGTGGGGTTAGCAGGCCTCACGCTATGGGGTATTGGATTCCATGCTAGGGGTTTGGTATGTTTATATTTGGTCTTATGCAAGGGTATATTGTGTCGTGTGCTACAGGTATTGGATGTCATGGTAGGAGTTGGTAGGTAATATGCTATGGGGTATTTTGTCCTATGCAATCGGGGTGTTAGCTTTTATCCCAGGGCTTGTGGGTAATGTGCTACAGGCATTAAGTCTTATGAGAAGAATTTAGCGGGCAAATTTCTACACATATTTGCTCTTACATCATGGGAGGAGTTTTGTGCGTAAGGTGCTGGTTGGATCGGGTCTTATGCTAAGGGTTGGTACTGTATGTTGTATGCTACATGTATTTAGTTTTATGCTAGGAAGATTATGTGCTGTGGGGTATTTGGTCTTATGCTCGAGTTTATTAGGACTTGTGCTACTTGTGTTTTGTGCTATGATTTGCTGTATAATGTGCAATTACTGTAGATATTAGATTTAATGCTAAGGGTGATGGTTAATGTGCTTTGGGAATTGGGTATTATGTTAGTAGGCGGTAAGCATTTGGTCTTATGGAGGGGTTTTGGTGCGCAATGTGCTATGGGGTATTGGGTCTTATGGGCATGTGGGTAATCTGCTGCGGGTATTATGTTAAGGCTTTAAGTGGAATTTGCTACAGGTATTATGCTGCTGTATGTGTTTGGTGTGTAGTATGCTATGGGAGTAGCGGGTATTGTGCAAGGGTTTGTTGTGTAATGTGCTAAAGGTACTGTGTTTTGTTTTATGCTGGGAGTTGATGGGGTATCGTGTCTTTTGCTAGGGTTGGGTACTCACTGTGCTGAGGGTATTGGGTATGGTTTAGTGTGCAACATGGTACAGGTATGGTACAGGTATGGTACAGGTGTGCTAGCGGTTGGATTCTGTTATGTTTTTGGTTTGGTGATGGCAGTAAAAATATCAGTGCAGCCAGACTTAACCAAATCATCACACACCATGGCAGCGTAACATACTGACTTAGCACACAAATCCTCTAAGGGTTCATGCATGCATGACAGCCTGAAATCTCGGTAAAGCTGAAAAAGAAAAAAATAAAATAATAATGATGAAATGGGTTTCTGATGGTGACAAATGAGGTATAACAGCAGGAGAGAATGGCGCTCGGCGCAGACAGTAATGGCACGGTTCAGTTTCAAAGCCAGGCACAATATGCACAGCCTGTGGTCCATAATGCACCTGTTTCCATTTGTGCTGAAATGCTTTACATTTAGAAACGGAATTAACTAACCATTTGATGCTCAGTAAGCTTGTTTCTACCGGTGACTGAGCCCGGTTCCACAGAGAGAACTGCCGATATGAATATAAAGCGAGACGAGAATGATTCATTAGCAGCTAATGCGAAGTGAACATCGCTTAAACTGCAAGGAAAGTCTGCATCAATATTCATGAGACGAGGCACTCGATCTGCTTGGAAACCAGCATGAATATTAATGACCGGAGTTTTTTTTTTTTTTTTTTTTTGCTTGTTACAGATGAAACCACCGGAGCCCCTGATTCCCAGAAACAAACATTCATTTAGATTTGTTTTGCTTTATTTATATTTAGATGCCACTTTCTTTCCATTTGGGGAACAAACCTGACATTTGCCGATAAAGATGATGGAAAGTGTTCTGTGTCTAAATAAGCTTAAACACACAGCTGTGCCACAGAAGCCTAGTGGCACTCTAAACCTGAATGATTTTAGTTGCCGTGGTCTCATCAACCATATTTGACATGAAATTGAGTTTGCACTCGATAAATTGTGAGTCACGGTGTTAGTCAGAGGTGCCAACATTTATTCACAAGCCATAGATTATGTTTATGGCTTTTGACCTGTTGGCTAAAGACATTAAAGCTTATTTTTCTGTTATAGCAGTATTCAGACCCAATAAACAAGAATAAATAAATAAATAATTAAATGAATAAATAAATGAATAAAATTCACTCTACAGAAAAGCTGATTCACTGGGAAGTGAAATTCAGATTTGTGATAAAATTCAATCTTTTTTCCCCCCTCTCTCTCTCTCTCTCTCTCTCTCTCTCTCTCTCTCTCTCGCTCTGCTAGGATTTTCATTTTAAGCAATGTTTGCTTCTATTATTTAATGGTGCAGCTACAGTGGATACTTCAGTTTTTCCTGAACACCTACAAATAAAAGGTGATAAAAATATAAAAATACAATCTAGTGAAACATAAAAAAAAGATATATATAGTGGTGTAAGAATCTTCAGAACCTCAAAGAGATAGGGATCAGAGACAGAGCGGATCAAGCCGTGCATGATGAACGAATGTCAACTCGGTCTAAGCCAAGTGGTTCTATTGGCGGGATCGATTTATTTATTTATTTATTTATTTATTTATTTAAATTTGTTGGATTTTTTTTTTCTCTTCTGCTCAAGGCTGATTGTTGAAAGTCAAGAAAGGCATGAGAAGAAAAAAAAAATGAAAAAATCCCCTACGGTGCTTCAGCGAGACTGTGAATCTATTTCGCAGGAGCAGCTGTTCAATAAAACATCGGCGCGCGTGTGGCTCGGCTAGCCCAGGGCATGCGCTGTAATGCTATGCAGAGAACAGATTTGGCGCCAGCTCAGATGTTAACAAAGGTGAAGAGGGTGGAAAAGAATAATAAAAACCAGAAGCATGTGAAGTGATTACAGGATGCATGTACAGTTTAACACGTAGACATTTAGTCAACATGATGGAGAAAACAAACAAACAAAAAAAAACCACTAGGGCACTTGTTTGGTTGGACCGTTACAGTCGTTCCCTGGAGACCAGAAGGTTGAGGGCTCACGTCTCAGCACCGGTATTGAGCGAGGCCCTCTGCTGGAATCGGATTCCGACTCACTTGGAAATCACTCACGGTTAAAGAATCTTTTGAAGGCATAAAAATGCACTCAGTTGAGATTTCAAGTAAATAAAAACATGAATACATATCACATCAGAACATTATACAGAACTAATGATAAACCTACAGGGGCAAGGGTTCGAATCGGACCTCAGGTCTGTGTATGGAAAGTTTGTATGTTCTCCGTGTTCTTGGTGGGTTCTTGGTGGGTTTCGTCTGGGTACTTCAGTAGGGTACATACTGTACCCTACATACCCTACATACCCTACCTTATGCCCTAAGTTCCCTGGGATAGCCTCCAGCCACCCCCCCCCAAACCCCCCCAATAAAAAAAAAAAGCCCTAAACAGTATAAGCGGCATAGATGATGAATGGATGGAATGGATGGATGGATGGATGGACTCGTTAGCAAACTGTCATTGTAGAAGAGTAATAAAAGACTTCAGGGCATGCTGCTACGGGACAATGATCAACTCCAGGGTGGTAACATTAACTCCACTCCACATCATGAATTATTCCTCACTTAATGTTCAGTCCCCTTCAACAGAAAGTCGGTGGGTTTCAGGTGACGCACCGTTTCATCTCCGCAATAAAGCCGTGTGATGAATCGGGTTTGAAGTCTAGCAGATCCTCCGTAGCATATCAATGACCTGAAATGTCAGATATTCCAGCTTTAATCTCAGCATTAGAGCTGCTTTCAAGCAGAAACTCGGTATAATACATTGCAGGACCTTTCTTTTAAGATGGTCAGGGCAAGATAAATGAAAATTTCCCAGCACGATGTCACACCCTATCCTTTTATTCTTGCTCGGAAATGGGGACAGTTTTTTTTTTTTTTCCTTTCATGTTAGTAAAACGAGGAAGGTGCTACAGTATGTATGCATTGTTGCTTTCTGCACGGTTCGCGGTTGATTCCCATTTATATTGTAGAAAAACGCAGGTGAGCATTGAGCCTGGCAGAGCTCGAGCCGAACAGATCAGAGCCGATTGACGGCGTTTAGATTATCTAGCTGGAATCACGGGAATAAAAGATGGTAGCAGGCTTTTATTTACAACATTTTGTATGGTTTATTTTTCATTTTTTGTACTTTTTAGCCACTGGAATGACAGGGAAGTGTGATCAGGGGAAGGCTAGGGGAAAAAAACAGACATGGCAAACAGGGATACTGGGAAGACATCAAAAGGAAACTGTGCTTTTATAGTCTACAATACAGGAAGTGAACCAACTGTTGGCAACTGAACTGAAATTCAGAGATCTTTTGTGTTGTATTAGAAATTTCATAAAATGTATTCAATTTAAATTAGTAAATATTTTTCTGTACAATCATTTTTGATAATTAAAAGCATCCTAGTGTGTGTGTGTGTGTGTGTGTGTGTGTGTGTGTGTGTCAGCCATGTTTTTTTCCTCGAATATCATCATCATGACAACTGATCACACGACTAAGTACTAAGTGCAAGATGTTAGCGAAAAATGTGCATAGTTAAAAGACGAATAAAAAAAAAAAAAACATTTATACCTTTGGAGGATTTGTTATGATGTACCAAAATGTTTTATCCAAACAACTATTGTTTAAACATTCAGCTGTTAAAATGATTATGCATTTGACTTCATTATGGTCACCTTTACGCAATAAAACTAGAATTTGAGAAGCTCTGGGAATTCCCCAGGACTGGAAAGCCTCGGCGTGTTAACGCCACATGGTGATGTTTCCAGAACAATCTCAGATGGTTGCAGGATGTTTAAATGCCTGATGTACTTAGAGCAGCAGTCCAGTCACAGAGATGAGCACGAAGACAAAGAACGCAGAGAGACGAGCGAGGCGTCATTGTAAGATGATCCCACCGCTGCCATATAATTTGAGCTGACTTCTCGTTTTAACCAGAGCGAGGAAACAAAACTTAATGGGTTATAAAAGCCCGGCCTGTTAAGAGTCATTACTAATGAACTGTATTTAAGACTTAATGTTGGAAGATAAAGTATAAATGGAAGCATAAAGAATCCATGTGTCTCAGCTCCTGGTACTCTACACTGATCAGCCATAACTTTAAATCCATTAACACCATCAAGTCCACCTAGGATATGGGTTCCCTTTGCGCTACTGGGCAGCTCTGGGTGTGGCTCCATGGGACCTCTGGGGGGTGCTGTGGTGTCCGGTACCGGAACGTTAGTAGCCGTTCCATTGGGTGCTATGGGTTGTGGGGATCGGACTTGTGGAGCTCGATCGGATTGGGATCTGGGGAGTTCGAAGGCTGGGTCTTCGCCCGCTGGGGGCCATGAGCGGTGGGCTGTGGTGCACTGGTTGTTCTGGTGCCTTTCTATCATAGCCAGTGGTGACCTTCTCTGTGGTTTGTGCTACATTAACTTTCTGTGGGATCTGGTGGACGGGCTGGCCTTTAGTGCCACAGGCATGGGTGCCCATGATCCTGTTACCAGTGAACGGGCATATAGTTGGTGATAAATCTTGATTAATTCCCCTGGTGGTGGTGTAAATGTTACCATCACTACTGAATAAACAGAACAGTTTTTAAAATGCATCCAGTGCAAACCTGTAGGAAAAGGATGTCTTGTGCATCTAGCATCTGTTTTGTCATCTATTTTGAGCTGAACTTTTGTTCTGAAGTTCTACATCTTTCCCAGGGCGGAGCTACAGATAGTGCAGAGCATTGATTGGTTAGATACAGTCATTAAACAGGCTACTGTTTCCAATAATGTTAGTCTAAATGCACACACTGGTGGCTCAGTGGTAGGTTTCTCGTCTGCCATCCGGGTTTAATTCCCATCCAAAGCCCAAACCCCAAACCCCAGCCAGTGGGTGCGGTTCCGTTCCCATGTCCGGGTGTAATGGAAGAGTCATGTCAGGAAGGGCGTCCGGTGTAAAACTGGGCCAGCTGGACGGATTGGCTGGACAGTCCGCTGTGGTTCATCACACAACCTTTCGGTAAGCTTCTCATTTTATATGTAGTTTACCGTGACGGTAAACCAACACAAATATGGCTACAGATAGATCTGGATCAGGATTTGGTACTGAATACAGCGTGAAAAAACGGAATACCCGGGCTAGGTCTGTAATCATAAAAACCTCAGACTTACCGGGCGTCTCACGACCCTAACGACAGTCTGAACAGCTCAAAGACCCAATTAGAAATGCTCCGTTTAGCTGTGATGTCAGCCATTGACATGTGACCTCTGTAATTATTGAGCCGGTTTAATTACACACTCTTTTGTCGCTTTAAACGAGATCCGTGCTGCAGCGCCTCATTCGGGTTGATATACATGAGGACAACCCCCCCCCCTCCTCTCTTTCTCTCTCTCTTTTTGCTATCTCTGATTAGCTTTCACCGAATTGGACGTGTCAAGTAGATGAGATTAAGTTTTTCTATCGACTGATTGCAGTGTTCTTTACATCCGCATATAAGAAAGTCGTCGTAGTGGCTTCATACGCAGCGTTCATTTTTATGCTAATGCTCAAAAGATTTATATCAGGCATTAGCGGCATGCTAAGTGGTTTAGCTTCCTGCTGTTGTAATGGAGATCCTGTATCTGTATCTATGCTGCGAGTTATTTTTCTGTTTTTTAATGGGTTCTATGCGTTTTAATAATAATAATAATAATAATAATAATTGGCCTCTGTAAGCTTGTGGTTTGAGGTCGGTGCTGAGCAGCTCGTCCCCCACTGAGCTCTACTATTGGTTGGCTAGGGTACGGTCCAGATAACAGCAGGCCTGTTTGGAATCAGCTCGCGTTGTGTGTTTTTGGTTGGAACAGAGTCTGAGCCCAGAACTGCTTTCATTCCCTTAGAGCTGTGTCTTTGCAGAAAACATTTAATACCAATTATATCAAATTTTCTCATGGGTCCCCATGCTATACTTTTTTATCCTTTAATAATTACATTAATTCATTATGTATTAGAATGCATTGTCATAAATATGTGAAGCTAAACTTCTGTCAGTGAAGCTGAAAAAAATAATGAAATAAAAATAATCCAGACCTTTATACGTCAGATTTTGTCATTTGTTGAATACTGTCAGTGCCAATATTGGTTTCTGGTACATCGCAGTTCTGTCTCTGTCTACCTTTCAGCAAACACATATTGTTTGTTCAAAGTGTTACAGATTACATTTGGTCATTTCTTCGGTATCAAACTTGCAGATATCTGATATTGTTTTCCGACCTCATGCAGCTCAAGCTTAAACCAATCCATGGTTTGGCATTAATATAAAACGTGGATTGATGTTTCTTCTCGCGTTTGTATTTGAGGTCAAACTCTTTTTCTTACTATCTGTCCTGGTTTTTCTTCTTCTTTCTTCCAAGTTTGTGCCCGTGATTTGGATTTGTAGTGCTGTTGCAGGCTGCAGGTCGGTTTGTTTGTTTGTTTGTTTGTTTGTTTGTTTGTTTGTTTGTTTTTGTTTGTTTGTTTGTTCTATGATTCCACTTTAATCTGGAGTTTTCTTCTATCTGTGCCTTTGATCCACTGATGTTCTGTTACACAATAAAAGGCGATAACAGGAATGCTGGTGGACACTGGAGTTAAAAAAAAAAAAAAAAGCCGTACAAGCAGAAATATTTGGAGAATCACCCTGAGGCAGAACATGAGGTTTACAAATGGACTCGGCCTTGTTCTGTACCGAATAACTGCACTACTTGTTCATCCTTCGCTCGTGGGATTTGATCTCTGACACGGTCTCACTGAATAGGATTTGAATCTAAATGTTGAAAAGCTGTGAGGTTGAGTACCAATGCTTTGTATACCTCATGAGATATGCAGGGATTTGAACTGTATTCAGAGCGTGTGCTTCATCCATTTCACAGAGATCTTGTTCAAGCGTCTGTATTTTCAATCCCTGATTTTTAAAGGTTGAAAGAGTGTGTTGAAAGCGTGTTGAAAGCCAAGTGCTGGTGGACATGTCTAGCTAAGCAAAACTCTAATGATGAGTTTAACCCCGAACGCAAGGAACTTCTGTTCATACATCCATTATTTTTAGCACTGATCCTGTGCAGGGTCACGGGGGGCCTCGAGCCTAAGCCAGGAAACTCAGGGTACAAGGTGGGGATCATCCTGGATGGGGTGGCAATCCGTCCCATGGCACAAGCACACACACACAGACACACAGACACACACACACACACACACACACATACACACACTCCCAATCATAGACTACAGGAAAGATGGAAACGCCATTCTACCTACCTACTCTGCCTATGCACACAGACCGGAGGCAAATTCCGAGCGCTCAACCCCCGGACCATGATGTGAAGAACTTTCCCCACATCACTATAAAGAAACTTAAGTCATGGAATACATTTAATCAACCAGTCATTTCCTTTCCGATATGTCAGTGCATACTTCCTGATGGTTTTGCGCGCTCTCCCACCTGTGTTAATATAATATGCAGTTATAAATCACCCTCCAGATTGCATTAACATAAGGCTCATTTGTTAAATAGATTGGTTTCGGCAGGACAAGTGAGGTACATTCATTTCTCTATGGAGAAATTCAGCTGCCTCCAAGGCAGTTTAAGTGGCTCCGGTGTAGCAAAATCTATCACTATCATGGGTTTGATGATGGAGCAAAAATAGGAAAGTAGCAAGTCTTCAAATTCTATCGAGAAAGTATTTAAATATCTTGTAAATGTAGAGTATTTAGCACAGAGTGTTATAGTACATTATCAATTAACAAACATAAATATATTAAAAACAAATAACATACTACAACATATTGTTATTATTATTCTTTTTAATGTTTGAATGTTTCCTACTTTTAAAATGTTATGCATTAAACCAAAATGAAAAAAAAAAACCTAACATTTTTAGGTAGTAGTTGTAAAACTGAGCGAAGGAGATGCAGATAAGATGAATTCTGGTAAATGTAAAGTCAATTAATTGATCAGAAAAGGTACAAACATTAGCGCCACCCCTAATTAAACTTTGTAGTATATGTTTTTGTTACTGTAAATAGCTAGGAATTCACAAAAGCGCAAAGGTCAGGCATTCAACATCCTGTCACATGACTCCAAGTTTATTAAGAATTGAAATAAGCTTGGTCAGCTTCCCCACTATATTACTTGTTATTCTGATTATTTGATTTCACGACATCAAATTTGTATGTATGCTAAATGTATTAAATAAAGAAATAAATAAACAAACTAATGATTTAGCGATAATCGTTTCCCACTCCATGTTCATGTACTAATTTAGTCATTTCTGTTTCTGAACCTGCATCAACTTGCATCATTCATTACTACAGTATACACAGCATAAACCTGAGGCTGATTGATTGATTGATTGACTCATTGATTTGACTCATTTGCAACTTTTCCTAATTCTAACATGCTTGTTGCACAAACTTCTCATTTTCACCTTGTCTCATTATGCATTTCATGTCAGATTTTACTTTAATCTTCCCGCACCATTAAAAAAAAAGAACTTTCTTTTCATCCTGACAATGGCTTTTTTGTTAATAAATAGGGTGAACCTCCACAGATGAAAGACAGAAATGTTTGTGATCACAGCTTCAAACAGCGCTCAGGAAAGTGATAAAGATGTAAACAGGAAAAAAAAAGCCATTTATATTTTATTTCATCTCTCCGTCACTCTCTAAAGAATAAACAGCTCCAACATCTGAACTCCTCTTAGCAAAGTAAAGTCATTTCCCAAATTGCTAAAGCGCTGAAGGATAATCTCCACCATAACCCTGACAAGGACAGGCCTTAGAAATGTTACTTAGTAGATTGTTTTCTACAAATATGTAAAAAAAAAAAAAAGTAAAAAAAAAAAAAGGTATTACCCATCTTAACGTTATAAAGAAACTTTTTTGAGGGAAAAAATGAATTCATGCAGTTTTGCTGTAATATTTAAAAGAAAAAATTTCTACAATACACAACCATCATGCATTGTTTACTTCATAGCTTCAGAGAATTCACTTATAAAATGTTAATTTTTCAGATATCCAAATGTGTCATTGCTAATAAGGGGAAAATAGTGTGCACTTTTCATTTGGCAAGTTTCATCCTTAACCTCATCAAAGGTGTCCTTTGGAGCGTTTGACACCACAGAGGTGGAACCAATATCCTCTATGAATTTGGCTGATCATCAGAGTGATATTAAACAATTTGTTTGGTATTTGATGTTAAATATACCCTCACTGGCATAGAGTTATAACAAGGTGCTGAAAACATTGTGTCGAGATTTTGGTCCAAATTGACACCATAGCATCATGCTATGATGCAAATCTCCCGTTCCAGCACGTCCCGAAGGTGCTTTATTGGATGGAGATCTGTGTGGGTGACCTCATTGTCATGTTCAAGAAACCGGTGTGAGATGGTTTTAGCCTTGTGACTTGGCGCGTTATCCTCTGGCTCCAGGCTGTGGCAGCAGAAAACAAAACTCTACTCAACAAAACTCTCAACATGTTTCCAATCTTTGTCAAATTTTGGTGAACCCAAAGTTTCCTGTTTTTAGCAAATAGGAGCAGCACCTGGTGTGGTCTTCTGCTGCTGTAGCACATCTGCCTCAACGGTCAATGTGTTGCGTGTTCAGAGACGTTCTCCATTAGACCTCAGTTGGAACAAAATGTTATTTGAGTTGCTTTTGCCTTTCTATCAGCTCGAACCAGTCTGGCATCAGCAAAGTGTTTTCACCCAGAGAACTGCCCTCACTGGGTATTTTATTTCCATTCTCTATAAACCCTGCATGAAAATCCCAATAGATCAGCACTCTGGGAAATATTCAGACGTGACCATCTGAAACCAACGACCATGCCGTATTCAAAGACCCTTAAATCAGCTTTCTTTCCCGTTCTGATTTGGTTTCCAGCAGATCGTCTTGACCATGTCTGCATGTCTAAATGCATTGTGTTGCTGCCATGTGATCGGCTGATTAGATATATAATGAGCAGGTGTACAGGTGTTTCCAATGACATGGCCAATGAGTGCATTTATAGTTGAGTAGAATTCAATTTTGACTTGTTTCATTTTTCCTAAATTTACAAAATCAAGAACAGTGCTTACATTCCTATATTATGAAAATTGCTTGTATTGCTTACATAAGATGTGTTTCACTTACGCTTCATGTCTGAGTAAAGATTTTCTTGTGAAGTAGCAAAGAAATGGGACAAAGAGCAATGCACACATGGAGAACAACTTACCTGGAAGCATGGGCTAATTGCATCACATACTTTAATACCTTAAGGAAGGAAGATCACATTCCTCCAGAGCGCTCCGCTGATCCTGACGTTAGGACTTTATTGACTTTAACAAGGTTGATTCTGATTTATGGGCTAAAGAGAGAGTCGCCGTCCTGCGGGAGAACTTTCTGGCACGGTGGCTCGTTCGAGAAATTTTTAATTGGTTAATTTGGGAATTGTCATGTCAGTACATTGAGCTTTCTTGGAAAAAACACCCAGACCCGTGCTTGTGAAGTAATGCTGCATTCGTGGTGCAACTTACATAGCTCTTCTCTTAGAAGTTTTACTTTTTTTTACAAATAATTGAGAGAACGTGCAACTATGTGGAAAGTAACAGATTCCAACACAGAGTTAGCAACAATGAAGTCGATTAGCGCTAATGTTAATTATACACCAACATTTAAATTGTTTCATATTTTTTATTATTATTAATAATATTAAATGTTTATTTTTAGGGTACAGTGCTGTACATTAAACGTGACATTATCAGCTCTTTTTCGCATCAAATTCACACAATTTAGAGGACGCGACTTCCTATTTAAGGCAGGACTTTTGGGATTTTTAAAAAAATTATGTTCATGTAACAGGAATGAGTAGATGTTACCTAAAAAAAAAAAAGAAAGAAAAAAAAAGTTTTTTTTTTTTTTTTTTTTATAATCTAAATGCACATTGCACATCATAATGCACATTTATACAACACAAATTATACAATCATTAAATTATTTCAATAATAAAAATGGTTGAAATCGGGTTTAAATTCAGGACTGCAGTACAGTAGCAACACCTCAGTCCTTACAGTGTGGAGCTGGAAAATAAACTCCAGAATATGTTGTTGCTGAACAGCGTGCTGAATCCTCATGGCACAACTCCTCCATTAGAGACATCCCTGAGTTCTATGGGCGTCCTTGATCAATTTACTGTTGGAGCCACAGGTAGGGCTTCAGAGAGAGAGAGTGAGAGAGAGAGACATCAGTACAGTTTGAGATGAAGGACGGATGAAGAGTTGCCATGGTTACCGTGTCTGTAAAACTCCCTGTGGTACATTTCTCATCTTTAGGAAACTCCCCGAGGATGCGGATAGCTCTAGAGGATGAGCAGACACCTGAGGAGATTTTCTGCTAGGGTGGGTTTGTTCTGCTACACTACCACGAGTTGCAGGAAGACGACTTGCGGCAGAATTCTCAAAAAAAAATCTGTGGTCTAATTTGTAAAAAAGAAGGTGTGGCCTGTGTGTTACTTCATGAAAGGAGGCGTGGCCTGTGTGCTTCTTCATTAAAGGAGGCGTGGCTTCTCTGTGTTAGTCTCAGTGAAGGAGGCGTGGCCTGTGTGTGTTGGTGTAAATTAAAGAGGCGTGGCCTGTGTGTGTGTTAGTCTCAGTAAAGGAGGCGTGGCCTGTGTGTGTTAGTCTCAGTAAAGGAGGCGTGGCCTGTGTGTGTCGCTGTAAATTGAAGAGGCGTGGCCTGTGTGTGTTAGTCTCAGTGAAGGAGGCGTGGCCTATGTGTGTGTTAGTCTCAGTGAAGGAGGCGTGGCCTATGTGTGTGTTAGTCTCAGTAAAGGAGGCGTGGCCTGAGGGTGTTATTCTCAGTAAAGGAGGCGTGGCCTGTGTGTGAGTCTCAGTAAAGGAGGCGTGGCCTGTGTGTGTGTTAGTCTCAGTAAAGGAGGCGTGGCCTGTGTTTGTTAGTCTCAGTAAAGGAAGCGTGGCCTGTGTGTGTGTTAGTCTCAGTAAAGGAGGCGTGGCCTGTGTGTGTGTTAGTCTCAGTAAAGGAGGCGTGGCCTGTGTGTGTGTTAGTCTCAGTAAAGGAGGCGTGGCCTGTGTGTGTGTTAGTCTCAGTAAAGGAGGCGTGGCCTGTGTGTGTGTTAGTCTCAGTAAAGGAGGCGTGGCCTGTGTGTGTGTTAGTCTCAGTAAAGGAGGCGTGGCCTGTGTGTGTGTTAGTCTCAGTAAAGGAGGCGTGGCCTGTGTGTGTGTTAGTCTCAGTAAAGGAGGCGTGGCCTGTGTGTGTGTTAGTCTCAGTAAAGGAGGCGTGGCCTGTGTGTGTGTTAGTCTCAGTAAAGGAGGCGTGGCCTGTGTGTGTGTTAGTCTCAGTAAAGGAGGCGTGGCCTGTGTGTGTGTTAGTTCATCAGTCTCTGCCTCAGTCTACATGATGCATAATGTTAATATATTATACAGAGTTCTAAACTGTAGTGTAATTAACAATGTAAAAAGTTATAGAGTTCACTGTATTGTGTAATGTGTGTGTGTGTGTGTGTGTGTGTGTGTGTGTGTGTGTGTGTGTTCATCTCAGCAGCACATTCTCACACTCCCTCTGTTCTTTCTCTGTTCCTGGCCCTTCTGTCACAGCTAACAAGCAACCTGATACCCTGTCCTCTGCTGTATGTGTGTGTGTGTGTGTGTGTGTGTGTGTGTGTGTGTGTGTGCGTCTGTGGGAGAGAGAGTCTGGCTCCGAGTCTCAGTCTTTTCAGCTCTCAGGTCTGAGGCGAGTTACACACTCACACTCTCGCCCGTGTCTCTCTGCATGAGAGAAAGAGAAACGAGCACCAGGACACGACGCGCAGAACAGGCGGGAACTCGTCGCTGATTCGTACAAACCCCTTACAGAGCGAGAACACGAGCAGGAGCTGAAGTGCTGAGGGTTCTCGCGTCACACAGGCTGGACGCCGTTACAATACTGAGAACCACGTCCATTTCACACAGTTAGTTAGTTCGTTAATGTCTCTAATGACGTGTCAATGTTTTATCACATACAGTATAGATATAAACATATATACATATAAATACAATCACACACACACACACACACACACACACACACACACACACACACACACACACACTCTCTACGTCTCCACTCTGCTGTATTTAATTGTGGCTCTCTGAAGATGAATGATTTTATTCTTCTTGCTTGTAAAATCCATCGCTCCTCATGACCTGCCATTTCAATAATCGGCGTAGGGATGGTGATGGGTTACGAGCGAGCGCTTCATTCGTGCCGTGAGTGCTTTTGGTCATTAGTGGAAAGAGCTCGTAAATACCTGGAAATGCTCCGTCTCCGAGTTCAGCCGCTGACCTGCCATCTGTCCTTTTTCCTTAAAACATATGTATGAAAAATAGTTTAAGTTCAGATACATTAATCATCAGATTAACAACGCGACCTTTAAATTCACTTCCTCTCTGACCATAAAGTCTTAGAACCTTAATCCAGTGATTTTGTACATTTCTTACCACCATTTTTTTTATTTTATTATTTTTTTTACATTTTTTTATTTATTTCCTTCCATTTTATTTTTCTTCATCGTTACGTTCTTTTCTTCTGTTTTCTGGTTCTGTTTTGCCCTTTCTTCTTTTCTTTTTGTTTTCAGCTTTTTCCTCCCTTTCTTCTTTCTTTCTTCTTTACTTACTTTTTACCTTTTGTTTTCTTCCCTTTCACTCCATTTCATTTTCCTCTTTTCCATTTTCTTCATTTTCCCCCCTGCTTTTCTCTTACTTTTTCTTCTTTGTGTCTTTTGCCTTTTGCTCTTCTTTTCTTATTTGCTTGTTCATTCCTTCTGTTTTCTATTTTATTTTATTTTTCATTTCCTTTTGTCACTCCCATGATTTATTCCATTCTCATTTCTTCTTTTCCTTCCACATTTTACTCCTTTTTTTTTTCCACTGTTCCAATTTTTCCCTTCTTTTCTTCTTTGGATTTCATTTTTATTTTTCATTTTATCTTCTTCCCTTCACTTTTTCTTTTCTTACAGTACCTTTCATCCTTTCAACTTACCCTCTTACATCCTGTGGAAGCAGTAAGGAGGTAATCATTTTTACACACGATCAGATGATTATGTTTTTACACAAAAAAATAGAATTAAAAGAAAAGAGGGGCACTAACTTTTACACAACTAGCACATTACAAGCATAACTGGGCATCATGCAGTTTGATGCTTTCAGTGCTTCGTCATCAGATTGATTGTCAGTAGGACGAACGCGCTGCCATGACCTCGAGGTTAAACATCATCTCGGAGCATCACTCCTGCAGGTCAAAGGTCGTTCGCGCTACACAGTGTATGAGGTCTGTTCAAGATTCTGCATTTATTACTTGCAGCAGCAGCAGCAGCCTGTCTGTCAGCTCAGCACTCGCGTGTACAGTATGATTGGAAGGTTCAAAATGTCACGAGGAAACCTTTCATAATTATCTTTTTTATAATTTAATATCAAAACCACTGCAGATCTACGCCAGTCCAAAATGCCCCCTCCCCCCCCGCCCCCCCCCCCCAAAAAAAAAAACGTGGGGGTTCAAATTAAAACGATTTATTCATATTCCACTTTTGTGCGTTATTGTTTTCTGTCAATGTGACCCATATCTGACATTAGTCTGGTTTAATGTTGAATGTTTCTGTTAGTTATGAATGCAGTGCTGAAATTGTACCGCTGAATTAATCGACACCGTTTGTATTGGTTCTCATAATTGACGTGAGCTTTAGTAGGCTAATGAATGGATCTTCTGGTGCATATATCAATGTTTATAAGTTTATAAGTGTGCATATTGTGGCTTTTTACTTGTAGAAATACACACATGTGGCAGATTGTAAACCGCGAGTTTTGACATGCAAACTGTGGACATGTCGTAAATCAGCAGCTGGACAGAATTTAATGAAACTTTTGCGGTATTCGATTATCTGCACCATCATAATATTAACCTGAAATCAGAATGTCGAGTTATGAACGGTTATGTGTGGGATTTAATAATCTACTGTAAAATAATCTGCTAATGCGCTACTGTCTCAATGTAAACAAACACCTGCACCAATAGATATTAATGAGGAAAGATAAAGTGAATATTTTGACTGGGATTAGTTCATTAGTTTCACTTTCACAAGTGGTATGAGTGAATTTTAACTCGCCGGAGTCGTTTTAAGACGAAACTTCATCTTCATCTGATCGACTTTTTCCATTTCTCATCTGTGATTCTCTCTCCGATTACCGAACAGCGTGTGTGTTTGTCTGAGCACCGAAGAAGTACAACTTAGTGTAAACAAGGCGTCAGACACTCGACCTTACAGAATGTGATTTCTGTCTATTAATAAGTGAGACAGAGAGTTCTGCTGTACAGAGACACACACACACACATGGACGTGGACTTCAACCTCAAATAATAATAATAATAATAAATAATAATAATATCACTGATTACATTAAAGATCAGAAGCTTATTTTTAGCTTAAAAAAAAATAAAATAAATAAAATAATAAATAATAATAAAAAAATAAATAATAATAATAAAAAAAAAAAATAAAATAATAAAAAAAAATAATAATAAAATTAAAAAATAAATAAAATAATTTAAAAAATTATAATAAAAAAATAATTAAATAAATAATTAAAAAAAATAATAATAATAAAAAATAAAAATAATAAAAAAAATTATAATAATAAAAAATTATAATAATAATAATAAAATAATTATAAAAACAAATTTAATAATAATAATAAAAATAAATAAATAATACAATAAAAATAAAAAATAAAATAATAATAATAATAATAAAAATAAATAAAAATAAATAAAAAATTAAAATAATAAAAAAATCAAGAAATAAATAAATAATAAAAATTAAAATAATAATAATAATAATAATAATAAATAAATAAAATAATAATAATAATAATAATAATAATAAAATAATAATAATAATAATAATAATAATAATAAAAAATCTATGTCCACTTTGCGACACACAACAGTATGATGGTAGCCTTTGCTGTTGTTAAGTGTAGGATGAGGAGCACGGCAAGCCTCCGTTCTTAGCATGTAACTCAGGTGTAGAGTAAAAACCAACAACCTAATTATTTCATTACCTTTCGCCTTTCCTTCTGCACCTAAATGACCTGATTGATGAACTGAGACTGAATTTGAAACAATTAGCACCGCTCGTAAAGAAGCACAAGGACCTCAAACGAACCTAAATCTGCCCCGGGGGGAATTTCCTCTGAGTTAATTAGAGGCTACGCTCGCATTCACACTTCAGGCGAAACATTTACCCAACGGCCATGAGGGCTAATTAAAAAATATTCAAATGTACTTTTGCCTGATTTTACATTTCTGAGGCTAAACGCTAGAGCCGTGACCTTGACGTCATCCTTTCAGATGCTAACCGGATTGCGGCGTGAAACCGCCAGCCTCGTTAATATGGAAGAGGTGATTTGTTGCTAACGAACAGAAATTAGCTTTTCTTGTTTGTGCAGTTTCCTGAACGCATTCTCAAGGCCAATTTAGGCTCAGACTCGAAGTTAATCCGCTGTACGCAATTGGGTTTCGCTTGTCTCCAGACCGTTTGCCTTATTCGACATGCTATCGTCAAAGAGAAAATGAAGCAAGGTGTTTGTACTGAACAGGACAAAGACGACAATGTGGTCGGAGAAAAACTAAAAATGTCTAAGTGATTTCTGCAGAAAATAATGTCTTGGAGTGAAATGATTGTGTGAAACCTCTGATCGTAGTTGACAGGGTTAGGACCTGAAGATTGCTGCAATTCCGGTGATCCTCAGCAGGGCAGAGCTAACAGGGTCACATCCTCCGCTCTGCCAACGTTGATTTGCTAATGATGCGGAAATAAGAAATCTCTTTAGCGCACGGGGCAGCGGGAGGAGAATTATGGGAAGTGAGTGTGAAACATGGCTTAAACAGTACATACAAGGCTTAGTGTGGGGAGAAAATACCTGTTTGCTTGTCCATCCACTTCAGTTGCCTTTACTATTATCATTACTCTGCCTTTTATTATTATTATTATTATTATTATTATTATTATTATTTCGGTTTGGATTTGTGGAAGTGTTGGTTATGTAGAAGCCAACATTTTCCAACCCGACGACCTGGATGACGTTTTGCATCCTTTGTGCAGTCTCAGGAAAATAAAGTTTTCTCCTGATACACTGACCAGTTAAACATTTGGTCACACATGGAGACCCTTCTGTCCCTGGAAATTGAAATATCTGTGGCTAGAAAATGAGCATCAGTCCATTAGGGGAGCTTCTCCAGTGTTGAGGAACTGAAGGGTCTCTCTCTGACCGAGTGGGTTTTTGGCATTACTCCATCAATCAACACTTCTCGATGGCAAAATTAGTCATACAGCAAAGCAGAGAGGCACTCGACCCGCCGCAACTGAACGAGGTTATTGCAAAAAAAAAATGTCTGTTACCGTACACATTAATGAAAATGATCGTGCAATGGACAGCATTTCCATTGTTAACTTCTTTTCCTCAACATTTCCTGAACTTTCCTGCCGTAAGGCTGTCCTGGTGTTATGCAAAAGAAATTCACAAACTGTACTAAATAGGAGAAAGAAAGAAAAAAGAAGAAAAAAAAGAAAAAAACCATCTCCGATTCCTTTTTTGGCTCGTGAGCAGGAAGCAGATGGCTGCACATTAACATGAAGATGAGGCTGAGAATTCTCCGCAGCATGGCGGAGACCAAACAGTTTTCCAACTGGTGAAAAAGCAACACAAAGACTGCGAGGCAATCCCCAAATGAACCGAGTTCCCAAGCCAGAGATCTGAATTGGAGTCTCGCCAGGACAGGGTTCGACTGTGGGAGCGAGCAGCGAAACCAGGACAGGTGTCGCAGCTGTAGATCCGTTCCGCACTCGGGATGATTCTGGGCTTGTTTGAGGGGTGGGACACGCGCTTGCGTCGACGTCAGAGAACTCCTTGTGCCGAATGATGGCCGCTGAGATGATCTCTTTCACTGCTGACGGTCAGTCCTAAGAAGGTTTTTGACATCGCGTGCCTGCTGGACGTATTTAAAATATCCTCACGGTATCTATGGATGCATCTCTGATTACCAAAAAAAATGTAAGTAACTGGCAAGTTTAAGGAGTCACGTTTGCAGCCCTGAGATTGGGCACAGGTAGGACTGCAGGGCAGGCACGTACGAATTTACTATTTAAAAAGCTCCTGCATTACAATAGTCTTGAAAACAGCTTCTTGGGGAATCTTAGGGAGTTTTGAAAAGACCTCATATGGGCAACCTGGGGGCTAATCTGTGGTCCCACTGGCATAACTTTTACTAATAAACGGTAATGTGGACCCCCAGAGTACTGACTATGGTAGGGAGTGTTTTTTTTTGTTTTGTTTTTCCAAATGGTCCAACCTCTGAAAGGAAATGGTACTGAGACCTGGAACAAAAACCTGTGTTAAAATTAGTGCTGTTAATTGATAAAAAAAAATAAAATAAATAAAAATAGATGAATCTATATATTAATCTATAATCTATATACTGTACTATAAAGGTGCACTGTTGGAATGAGGACATGTATGACAAACTGGTTAGAGGAAACAGATGACAGAGTTTTATAATATCTCGAACATTAACAATTAATCACATACGTTAATATTGACAGCTGCAATTAAAATCTTACAGTAATGACCCCTTGAAATACACATTTAATTGTACTGGCTTTAACCTACTTGCACGTATCTCCTGTATCCTGCCTTGATTTAGTGAGCAGCTTGTGTACAGTACATCCTCAGCAGTGAATGTGACATGCCCACAAGATGTAATATGCATCTAAACAGTAGGGGCAGTCTAATCGCCAGGTCCCGCACTATGATGTTTCTTTCCCGCTGCTCCCATATGCCACGGGGTGGTAAGTGCGATCTTAACTGTCGACATGGAAACTAAGCTTCTTGAGTCTCACCATGTTTGTTTACTTCAGGCAAAACTGTCCGAAAAAAAAAAAATTTTCTCTGGTGTGCCCCCTACTGGCATCCTCCGGAAACGCGCATATCATATAGTGAAGTATGTGAACAAATACGCTCTAGGGATGAGTTTTATATTTTAGGGATGAGGATTCTTCTTAAATGTGGGGCAAAATCATGAGAATCAGCATTGACTATAATCAGAAGGATTTTTGTAGTAATTATAATATATATAATTTCACACAGGACAAGCAATCAAAATAAGAAAATACGGGAAAGGCCACATGATTTTACACATCATGATCGTCAAGATAAAACTTCCATACTCTGTCACATTGCAATACCAACAGATTGCATTGAAGTGTGTGTTACAGGCGAGCGGCAGTGCAATGCAAGTTACTCTTGAGCATTGGTCGGTCACATGACCGTAGTCTATCCTGTATATGTACTAGGAGGTCAATAACTTTTCAAAGACCTCCAAAGACATTTTGCTTCTAGGTATTATTGTTCACGGTGAAAAATAGCGAGCGCTTCCCGGAGTGTCTTCATAACAAAGAGGGAAAAAAAAGAGCAAAACCGCTTTATGTGAGAATATAATGCAATCTCTTTTCACAATGAAATACTGTATATATTTCCAAAGGATTTTCTAGTGATCTTTTTATTAAAGGTAAAATCGAGCCAGGTGTGGATTCAGCCTACAAAACTCGTGATCAAATTGTTCCGACTTGATTGACCGATGAATAGCTGAATCAGAGCGACAGTAACTCAGAGATGCAGAGAAACGTTGATCGATACCTTAATTAGCCCAGTTGTTATTGTTAATGTTCTTCTTTTAAGCAGTGAATGCAAACTTTCACATACCGTATGCGATGCCTCACCGTGACACTTAGACTGTGCGTTGGAGAGTAAAATAAAATATTAAAATAGAAATTCATGCTTTTCTTCACAAATGGCGTTATGATGAAACCTTTGCCCGGACTTTGTGCACACAATTCCGTTCGGTCTCCTAAGCGGCAGCCTCTGCATATTCATGATACGCGTAGTTACCTGAACCCATGATATTTTCCATTTGGATTTGGGAGTCACGCACTTTCAGGATCTGTCGTGCATGTAATTGTAAATTGTGAAGTTAGTAGACAGGGGGAGGGGAAAAAAAAAAAAGAAAAGAAGAAGAAGAAAAAGAAGAAGCAGATAATTTTCTCCCCGTTATTTGGAAGCCGCCGAGCGCTTTCTGTCTCTGATGGAATAAAACTCATCAGGCGAAGGAAATGCCTGTCAGTGCAAACGGAGACGCCAGATGGACTGCGTGACAGATTGAATGAATGAGCTTTCCTAATGAATCCCCTCGTTTTCTTCTCGGAGAGAAAGCGAGAGGAGGGGCGAGAGGTGAGAGGTGAGGAGGAGGAGGAGGAGGAGGAGGAGGAGGATGGTGTGATGTGATGAAGGGACGGGTGTCATCCGGATGTCGAGTTCGCTGTTGAATTGGCTGTGATTTGATACCCCTGGGGGCCAGCTTGTACAGTACGCATTCTAAGGCAGCATTTGATTGGACAAACTAAACAAGAGGCATCCCAGATGTGACGAAATATGCAATTAAAGTCAAAAAAAAAATTACGCATTTCATACATTGTTGTATTGGTATTACTAACACTGATTGGACATGTACAGCTCTAAACACTTCCTTATCCATAAACTGGCATAATGTTATACAATTATATAAAAATATGACCAGAGTAATTGTTAATATAATAATAATAATTAATATAATAATAATAATAATAATAATAAAATATTATATTATTATATTATTATATTAAATTATTATTATTTTAATATTTAATATTTATTTTTAAAAATTTAATTAAATAATTTAATATTTAATATTTAATTATGATGATTATTTTTTTTAATATTTATTATATATCTTATTATATTTTATTATTATTATTATTATTATTTATATTATTATTATTATTATTATTATTATTATATTATTATTATTATTATATTATATTTTATTATATTATTATTATTATTATTGATGTTTTAACATGTTGTGTGTGGGTGGCTTCACCTCTGCCCTTAATTTATATTCATTTATTCATTTCTCACTTAATGTTAGCCTGCAGTTATATATATATATATATAAAATAATTGAAATTCAGACCACATCTGCTTCTCTTAGTGACAGAAATGAGTGAATTATGATGATTATGATGCTCTTACAGAAAAAAAGATACACATAAGCACTCGGTTTGTTATTGTCAGAGTTTTACAGCGTGCTGTTTAAATATTTACCACCTCTTATAGTTTCCATCTCGACCTTCTCCTCATTCATAATCCAGAAGAGCTAACACGGCACTCCGGCGTGAAAGATTTTATCTTCAGCAATCTTACCTCGTCCGCAATTCTGAGAATAAAAAAAACGACCTTCATTATACGAGCAAACAGAAAACTGTTTTTTTTTTTTTTTTTTTCTCTCTCATTTTAAGTCCAAGTAACAAGTTTACAAGCCACATAGAAGGAAATCCCAGATCAAGTATTTCCAAGGAACTCTACAAGGAAATGACAGGGAAGGTGTTGTTTTGTTGGAAAAACAAGAGATACAGTATATATGTAACGCTCATCTTTTATCAGAAGCGTACCGCATACACGGCTGTAATCCTCATGTTTTATGTTTTTTTTTTTTGCATATTTGTCACACTTAAGTGATTTAGATCACCAAACATATTTCAATATTACACAAAGCTAACCCAGGTAAATACAACATTTAGTTTTGTAAATTATCATTTCATGTATTAAGAGAAAAAAAAAAAAAAGCCACCCAGATCTGCCTGGCCCTATGTGAAAAAGTAATTGCCCCTCAACCTAATGACCAACCATGGCGGCAACAACTTCATTCAACCGTTGGCCCTTGAGATTTTCACATCACTGTGGAGGAATTTTGGCCCGCTGTTCTTTGCAGAATTGTTTTAGTTCAGTCACATTGGAAGGTCTTCGAACGTGAGCAGCCCGTCATGCCATTCAGAGCTGGACTTGCTGGTGTGTTTCGGATCATTGCCCTGCTGCGTAACCCAAGTGTGCTTCTTTAGGATTTTCTGATAGAGCGTCTTTGTGGTTCTGGGTTCAAAAAATATGATGCAATATATTAAATAATTCATTACCATATATGAACAAGTGCTTATATTTATTAATATATTGCAGTATATGTATATATATCGCAATGGAGACAAAAAACACGATTTTTAGACTTATAACTGTTCTATTGAAACATTATAGAAATTTTATGCGTGTTTAAGAATTATACACACACTTTTACTTTGTCTGTGTGCTCTGCACAATTAAGTCCATTTTGTTCGAACTACATTAACATATAAGCATATTGTAAACAAATATAAAGAGATTTTATATATATACTGTTTATTTAATTTAATAATAATTAAATATATTGTGAAGTATATTGTTGAATATAAAATTACATACAGTAAATTAAAGACGTACATTCTCAATATAGGAAAAGCAGCAATTCCTAATGTATTCTTCAATATATTGTAATATATTAATACAATATATTGTTCTGTTTATTGTGAATATATGTTTTTATATGAATATCTCTTTTTTCTGTTACTTAATTAATTCATTATTAGCATCAGTTAGTGTAGCAATGAGGAATATTAACATGATGAAATATTTTCAGTTTACCAGTAGATCAGTTAATATGGAGAGAAATATATTTTCTGTGCATCATGTGTGACTGTTGGTATGATGTTCTTTTTACGAAACTCTGTGTTAGTTGTACAACAGATGGAACAGGACACACACACCTTCTGAAAAGTTTTACTTTTTTTTTTCTTTTTTTTTTCCTCATCAGTCTACAGAATATTTGCCCAAAAGTCTTGGGGATAATCAAGATATTTTTTGGTAAATATGAGCTGATCCTTTGTGTTCATTTTGGTCAGCAGTGGCGTTTTCTCCTTGAAACTCTCCCATGGACGCCATTTATGGCGTTAAGAACAAGCTGAGTTTTTTTTTTTTTTTTTTTTTCAATGCTGGATTGCCAGACCATGGATGCACTGCATGGTGGTGTTTAACCTTTCTATGACATAAATTTGATTTGTATCATATATACTGATCACAGTTACCCAGCCTCTAAACTCCCCAGATCCCACACCGATCGTGTGCCCATGAGATGCACCCGAAAAACAAGTCCAATCCATGCAGACCCTACCTCATAGCCCACACGAGCCAAAGGATGTGCTGCCAATGTCCTGGTGCCAGATACCACAACACACCCCCAGAGGCCCTGCAGAGCCACGTTACCCTGGTCCAGACCTGCCCTGGTGGCACCACGGAAACACAAACCCTATGTAGTTTTAATGTTATTGTTTTTAATGTTACAGCTGACGCACTAAAATAAAATCAGTGCAATTTCGCACGGCTAAAGCTACGCCGTTTGTCCACTGCACATTTGTAATCAGCTATCGGTCCGGAGACGGTCATCTGAAGCCTAGTCTGAAACCTTAACTAGGCCAGGCTGCTACTACAAGCCTGCACAAGTGGTGTTTCAATGCGCCGACACTGGAGACTCGTCCCGCAGACGTGTTATAATAAACATCTCCTTAAATCCCGAACACAATTACACCCAATTTTCTTAATAATTTTTTCTTAAAGAGTTGCTAGTTTAGAAATGATCCAGCGTAAGAACAGACACATTTCAAACTCCTGGTTCATTTCTTAATTAAATTGATGATGACCTTTTAGTAATAATTAAATAGTGCTCTATAATACTTTGTAGTCTTCAGGGAGATCATGCTAGAAGTAATTAAAACACTGAATAAACAACGGCGCGTTGCATTCACAAGTGTGCCGAGAGAAAATAAAAGGGCTTAATTACAGCTGTTAATGCGCACTTGTGTTCGAACACGTTCCTCATCATCGCCTTGTAGGGTTACAAATCGATGAGCGATTTAGCGCGGGAAGCTGAGCGCGTGTCACGGCGATGTGCGAGCTGCAGGTGATTTACATGTCGAGGTGACGTGCTGCCTCTCAGGGATCTGATTAGCCCATTAGGCCGTTTAATCAGAGCCTTCAGATTTCGGCTGCTGCTGCTGCTAATGAGGAAGTGAGAGGTCTCGTGGGGAACCTTCGGCGAAAAAGATCACGTCATGAGTTCTGACATTGAGTATGCGGGACCTTAGCCCCGCGTGCCTGGATAAATATGCAGTTTTATGCCAAAGGTGAAGTGACATGCGGGCAGATCATGGGCGTGATTCGTTCCCATGAGGTGCGCTGCTGGATTCGTACATGTTTAAAGTTTACAGGATGACCGATTTCAGTTTGCAGGCACTTTCCCCTTCTCAATCGTAAGCAGCGAGGACTAAAAGAACGTAAACGGGAATGGGAATTATTGATGCTATAGCATACAGGGACGTTGTAGGCAATCATGAGCAGTTTGAGTCTTTGTCACGTAACAGATTTTCATATTAAACAACGATAACCGGACTAAATACAAAACACACAATGTCGATTTCATAAATTAAGGAGAAAAAGCTGTCCAAACCTGTCTGACCCTTTGTGAAAAAGTAATCGCCCCCTAAACCTAATAACTGGCGGAAACATCTGCAGTCAAAACAGCATTTGCGAGAAAGCTGGCGATGAGTCCTTCACATCGCCGAATGACAGAAGTTTTTGCCCACTCTTCTTTGCAGAATTGTTTTCATTCGGCCACAGCGCAGGGTTCGTGAGCATGAAAGCCCTTAAAGATTCATTGTCCTGCTGCGCTTGAGCTTGACGTCACTAACTGACCTCACAAACAAGACTTTTCCCAAAAGTCTTGGGGATAATAAAGCTATTTTTGGGATACTGTATGTGAAACGAGTCCTTGTGTTCTTCTGGGTCAGCAGTGGATTTCACCTTGGAACTCTCCCATGGATGCCATTATTGTTGAATCGTGAACACTGACCTTAGCTGAGGAGAGTGATGCCTGCAGGTCTGTAGATGTTGTTCTGTTGTTCTTTGTTTTGTTTTTTATGTGAGTTCTTTTATGAGCTCCCGGATGAGGCGTCGTCGTGCACGTGCATTGTTCCTCTGCTGTTGAGGGAGGAAGGAAGTCTGAGGGGAACTTTCGGCGCTTCATGAATTCTGATGTTGAGTATGTGAGAAATTAGCCTCGGGTGCATCGCTTCATGCGCTTCCCTTCTTACCCCGTCGCACCCACACACTCTGGAATAGTGCTCAATCTGGACTCATTAGGTCACACGACCTTTTCCCATCCCTCCAAAGTCCAATCTTTATGCTCTGTAGCAAACCTGCTTCTAATGAGTCGCACTAAGAAGTAGTATTATGCTCATGGACAGACACACAACCCTAGTCGCAATCCTGTGAGTACTCATCACACTGTATAAAAAAAATGCTCTTACTTGCATTATGAATCGTTCTTAGTACAGTTGTCATGATGCAACTTCATCAAGTGTTTAAATTCATATATATATATATATATATATATATATATATATATATATATATATTTTTTTTTTTTTTTTTTTTTTTTCTTTTTTTTTCTTCTGTGAAGTTCAGCACATTGGACAGTTCTTCCAGATTTCAATTCCAGTCATTTCAAATCTCCTTGGTTGTTTTCTTTGTTTAAAAATGCAAGATAAAATTATTGATAAAAAAAAAAATAAATAAATAAAAATTAGTTAACAGATGACTAACAATATTGTATTCGCAGTTACATCTAAAATGATTCCTGCTCTTTTAGAATCATACTAGTGCTAGAAATGATAACAATAGTACAAAGGTTTAAAAATGATGTTGTGTGGGTTAACAGGGTTTCCAGCCTTATATAGAGTGGTGGATTAGATCTATTACAATACAGTTTAATGCCAGAGAAATCCACAGCTCCGACCTGCGCGATGTCATGCCGGGAAAATAGACAAATCTTTACAGACTTGTATAAAGATGTAATTCGGAGCACCTTTATAACAGCACACATCTTTAATACAGTATACCTCAAAGATACCCGAGTCTTTTTTACCTCTAAGGCTTTGAGACTCATCGATTTGCCATTTTTGTCATCATTCCCTGGCTGAGTGCAGAAAAAGAGACAATTTTATGGCCGGAGATCAAAAACCCCTCGAGGATATAAAACCCTGAATGGAAACTCTGTCCTGCTCAAAGTCACAAAGGCGTGACAGGACAGTGGATTTGGACACCGCATTATCGGTCAGTGTGTGTGGAGGTGTTTCAGTCGGGGTGAAGTCCTTCCTCTTTAGTTAGTCACCAAAAAACAAACAACAACAACAACAACAAAAAAGCACGGTGGCGCTAGCATCACGTCGAGAGTTACAGAGAGTCCGAATATGAATAAGGCTAGCTTATTAAGGCTTTGTTCTGATATTCATGACGATTCAAGCTTTTTATTGGCATCACTGTGCCAGGCCTTGAAGCGAGGTTTCTCTCCATGTACACAAAGAGCAGCTTTTCAGTTCAGGCTTGGCTGAAAATGTTTTCAGAGTGAAGGGGACTTTTTTCTCTCTTTTTTTTTTTAACGACTGTCAGGCAAGCTAAACCTGCCATGCTGATTTATTATAACACCAGGGAAAAGGGTGTCATATTTAGAGAAGTGCTGACAGAGAAGTGATGACAAAGCTGACAGAGTTTACCACTGTGTCATATTGTGTAATAAAACAAACAGCATCATGAGGGGTGTCAGTAAAACCGGCTGGGGAGCATGGTGCCGTCTTTGTGAGGATTTATGAGATCTCTTTTAGAATCCAAGGCCTCGCTTTGTAGAGAAAGAAATAAACTCAGGTGTCGGCTGGCTGTGGTTATAAAATGTCAAATGGCAGGTTTTCTATCCGCCGCATCCGGGAAAATCGGATCACGGACACGGGTGACAGGAAGCTGAAATGAATATGCAGGGGAAATTAATCAGTGATGCAATGATGTTCATCGATCAATCAATAAATACTTCTCTTTATTACATTCTGATAAAAGGTCATGTGGTAGGACCTCCGATGAACGTTCACACACTACAGGCATTTCGGGAACACCAATTAGCCTAATGCAGGTCTTTGGACTGCAGGAGGAAACCAGCGTACCCACCCTGGAGGAAAACTACCAAGCACGAACAGAACACGCAAACTCCAGGCGCACAGAAACACAAGGCGGGAATCGAACCCGTACCCTGGTGACTCCTCCCATGAATTTTAATTAAACTCCTGACTTTTTATTTTTTATCATTTATGATTTTAACGGCCTGCAAGCACAAGTCAATTTCTGCCCTAACCCTAACCCTAACCCTAACCCTATGACGTGAATACTATTAAACTGAACTCATGCTAAAACTATAAACCACATTTGACTCACTAAACACTTCTGGTCTTATGAAGCACAAGCTTGTGGCAACATCCTAATGATTTTTGTTTTCTTGCCTTCTGTTCTTGTGAGTAATCATTGACATTAACTCTATTGATTATAGCCCTTCTGCCTCTTCGGGAGGGATGCAGAAGAAAGAAGCATTAAATCCCACGCATTTTATTTGCAGTTACAAAATGGTGACTGCAAAAATAAAAAGAGCCCGCATGATTCAATCTATAAGCTATGAAAAATCATGGCTGGTTTATGGCAGCACCGTTTGCACCACTTTATTCAGAATAAATTGCAAGAACATCTGTTTCATTTGAGAGAACTGTGTATTGTGGATAAAGGGCTACTTTTACCCTGACATTATAACTATAACAAGAACGCATGTGATTAAGTCAGCTCCTGAGACCTGAGTTCATTCATGCCCTGAACTCCTCCTCTTGTCCAAACGTTCCAGGACTCTGTTCTGCCAAATAATTGGAGAGAGAGAAAAAAAAACAAACAAACAAAACTAGAAATCTGATGACCAGAGGGGTAAGGGGAAAAAATTTAAAACACCATCTGCCACTGGAGCTTGCTGATATTTATACAGCATATTATCAGATTCAGATTATTTGCTTTTGGTATTTCAAGTTTTGTTGGAACTTTTCATATATTAAAAAGTTTGGGGAGATTTTATCAGATTTGGGTTGATCCCCCACCACTGACAGTTTTGGGCCCTCGGTGCGAGTCCCAAGCCTGGATGAATCGATGGGTTGCTGCCAGAAAGGCATCCAGCATAAAAACAGTGTGGATAACTATGCTATGTAAAAAAAAAAAAAAAACTAAAAAAAAAAACTGAAATACACCTCTGTGGTAAAATAGAGTTCCTTAAATGATTGAAATGCAGACCAGGTAAAAAGAGAAAAGCTCAAAATTTGACTTTGGAGACGTGCATTTGTGTGATTTGTATAATAAATTAATGTTATGTCTAGTGTGTCGCAATGTAGTGTTTATTTGGCAAATCTTAATCTCCCTCTGAGAAAACGAGCGTTAAAGAAATAAGGAATGCAAAGTAATGCAGTGTGTTGCAGAGTGTCATTAAGGTTACTGACCTGAACAAATTCATAAATAAATGATTCCTGATTTCAGTCCTATTATGATTTGATGTTTCGTAAAAAAAAAACATGTGCTTTGTCAAATTCACCGATTAGCCAGAACATTACCACATTAGCACTGATAACCAATTATATACCAGTAAACTGGTGATAAGATCCTGGGCACTCATGCCCACGGGGACCAAATGCCAGCTCATCCGGTCTGATCCCATAGAAAAGCCAAAGCCGCACAAATCAGCCAAAAAAAAAAAAGTCAATGCTAACCAAAAAAGAAAGGCACCAGAATGCCCAATGCGCCACAGCCAATGGTCCGATCCATGGAGGCTCCACCCTGTAACACACAGCACCCAAAGGATCTGAGGCCAATGTCCTGGTGCCAGACACCGCAGCGCCCCCCAGAGGTCTTGTGGAGTCATGCCCAGAGTGGCTTAATAGTAGGGTGCACAATATTGATTTGCGGCGAGATGTTATGGCTGATCATCGTACATCCTAGAACCTTCATTTGATCCGAGTTGAAACCAGCATGCTACCCGTGGGATCTTCTATAAAGAAGCCGTGTGCACGCCCGTACTCCCGAAAGCTTAACATTTATTGCTCAGGAAGACGTCTGGCATAACCAGCACTACATTGATGACACTGAGATTAAGTTTTATTACAAGTAACTAATGATCACACTGGGTATTCAGGACTCCCCTCAAAGGATTGAACGCAGCAATGCATCCTTTGTGTTTTATGAAGTCGTGTCTGATTTAAATCTGCAGCATGGATTAATGGGTGTGAGTGGCACACACACCGAAGCTGAGGTGGCTCTGAAGTGCCTCTGCGAATCTTACGGCTCTCAAGTGCGCCACACCAGCGCGTTAAACTAATGATGGAGCCAGTCACTGGAAGGATGAGCTTTCATTTAGAGAGAGAGATAGAGAGAGAGTTTGATATCAGTCTGTTGCTCTGGGTCTCCTTCATAAATGACTTCAGTACACCTCTTTATTGTCTCTTCACACTGAAGCCGGTCTTTGTTCGTTCTAACAAAATCATGCGGTCTATCGATTGTCACAAGATAATTAAAGATAAATGTCACTATGCATCTATTAATATAAATTTAGTTACATTTTCGCTCCTGGCTTTGTTGTCCCTAGTGGTAACACATGTAGGGTAATTTCTAACCTTTCCTCAGACACAATTAGTGTTTCTCCGGAGCTGCAGCAGCCGATAGTTTTTCGCCGAATAATAATAAACCTCTTTGCGATCTCGTGTTTATTCATGTCGAATCTGCATATCATTCAAGCTCCGCGAGGCCCTCGCAGCCCCAATAAACACATTTGTTATTTGAGACGTGAGCTCATTTTCAATCTGATTGCTCTGTAGAGAATTTGTCAGCTTCGTGTCTGTGCTTCTTTTTCAGATGCAGCTTAGAAGTTAACTAGCATACAAGGTTACTGCTGGGCAAAGTACACATACACCGTACTTAAGTTCTATAGTAAGTCTTTCTGTATTTTCTAAGGCAAATATTTCTGAAGTAAAAGTAGAAGTCTTCCATTTACTTGTGCACTTGAGTACAAGTAATGAAACGATCACCTTTGAATTTACTTTATGATTTTTTTTTTTTTAAGTACTGCACTTGTATTCGCTCACTGTAGTCTTTTTGTAGTAAAAAAATCTCCCTATGTTTTTTGTCTCTTTGAGAGGCGTGTGTCATGGAAAGGAAGATCATGCAATTATGCGTAATAGTAATTCTCACTTCAAATACTACACACCCTTTGGCAACACCTTGGGGGCCATTCAACTGGTCTGACACTAACCCACATTGGATAGATCCCTCCAAGACTGTTGGAACAAAAAAAGTGATGGTACGGTGTGGTATATGGGGTACAAAGATAGTGGGGCAATTCTTCATCAATGGAAACCTCAAGGCCACTGGATATTTGAAATTGCTACATGATGATGTGTTTCCCTCTTTATGCACTGAAGCTGGCACGTTCCCTGAGTTTTTCCAGCAAGATGGTGCACCACCACATTATGGGTGTCAGGTCCGAGCATTCCTAGATGAACAGTTTCCTGAAAAGTGGATTGGTCGTCGTGGGCCAGTTGAATGGCCCCCAAGGTCTCCCGATCTGACCCCCTTAGACTTTTATCTTTGGGGTCATCTGAAGGCAATTGTCTATGGTGTGAAGATACGAGATGTGCAGCACCTGAAACTACGGATACTGGAAGCCTGTGCTGGCATTTCTCCTGCGGTGTTGCTATCAGTGTGTGAAGAGTGGGAGAAGAGGGTTGCATTGACAATCCATCACAATGGGCAGCACACTGAAGACATTTTATAAGCGGTCAGAAACTTGTAAATAACTCATGAAAGAATACAGTTACGTTAAAACCAAGCACACCATTGTTTCTCTTGTGAAATTCCCAATAAGGTTGATGTGTCACATGACCCTCTTCCTATTGAAAAAACAAAAGTTGGATCCGAGATGGCCGACTTGCAAATGGCCACCATGGTCACCACCCATCTTGAAAAGTTTGCCCCCTCACATATACTAATGTGCCATAAACAGGACGTTAATATCACCAACCATTCCCATTTTATTAAGGTGTATCCATAGAAATGGCCCAGCCTGTATAGTATAGTTACCTCTGGCTATTGATCGGAAATTCCACAAAGATTTTCTTTAAATCCTTTTAACAATTCCTTGCCAACGTTGCCCAAACAAATTGTATTTTCTTAAACATATGCTTACAAAGCAATTTACACAACTTTGTGAAAAAGCACAATCAAACAGATTTGTAGCAGTAAAACCACAATCACTGCTACAGCTAGAGAGATAAAGTGTCTAAAAACTCCTGGCTATGTAATAAATGCTGGCAGCAAGCAGCCTTTCCACACTCAAATCAAATCAGCAGTCAATCCCAATAATATAATAATGTAATACTTCTGATTTTTGTCACTATAACCGAACTCATGCATAAAAATCATGAGTAACCTGGCCATGCTTAATTAATCCATTTTGATCCCTCTCTGGTTTATGGTGTAAAAGCTTTCTTTGCTTGACTGGGTGTGTAAAGCGAAACATGTCATTCGGTTATTACCTTTAAATTCGCAGGCTAGCACCAGCAGGTAGTGCCTTCGTGCACACAAAAAAAAGCTCAAATGGATACCCTGAGAAATTCACAACATTCCAGGGGAGCATTTGAAAATACAGTGTTTTGCCATCTGACGGTGACCCTAGTGTGAGGATTTTCTAACTACTGTACCCATCATACCATATACCATGCCAATTTGAAACCACTTAATCTGTGATGCATGTGCGTGGAAGCGAGATGCCAGACAGTGTAGGCTCATGGTGTGTTTATCAGGACTATTACAGTAATTGTCATTACTGTAAATTACAGGGCTGTGAGGGATAAAAGAAAACCCATGATATTGTAGTTTCAACTGCTACCAATTAGGGGTCAGCACAATGGATTTACACTATACAGTCGTGGCCAAAAGTTTTGAGAATGACACAAATATTAGTTTTCACAAAGTTTGCTGCTAACCTGCTTTTAGATCTTTGTTGCAGTTGTTTCTGTGATGCACTGAAATATAATTACAAGCACTTCATACGTTTCAAAGGCTTTTATCGACAATCACATGACATTTACGCAAAGAGTCAGTATTTGCAGTGTTGGCGCTTCTTTTTCAGGACCTCTGCAATTCGACTGGGCTGCTCTCAATCAACTTCTGGCCCAAATCCTGACTGATAGCAACCCATTCTTTCATTATCACTTCTTGGAGTTTGTCAGAATTAGTGGGTTTTTGTTTGTCCACCCGCCTCTTGAGGATTCAAATTCATATTTTATGTGTCACATACACAGTCATACACAAGTAAAATTTGAATTTGAATCTTCAAGACCACACGTTCTCAATGGGATTAAGATCTGGGGAGTTTCCAGGCCATGGATCCAAAATTTCAACGTTTTGGTCCCCGAGACACTCAGTTCTCACTTTTGCCTTATGGCTCGGTGCTCCATCGTGCTGGAAAACGCATTGTTCTTCACCAAACTGTTGTTGGATTGTTGGAAGAAGTTGCTGTTGGAGGGTGTTTTGGTACCGTTCTTTATTCATTTATTTATTCACGACTGTAGGTTTTATGGGAAGTAAACCTGGGCATACTGCAAGGTAGGCGAGAATAATCCAACCACCATAAGCCACCATGCATCCATGTAGCGATCTCTGCAGTCCAACTAGGGTCCATAGATGCTAGGGATAACCGCTGTATTTATTCCCATTTTTTCCACCATGGTAGGACCTCCAGTCAACACTCACACAATTTGGGAATCTACATGTCTTTGGACTCTGGGAGGAGACCAGAGTGAGCCAAGCCACCAATGCCCCTAAAGGAAACTAACCCATAAAGACAGGGGGCTGTGATCCTATGAGGAAACTGAGCTTGAGTTGTGGGTTGGCATTTGGCATTTCCAAAATTGCCCATAGTGTGTGAATGAGTGTGTGCTTGTGCTCTGTGAAGGACTGGCACATTGTCCAGGATGTATCCTGCCTCATGGTCTCCAGGCCTCCCACGACCATGCATAGGATAGGCACTATAGAGAATTAATGAGTGAGAATGACATTATCAACCAGGTAGATTGATTGGCTACACATGTTTGTTTTTAGGTATGAATATACTGGATGTGTGTACGGTGCAAAGAGATAGACGTCCATCTCATCCAAGGCGTATTCCTACCTGATGCCCGTTGCCCCCAAGCTAGAAGCACACTGAGCTCTGAAGCTGGTTGAATAATTTGCAATGACTATCAGTTACAACCAGTGCATTTTTTTTAATTGTCTTTCATACAAATAAAGCCTCAGGGAACGGCATGAATTTGCATGAATCAATTTCTTATAACTCTTCGTACAAATTGGTTTGTCTAACTTTTTAGAAATATACGATTACGTGCCAAGTGCAGCCTTAATGGGCTCGTTTTAGATGTTCTTGCCATTGAATCCTACATCATCCATTACGTTTCACAGAACTTTTGCTGTTCCAGCATGAAAACAGTTTTCCTTTTTTTGTAACACCAAAATGCACCATACAAGCTATAAACTGACTTCTAAAAGTATAATTAGCACCATGGCCTTCTGCCCATGAAGATACTGCTCGCAAGCACACATCATGTGGTCTGCATTATTTCCAGGATCTGTTTATTGCTGCCATCTCTGAAGCGTTTACATCCCATAATTACAGTAACACCCGGGTCTGGGTAAGTTGATTTGCCTGATTTTCTAATTCCAGTATACTGAAGAAGAAAGTCCATCAAGGTGCATTGTAAGTCAAATCAACCAATAATTCCCGTTTATATATATGCTGAAGATGGTTCTTAATGACTTTGGCTGTATGTTTGGGGTCGTTGTCCTGCTGCAGAATAAATTTGGGCCCAACAATAGCTGATGGTATTCCATGATGGATAAGTATCTGCCCATATTTCTCAGCATTGGGAACACCATTCATTCTGACCAAATCTCCAACTCTGCAGCCCCAAACGTTCCCATAAGAACGAAATAACTCTCAATCATATAACAAAATACAGAAATAAAATATAAAAAATGCAGCCACAACTATTAATTTATTAAGTCCAACAATATAGATCTCAACTATTAAGTCCAACAATATAGATCTCATCATAACAACTATATACACTGTATATATACAGTGTATATATACAGTGTATATATATATATATAATATATATATATAATATATATATATATATATATATACACAGTGTATATATATATATATATACACTCACCTAAAGGATTATTAGGAACACCTGTTCAATTTCTAATTAATGCAATTATCTAAATCAACCAATCACATGGCAGTTGCTTCAATGCATTTAGGGGTGTGGTCCTGGTCAAGACAATCTCCTGAACTCCAAACTGAATGTCAGAATGGGAAAGAAAGAAAGGTGATTTAAGCAATTTCGGGCGTGGCATGGTTGTCGGTGCCAGACGGGCCGGTCTGAGTATTTCACAATCTGCTCAGTTACTGGGATTTTCAAGCACAACCATTGCTAGGGTTTACAAAGAATGGTGTGAAAAGGGAAAAACATCCAGTATGCGGCAGTCCTGCTAGAGGTCAGAGGAGAATGGGCCGACTGATTCAAGCTGATAGAAGAGCAACTTTGACTGAAATGACCACTCGTTACAACCGAGGTCTGCAGCAAAGCATTTGTGAAGCCACAACACGCACAACCTTGAGGCGGATGGGCTACAACAGCAGAAGACCCCACCGGGTACCACTCATCTCCACTACTAATAGGAAAAAGAGGCGACAATTTGCACGAGCTCACCAACATTGGACAGTTGAAGACTGGAAATATGTTGCCTGGTCTGATGAGTCTGGATTTCTGTTGAGACTTTCAAATGGTAGAGTCAGAATTTGGCGTAAACAGAATGAGAACATGGATCCATCATGCCTTGTTACCACTGTACAGGCTGCTGGTGGTGGTGATGGTGTAATGGTGTGGGGGATCTTTTCTTGGCACACTTTAGGCCCCTTAGTGCCAATTGGGCATCGTTTAAATGCCACGGCCTACCTGAGCATTGTTTCTGACCATGTCCATCCCTTTATCACCACCATGTACACATCCTCTGATGGCTACTTCCAGCAGGATAATGCACCATGTCACAAAGCTCCAATCATTTCAGATTGGTTTCTTGAACATGACAATGAGTTCACTGTACTAAAATGGCCCCCACAGTCACCAGATCTCAACCCAATAGAGCATCTTTGGGATGTGGTGGAACGGGAGCTTCGTGCCCTGGATGTGCATCCCACAAATCTCCATCAACTGCCAGATGCTCTCCTATCAATATGGGCCAACGTTCCTAAAGAAAGCTTTCAGCACCTTGTTGAATCGATGCCACGTAGAATTAAGGCAGTTCTGAAGGTGGACGGGGGTCAAACACCGTATTAGTCTGGTGTTCCTAATCATCCTTTAGGTGAGTGTATTATATATATATATATATATATATATATATATATATATATATATATATATATATATATATATACACAACGTAGATTGGATTTGGATGGATGAAGAGCATCATAGTGTTGCCAGGTAAACAAATTTTATGAAGTTGAATTAAATAAGCATAATTAAGGATGCAGAGGCGTCCATACACTGACTTAAAGCATGATCATCACATCCTCATGTACTGTACTTGTTGACGATTTCATTTCAGATTTAGTTCCCTTTTACTGTAATAAAAACCTGCATTCGATACCTTCATTTGTCTTTAGTAAGTACTTCATGCTTGTCAGGGTTGTGACGGATGCAGAATCTATTCACGCGGTCTGAGATGGGAATACCAACTAGGTGGGACACGAGTGCATCATAGAGGTAAAATTCAGTCATGTGTGAACATCTTTATATTAAACTGAGGTGGCCTAAATGTTCCACAAAACTTGGTTGAAAGAAACGTGCCAGGACTCCTAAGGCTTCGGTGCGGCTGTGATGAGGCGCGGGGTCTCGGGAGGGAGGAACACCAGCAGCACGGAAAATGTCTCAAAGATTTTGTTTTCCACAAGTCAGAGAAATAGAAAATGTTCCTCGTAACATTTCATAAATGATAATATCAGAAATGATATTATACTAATTTTGAGAGTTTTAAGTTTCAGCGACATCATTCCCATATTCCAGTAGTGATAAAAATTTACCCTTTATAATACAGCTTTCATACAGTATCATCGCTGCCAGCACAAATCTGTGCCGCTTGACTTTTAAGAGTTAAGGTCAAATCTTTAACGTTATCCGTTGACTCGCGGCCGCACCGCCGTTGTCAGTCATCCGTCCTTGTCACACTTTCCTTCTATCCTTTCTTCCTAAACCATGCATGAAACTTGCACAGTACTTTTTTTTAAAATATTTTTTTATTTTTTTTAGATATATATAAAGCACAGATATGCACTAGTCTTTAAAAGGTCAGAATGCCCTCTGAAGTAAACGTTGCAATTTTTGAACCAGAAAAAAAAATATACCAAAATAAACATCTTAAAAAAAGTTCAACAACTCAATACCAGGATCACAGTTTCAAATATAGCAGGAACGCAAATGCAGCCATAAATAACATCATCAAAGAAAATAACTATTGTGACGTGACTTTGCTAAGTAATATTTATTTCTTCAAAAAGGCTTTTGTGACATGATTTCTTTTTCCTGTAGATCATTAAAATATGTACTGTAGCACGTTCAGCGAGCAGTCGAGACACGTCTTCCGTAGGAGACTCATTTATTAAAAGCGCCTCTAGAAATGTAAGTTTTGCATTGTACGCTTAATGAAAAATAAATTAAATGCAAATCTGAATTGATGCGGTTAAGATATATGGAAAAATATGCAAATATAAAATAGACAGAATGCAATGTCTGTTTTTGTACAAAGATGTCGTCAGCTTATATTTGACCTTAAAATCATAATAAATGTATAAACATCTGAAAGTTAAATTATAATTTAAACGTTTATTGGCTTAAACCATCATTACAAATTTCACCAAGAATCTATACTTAATTTTTTTTTTTTTTTTCAACTCTTGGTGTCTCTTTCATTTTTCGGTCATTTCCAAAAATGTGTACTTACGTTCTCAGACATGTTTTATTCACAGTAGAGTTCACGCAGGACACAGGATTTGAAGACGCTGATCGTGCAGTGTTAACACAGTTAACATAGATTAATCCTTGTCCAGGCTGCAAGTCATGCACATTTCAAAATAAAAGCGTAAATGCATCATGTTTGTCTGCATCATATTTATTCAACAAGTTCACGGTTCCCCCCCAAAAAAGGTTTTTTCGTATCAGAGCTAAAATAAAAAGTTCGAGACGTTGTTTAAGAAGCTGCAGACGCAATGCATCTCGGAGCGGACGCGACACAACGCCATCGTGGAACTTTGTGGGTTCTCGTAGGCTGCGCTGTTTTCCTTTTCTATTTAATCTGAGCTGTACCGTGTTCTCTGACACGCGATGACCTTTAAGACAGAAACGCCGCCGAGAGCGCTGACATTATGTAGGTGGAAAGGTGTTATTAATTTCTCTGGCTTTAGGTAAATATTCTCCTTCTTCGGTGGATCCGTGACCTTCTGCAGCATCGTCAGTATCTCGGTCTAGAGCGAAATACACACTTTTACACTCCATTCTTGAAAGTCGTACTAACTTCCCACGTGTTTGTATGTTACATTTGACACAGTTTTCACTTGTAGTGCATGAGAGAAATTTCAGGCTGAAATGAGGACAGAAACACTTTTTGTTTTATACAGCTGTATTTACTCGGTGCAACTTTTAACATCCAAGTGAAAGACAAAACACCCGGTCAGAAAAAAATGATTTTTTTTTTAAACATGCTCTCAAACCACTTATTTTCAATTGATTTTATTTATTCTTTTTATTATTTTTTTTTATTATTATTATTATTTTAAAAAAATATATTATTTTTTTATTAATTTTTTTTAAAATTATTATTATTATTATTATATTTTTTTTATATATTTTTTATTATTATTTTTTTTAATTTATTATTATTACAATTTGCTTATTTTCAAGTGATCCTTCGCATAATTCACTTTTTTTTTACATGATTATATCAAATCAACATTTATTTCTATAGCACTTTACAGCAACCAACGTTGTACCAAAGTGCTTTACAGTTCTAAAAATGCCATTAAAGTGGCATTAAAAATAGAAATAAAAATACAAACAGAATAAAAAATATAATTATATATATATATATATATATATATATATATATATATATATATATTTTTTTTTTTTTTTTTTCTATATTTTTTATTCACAATGAATTTTCACATGATGATCTGATCTGATCTCTTTTATTATAATTATTATAATGAGATTTTATTTATTATTTATTTATTTATTTATTTATTTTTATTTGTCTACATGATTCACGTATTTTCACTTTTTTGTTTCGGGTCATATGCCGCACATGAGTCTTTTAAGCTTTGGCCTCCAGCTTGACTAATTTAGTTTGAACAAATGGCTGTTTTTACGCATAGTACTTGTTTTTATTTTGAATTATTTATTTTTTTATATAATTATAATTTTTTTAGTATACATATATATGCGATTTATGTATTTAATTAATTTTTACCTATTTATTTCATTCGTTATTTGAGGGCTAGTGTCGTCTGTAAATTTCTGATTAATAATCTTTCTTTCCATTCTTTGCATGCTTGTTTTACTGTGTAGTTAATAAACTGGGAACTCGTAGGATTGGAGATATGGACTCTCTCGTGACTTTGCAGTAAAACCTGAGAGACGATGGACCTGATTAACAAACTGTACGTCACCGTGTCTTGTGCGTCCGTGTTTAAGAGCATTAACGTGAAGCGGTCTGGATGATGGGCCCGAGTGTGTGCCGAGCAACTATATTATGAAGCCGGTGAATGTTTCTCTTAGTGTCTCTTAATGCAGGTCCTAACAGTCTGACATCTGTTCTGTGTTTTTATAGAAATGTCGCTTGCGCTTTTATGGATGTTCAAACCTATTTTTCTAGCCATAATAGCGGTAGCTGCTAAAGGCTAAGAAAAATGCCTACATTTGTTTTTCTGTTTATTGTGATTACCCCTAAGTGATAAATTACTCCATGCTGTGCTGTTATAGGAAAGTAATCAATGCCCAAGTGGTGTACTGAAGCAGAATTGCTGTTATTTTCCCAAAGTGGTTTTTGTGCTCCTAGTTCTAATCTACAGTAGAACCCTAAGTCCTAGTTCATTCCCTTAAGAATTTCATGGGGAACGCCTAGAAGGAAGCCAGAAGAACACCACCTGGTCACCATTGGCCTCCCTAGTTGGACTACAGAGGTACCACAGTGGTACTGGTACCTCATCAGTTCTTAAGCCAAAGGCAGAGAAATACATTCTCCCGTAGGAAATAGCGTAAAAGCATATAATCCGTTCCAGACATCCAAAAATATTACCCATGTCACCCATTTCCAACACTATAATCATATTTTTGCATATAAAAACAATTAAAACATGTAAAAAATAAATAAATAAAAAACTGAACTGAACTGAAAGCGGCTCCCTTTTCTTCTTGCTACCGTCCTTGCTAACATTCCTGGGACCCGCGGTGCTACGTCTTCACTAAATCTTACACAAAATGTAGAAAAATAAATTGTAAACTTGCTTCACTTGGCTTTACACTGACACAAAGAAGTTTCGAAAGGTTCCCAGACAAACGCGCAACCTACCTGGCGTTGTTGTCCAGCTGTACGCCCCCTAGTGCCTGAAGTATCTTATGACAGCCTCCAGGCTTCCTGTGATCCTGTATAGGAGACACGCTATGAATTATATAGATGAATATAAATGCATAAAGTTTTATTGGTGACTTATTTGGATTGTTTCTAGGAAGCTAGAAGAACCTTTTAAGGAATGCTCTATTGACTTATTTGTAAGAGCACTGTTAGGAAGAAAAAAGATATTAAACACAAACTTTAAAGCGTTCTTTAGCATGTTCTTCTAAGGGGGGGCATTTTCCAGGGTTAGCAATTTTTTTATTATTTTTTATTTTTTTGGAATTTCTTCAGACTTCAAACTGCTGTGAGAAGATTTTTTTCCTCGTTAAAAGCTGGCATGATGGAAATCCATCTTCTTTTAAGATGCTCGTTTTGTTCAATCATGGCTTTGAAAAAAAAAAAAACCAAACTGTTTTTGGTCTTATTTTCGGTCTAATGCCAAGAGATTTCTTCTTCCACATCAATCTAAAAAAAAAAGATTTTTTGACTTTGATGACGAAATGATTTCTATCCAAAAGCAATAATAAGCAGCGGTAAAGTGTCAGTGATGCGAAGGTCGTAAAGCAGCGCATGAATATGGAACATGAAGCGAGCTCATTTCACAGATGAAAAACTCTCTATAAGAAGTTGTTGCTGATAAACAATTAGTTTGCACGTTCTAAGTCGATGCATAGAGCATGAATAACCTCGCAGAAATCACTTTGCCGCCATTAGTATTCATATGATGATGACTCATTAGATTATAGCTGCTAATGAATTCAAGCTCCATCTGCACATCTTTCAGTTTCTTTCAGAGGCTCGTGCATTCTGATACGTCTTTATGGACCAGACCTGCATTCAGAGTTTGCTTTATCATCGACTTTTCTGCACTCAGTGAAATATTTCAATGAACCTTTTCAAGAACCTGTAATTAATTCACTACGTATGAATTCAAGAATGGGACATCTGGACGTCTAGAAGAGCTCGGGTTTTGTCCCATTGAGAAATCCTTACGTGTGGAAATGGAATGCATGATCATTCAAAGATTTTATTTCCTCTGGTATTCCATTGTCTTCATATCTAAAGCATTAGAAGGGAAGGTTACGTGCTGTTCCTTGGTTCGTCCGTTTGTGAAACCTTCGAGCAGAAGGAGAACCCCGAAGGAACATTTTTCTATGATTATATACACATTCGATATTTCTAGTAAATAGATACAGAGGGGAAAAAAACGTTAAGTTAAAAAAAATTCACAGATCTTACAAAAAATATATATGAAATTAATAAAATTAATAATGAAAAAAAAAATATTTCTATTAACTACCGTACCCTGTTACAGGGAACACTGTAATATTATTTGGTTTGACAGGAAACCCTTATTTGGTTATTTCTTTAGCGCTTCACTACTTCTCCAAATGCACCATTTTAGTGTCTATCCGAATAAGAAGGGCTCAATTCGAGGGGGAAAAAATAAGTTTAAAAATCCATCACCTCTGTAAAAGCACTATCCCCCTTACCATCCCCTTTAGATGAATAATGCTTTGTATTATGTAAAATCTGTCATGAAAATTAAATATTAAAACTCTCTATATGATTCTTTTCGAATAACAGCGCCAATCAGCCAATCAGAATTCAATATTGTAACACGCTGCTCACGAGCTCATTTTTCGTGCTGTCCGCACTTTCACAATGGCCAAGAGAACAGTTCACAAAGCGCAGCCTTTGATGTATTTCAGAGAAAAGAGAACTGAAGGTACAGTGTGATACATACTGTGCGCACAAATCCTCTCAGCGGAGGCGCAATAAAAACGAAGGGTTCGGTTCAACACAGTTGAAGTTTCCAAAATGACTGACAGCTTTAATTATTATAAAACACAAGTTCTTCATCCTACTTGCTGAGCCACGCCCCTCCAGAGAGCCGCTGAACAACAAGCCAGGGGAGGCGCTGCCCTTATACAGTACGAGGTCACATAGGGGAGAATCTAACTGGCTTGTTTAAGCCCTGATCAATGCAAAAGTGAAACAAAAAGGATAATAGCAGGATTCTTGTGTAGACAAAGACTGGAGACTCATATGAATGTCTAATCATGACGAACAAGTGAATTCTGCACATTTTTAACATTTTATGTGTCTGTTAATACTATACGGATCATACTATACTACACTATACTATACTACACGCATAAATGGAAACACTCATCTGTCAGGATTTATTCGTACTATTTTTAATGTTAAGTGCAGGTTAATTTGTTTTATTTTTGTACTTTATATATTGTATTAATAATGTGTATGTATTCATTGTTTTGGGCTGTAGAATGAATGCTTTGAGTTTTTCATTATTTCTTATGGGAGAATTTGATTTGGTTTACGAGTGTTTTGGAATACAAGTCTGCTTCAGGAACGAATGATGCTCGTAATCCAAGGTTCCACTGTACAATGATAATACAGTGTATAATACAATGAGGCTTCTTCTTCTTCTAAATGCAAATTAGCTACTCCTCCCGCTCCATGCCCCTTTTTCTGTCCAATCAGAATGCAGGAAATGGGACCCAATTGCTTCCTGCAGTGCAATATTGTGATGATGTGATGCTAAATAACGCACAGTAAAATGTCCAGTGTTGTTGTAATATTTTCAGAGTTTATTTAAGTCCAACTGGAGACTAAACACTGCTGGGTGTAAATTCAACAATAGGGAATTTGTTGTTTATATGGAGTAAAATGGTGGTGGTGGGGGGGGGGGGGGGGGGGGTGGTCATGTGAATGTCCAAAAATGATCGAAAAGTGGATTTAGTATATTAGACGTCATTTTATTCTTAAAAATCACCCCCTTACAAATCTGGGGAACTCTTCTACAAAATATATAAATACGTCCACGTATTCTAACTGGCCCCTCATACTCTGTTTTTATCCACAGATATTCCATTTGTATTAAAAATGACCTCTGGCTTGATAATGTTCTCCATGTGCCTTTTGCAAAGTAAAATGGTTTAGCCTTGAATTCTCCAGACCGCACATCTGTCTTTTTTTTTTTTTTCCTGTTCTCCACCTATGAAGCAAATAGACGCAAGTCCCAGACCTTAAGTCAATCTTTTAATTAAGTAGAGAAGTGGAGAGTGCAGGAGAATTCACTCGCATTTGGAGAACGAGAGGTCTTGACATTAATTAATGAACCGCATTAGTCCAGGACATGAAGATCAAATCATTTGGAAGGTCGGAGTTGAAGTTTTTGCTAGTAAAATTTGGGCGAATTGTAAAAACTAATAACTGATACGAATACAGGTATATAAACACACACACACACACACACACACACACACACACACACACACACACACAGTATATGCAAGTTTCGGGGTTTTTAAGACGTTGACAGAACAGGCTTGTGATTGAGATTAGAGGTGTGGGTTGGGACCACAAAAATGATAACTGTGCATGGTGGATAAATACACACCTCTACGTTGCGAGCAGTTATGAACTGGAGTGATGTAGCTGAGGTTGAGGAACTGGCGCTCCATGCTGATGTTTCTACTCCTGTGGTTTTGCACATACTCGGAGTGGCACAGAGATACAGATGTACTTACAGTATAAATAATTCCTTTGCTTCACTTCTGTATTACATACGAATTCACCTTTGGGATTTTGCTCTCCTGTTGTCCTCAAACTGCTCCCAAAGGTGCAGAAATGCTAAAATGTCCTGTTTTACGTTTGCTTCTTTCCCTCTCTCTCCGCAGGTAAGTGTGCAGATCTTAAGAGTAAGACTCGACCTGATCCGTGATGGACGCGTGGCTGATGTGTGCTTCTGCAGAGATGCAGTAAGATTACCCTGGACTCTCTCATGCTCTTTTCTCATGCCTCCTACAACCCCAACCCCCCCCCCCCCCTCCACCCCCCACACCCCCACAACCCCTCCTATCTTCCTTTATCAGTCGTCTCATTTTGGCTTGCATGAGAGCGCAATTATCTGTAATTATGGGTTATTAGATTGAGCTCTTGAGTGGAAAATCAGCTTCAAGAATCAATTTCCATGGGAAGTAGGGTATTTAGCACGATTGGGGTTTTTGTGTTCTGTATATTCGGTAGTCGTGCTGTTGAAGTGGATTTGATGGTTTATCTTGAGCAAGTCTTCAGTCTTTGCAACTGTAATTCCATGTCGATTTTTTGGTAGCACGGTTTCTGTGGATGTGGCGTGGCGGTTAGCTAGCACCGGCCCACATGCTCTTCCTGTGATGGATGGGGTTCCTACAGGTGCAAAGACATGCTTTGTAGGCTGATCATTGTTTCCAAAGTGTGTGTGTGTGTGTGTGGGTGTGTGTGTGTGTGTGTGTGTGTGTGTGTGTGTGTGTGTGTGTGTGTGTGTGTTGTGTGCTCTGCAATTGATTGGAACTCGATGCATGGTGTTGACCCAACCGAGTTCCTTTGGATAGGCTCCAGGCCCCCAGGGCCCGACACAAGATAAGCAGTGAATGGATGGATGTATGTTTCAGTAGATAAGGCGGCACAATTTCATTACCATCCTAAATCGTGTCACTGTTTCTACCGCATCTTTTTCTCCACTCATATCAAATCCAGCACTTTGTGACGAGTGTGTGCGCTCTAAATGAACGGCGTTCGTCTTTCTCGCACCGACCGAGCAGAACACAATGCTTTCTGATTTAAACAAGCGTTTAGTCAGACTAAGTATTTACATCACGCTTGCTTCATCCATCAGCCAGGACTCTTTATACAGGTTTCATTCAGGCTCTCTTTGGTCCATGCCTCGCGCTCGTCCATCCTCCGTGCTCATCAGCGGTGCACGAACGTAGGACTCGTGTCCTTCGTGACGCACAGAAGGTCGAGTGAAGGCTTTGTACAGAAAACACAGCTGAAAGGATATGAAATTGCTTTCTGTTTGATTGAAACGCATTATAGCAGCAGGACTGGAAGGATATTCCGAGGGTTAGGAGTGCAGGGAGCGCACGCTTCAACATCCGGATATATACGAACTGCACCTGGTCTATCAATGGAAGGTGTGAAAGAACGGCGCGTCGAGTCTTTTAAATGAGCCAGGTGCCATTTAACTCCTAGGGGGAAAAAAATAATAAATAAATAAATAAATAAATCACATTTCATCACTGAATCTAATTAAAGAAGAACGCCGAACTCAATTAACAGAAGCAACACCAGATACGTCAAAGTGAGATCGATTTATTTGATGCTAATTATGAAAAGCTGAAGAAAAAAGAAAAAAAAGAAATATTTATTTTAAATGTTTAAAGAAAAGGATCTGTTTTTAGACCAGGGTCACTGGCGCGAACTCCTTCCACGAGCTTTTTATTATTTATTACATATTCCTAGATAAGCCGTGTTCAATGCGTGTGCATTTCCTCCCGCATGTGATGCTGACATTAAACACAGAAAGGAAATTAACAGGAACAAATGTAAGCGCCGATCGAGGAGATTTGCAGAGGGACATGAAATAAAATAATTAACCTCCGAATACCAGAATGACCTTTTTAATTAGCGTGGCGTTTGAGAGGAGCCTCTACAGAGAATCCGTACTTATCAGAGGCTCCGCGATCAAGGATTATGGCTGAGAGAGCGTCCTGATTAAAATCTTTATCTCTCTGTGTGTGTGTGTGTGTGTGTGTGTGTGTGTGTGTGTGTGTGTGTGGGTGTGAATCATGATCTTTGAGCACTTTATGTTGGTTATGCGAAGATGAACACTAGAAGTTCTTGTAAAACTCCTTTTATTCACTGGTCAGAAATATAGTGTTGGAATAAAATTAATGAATAAACGTTCATGGAGCCTGAATCCAACATTTATCAGATAATTAACTGTGGTAGTTATAATTCAGATTTTTTTAACATACAGTAGTGGAACCTCTGCATAGGAAATTGGACTTCCAGTTGCATGTACTGTACATTCAAGAGCAAAACTTGTTTGCGTCAGTGGAAAGCAATTTTTTATTATTATTATTATTTAGTGAAGACACAGCACCATGGTTCCTGTGGGGGGGGGGGGGGGGACTTTCAGTTTGGTTGTTAAAGCAGTCTGTGCCGAGAGGAATCATAAATTAAGGTTAAGTGAGGTTTAATGTCTATTTATTTTATATTTTACTTCATTTACTTCATGTCTTTTCTAAATGTTTTGATTGAGTTTTCATATGCAAAATGTATCATTACAGTGTTGGAAATTGGTAATATTGATAATATTTTTGGATGGCTGGAACGGATTACCCGCATTTACATTATTTCCTATGGGACGATGTGTTTCACAGTACAAGCTTTCAGCTTAAGAACTCTGCTTCGAGATGTAAAAGCATCACTTTGCACTGTTACTCTCCGTGACAATTTCTACAGCTCTGTCCTTCGGCTCAGTTCATTATACGTCCATATGGGATTCAGTTCCTGCAGGTGAATCGGATCGGATTCACTTTCCCACACCACAGTTCATTTGGAAAAAAATAAAAATCAATCAATCAATCAATCCCTAGAGATCCATTCTGCACCATGTTTTGACTGCTGTGGTCTCAGCTGGATAAGGAACCACGCTGAGATGGCGAACACTCCAGGGCGCCATTCAGACAGATTAAACCCTGTACATGTGTAAGCACACTTGGAAAGTCTTGTCGAGAGACATAATCCAGATATAGAGTTTCTAAGAAAGGTACAAAGTGGGAAAATCTCAGATAAAAAACAGAAATGTCTCTTTTCAGGAACGGTTGGTTCTTGAAGTGGTTCTTTGGATGATTAATAGCCCGAGGTCTTTAGAAAGAACCGTTTCCGGGTTTTCCCAAAAAGGTGCCCGATTAATATCTCATTGCTACAAATAATACAGAAAGCATCCGTGTCCTGTCTTGTCTCGCGTCTCGAGGTGTTTATATCTGCTCGTATTTTAACTTATTCATCTATCAGGAACTCAATTTCACAACCACGCACCGTTCCAGCTTGAGGGGCAGAGAAACAACTCATCAACACCGAGCTGAATCATTTATCGCGACTTATAAGTCCTGCTAATTCAATTAAGCATACATGAAATTTAAATGTTTTAAAATTCACACACACACACACACACACACACACACACACAACCATATGTCTCTAGTATAATTGATTAGGCTTCCCGTCGCATTTGTGATGACGAGTTTTCAGAGTCCAAGAAACACGTTCCTGCCAAAGGGTTGCCAAAAGCGCGGCATGGCAAATGTGTACTTAATCTGAAATGAAAGAAATATATCAATGCATAATAATCACATTCTTTGGCTGATCGTCAGTCACTCGAGGCAGCTTGGAGTAAACGAGAAATTTGGCATAAACGGACAAGGAGCAAGTGGTTCACTTATTCATGATGAAGAAGGCCTCAGAAGAGAATAAAAACCCACCTTAATGAAGACAGGTCCTTGCGGAGAACTGGGTACGAAGAGACATTAATAATTAAAAGGACATTAGGAGTGGAAACTGTGTTGCAAGCTAGCAACAAAGCAAGCTAGACCAGTTTGTTCTGCGCCTGATGGAAAAGTTACAGCTTTATATCTGACTGTCACAAAGTGCTGATGACGGAGAGCCCGGCCCATTTCCTGTCACTCACGTAAGACAAGAAGAAACCCTCAGGCAGCAGGTAGCCGTCTTTACAATTCCTCCAGACTCGCCGCGTCACGTATTACAGACACACTACACCGTAACGACAGTTCCACGTGGTCTCCAGTTCCAGCGCTACACTGATCTCCAAAACTCACCCATCTCACACATCCCGCCTCCTCCGGCTCCGCTCAAATGCTCGACTGGTTTAATGGCTCGACAGTCTGAGGCTCAGAATTGACACAATGAAGCCCGCAATGAGGTTCCATCAATCCAAAAGAAAAGAACCTCATCACAGCCACCAAAGCTCAAGTCAAAAACCTCAGGGTTATTCTAGACCTCGCGGACCGCCTTCCTGCGTCGTAAGATTTACAACAAAGGGCAGAGTCATTTGCATAGCCCCTCCTCCTTCTGCTTGAGTCCAGGTTCCAAAAAGCGTCTGTGAAAAAGTGAGTTTTCTGATGGAATCATAGAACACTATCTTCATAATATCTACAGTAAATGCTTCTTATTTCTCGATCCATGTTTCGTTTTTCTGTTAATATTTACACACATTTACATTTTTATCAGCTAAAAAGAAAGACATTTGCTAAATATACAGTTTCATGGCCTTTCATGCTTTAGTGTCCGTAACATTTTTTGAATTCAAATCTTTCAATGATCTTTATTGTCATTCTGATGCAACTATGAAATACACATAAAATGACACGAACCTGGGAATAGTGTATTATTCCAAAATGCTAAATTGTTAAGATATTGCAACATGAATTTGACGCGGTTACGGACACTACAGATTGTTCCAGGTCATATGCTTCTAGACGCTTACATCAGCTTAGTATCAACACTCAATCATTTTCATTTTACATGATTATTGTTTGAAGTGAGACAGTTTAATGCCGGAAAAATGATCATTTTTGGGGCACACATCTTCTCTCCAAATCGGCTGAGGTTAGCAACTTGAAATTTTTATGGGAGTCACTTCCATGCTGCACACGACTTCAAAAGTAGCTTCTTTGACCACACACAAATTAACTCACAATTTCTAATAAATGTTTTTTATAGAAGATGAAATTAGCACCTTTTTGACCAATCAGAATCCAGAACTCAACAGCACAGTTGTGTTAAAATGCTGAATTAAATTATAATGCAACAAGACCAGCATCGACCCGAAGCGAATCAAACCTAAAAGAGCTGTTTTCCTTCGCAGGGATGTGTGCATTCATTCCGAGCGAGCTCAATCACGCTCTTCAAAAAGCTAAATTTCCTTCAGAGAATGAAAAACAAAACAAAACAAAAAAACAAACAAAAAAACCCCTAAATCACCATCTCACGTGGTGCGATCTCCATAATAAAACATCACGGCGGCTCGGGATCGAAAGTGTAGCCGGATCGTCCCGGGAATACCAATGACCTGAAATGTCAAGATGTTTCTTCAAAGCATGAAAACAGCTTTAAAGGTGATGCATAGTTTAAAGGCCTGAGTGAATGGCATGCTCAATCAGACAGATTCCATCTTTCCAGCTCCCGTCTCGTTCGCAATCAGTATTCTGTTCAATCCGGGACAATTCCGTGGTCTTCATCCGTGGGTTTTGTCTCTATTTGCTGCGTTAAGGTCCGTACTAAATTGCCATTCACGTGTTTTGAAAGGCTGCTTAACATTCTGCCGAGTAAAAACTCTAGCGGATTTGACTGGCGTACGGCGCTGTTAGATTTCTCCAGCTAAAATCACGCGGTGATACAGGCTGGCTCTGGCGGTCGGGGGAGTATTTTCACACAGTGAGCTTAACCGAGAAGAGCTTACAGAGCACTTTCTCAGTTCTGATTTTTTATTTTTTTTTAATTATGTGTTTAAGCAAGACACAGTCTTATGCACTTTAATACGTAACGATCTAACGCAGTCCAGCTTGTTTCATGGACAGATTTAATAATGAATATGCGCGGCCCACTATGCGTCTATATGTGTGTTCACAGAAACATGGGCAGAATAAAAATGAATCCATAGATGGGGGAACAACTGGAAGATCTTGAAATACCGTTCCACTTGACCTCATGGGTGATAATGTTTTAGGGTTTTAGTGTGCATTTAATTACATCAAAAAATACTCATGTTTACGTAATCTAAACCTTTAATTTATTACTTGTATTTTAATATAGTCTTATTTCATAGTAAATTCGATGCAGATAAGAAACGACCTGTATTTATTACTATAATTTTAGTGCTGTGACTGTAAATTCATTTCATGTTTCACTTGTATTTCACAAGGTTTTGCCAGCGGTGGTGCAGCGCAAACGGGGGTCATTATTTATTAAATAAAATTATGATGATCAAAAATGGCCTACTGCATTTCATTCTCATAATACCGCAAGAAACCCAAGTGGATATGAATGACAACGACATTCTGCTGACGCAGTAGCACGTCCTGACAATGTTTTAACTTTATGGTCGTTTAGTTTCATTTATTCCGGTTTTGTCTACTACAAATTTAAAGAACACAAAACATGAGATGACCCAAAACCCTACACGCGTAGCTTTTCTAATTACACACACATGACGAAATCTAAATGCTCACTGTGTTAACGTTTACTTTGCCTAAATTCGATACTAATAAAATTGAATTGTACATTTGTACTGTAATTTTTAGTACTGTGATCATGAATTCGTTTAACTACGATGTTACACTTGATTCTATCCGCTACCACATGCAGCTCTAAAGGAGCTGCGGCTCATTAATCCTTGAGAGAATGAACTAAGGCCTGGCGCGTCGGTCTATAGTTATATAGCGCCACTCAGTGGCAAAAGCCAGCAAACGCATACCGTCGGCAAAACTTGAATACCGCTCATCACAAATCTGTAGCATAGAGTAGATTCTGTGCAATTAAAAGAATAGCATAATACTCTTGAAAATAATGAATTACTAATAGAGAAAAAAAAAAAAAACATATTTGTTGTAAATTAATTAATGAATGAATTAAAAATAAATATTTTTAAATGTAAATCTCTGTCATAAGATGGCGTAGTGGTTAGCAGTGTGGTCCAGGTTCGATTCAACAGTTCAAAGACATGCAGATGAGGCGTCCTGTGACCCTGTACAGGAGAAGCAGTATGGAATTTGAAGAACAAGATTTATGTCATATTTAATTTTATGATTTATTTTATTCCAAAAAAAAAAAGAGAGTCTTAAAATGTAACTTTTTTCAATAAAACTTTTTTTTTTTTTTTTTTTTTCATGTTGCTGTAAACACTCAGAACTGGGACTCAAACACACAGCGAGGTCCGCTAAAAAAGAAGGAAATGATTTTATTTACAGATTCCTGGGAGCGTGGAATGAATGAATAACAGTTCCTGACATTTAAACTCCGCCATCATCTGGCTCGATTAATCTCCCTGCTCGTATATATTCTCTTCTCGTATTATCTTCTCTGATCGAAGTGAACTTGGCTTTACCGTTTCAGCTCGCAGTGTAAGAGGAGCAGTAATTACCTGCTGCACCGCTCGGCGGAAACCTTTCACATCAAGCGTGTTACCCGAAGCCCCATGGACAGAGTCCTGACCCGAGCGGCTAAGAGTTCCCGCCGGACATATTGTCTTTTTTTAAATATAGAACAGAAGTGAGGGCCGAGTAGTGACGGGGTGTAACACTCTGCTCAGGAACCGTGTTCTCGCGCTGTAGGGCATGTGGACCGGCTGCGGCTACGTTAATATGCGCATAAATCTTTTTTTTTTTTTATTTCAGCATCGATTATGATCCGTCGCATATTTTAACACCACCAACATGAGAGTAACAAAGTCTTATATTTAAGCAGAAACTCTGCTGTTTAGGAAGCTAATAACCTTAAACTACCGTGCACTCCGCGGCCAAAACACTAAGTAAAACACGACCCTCTAATACTTTTTCCTTGGATTCTGGCATGCATTCTCTGCAGCATTCTTCAGATAAGCTTGAGTTTTTCCTCTAAGATCTTGTATTCTAATGATGGAGGAGTCGGGCCTTCTCCAGCATGTCCCCAGAATTCTAGCGGGGTTAAGATCCTGAAAGAAATAACATTCCTGAACCTAGAAACTGCACGCATCGCTTCATCCGCTTCTCTTCACACCCATCACTCCGGACGGAGCAGGGTAGATCTGGACTCAGCAGACCACATGTCCAACAATCTTCATGCTCTCTAGCAAATTCATTTTGCCTTATTTTTCTTATTGGTCTCACTGGTCAGTGGTTTTCTTAAGGCTACGCAGCTGTTTAGTCCCAATCCCTTGAGTTCTCTTTGCATTGTCTGTGTGTGTGTGTGTGTGTGTGTGTGTGTGTGTGTGTGTGTGGAAATGCTCGTACTTTTATAATTAAACATAGCTTTGAGTTCTAATGTTGTTGTTTTTCACATTTGATTTCAGCAGATGTTTAAGTGCTCTCCGATCACAATCCTTCAAATGTCTTTCCGACGACGACGACGTCTTACTCAGAGATGATGCTTAACCGTTATCCCTACAGATTCACAACCACAGGATATGTCCTATGTGGTTGCTTAAGAAATGAGAAGCTACTCACCGCATCAGTTAGGGTTAATTGTTTTTCGACTTATTTTGTTTTAATTACATGTTGTTGTTGTTTTAATTCAAAGTGGACGCAGAACCGGCTTAGACAATTTTCTTTTTCCAATTTTTTTTAAAACACATTTACGTATCTCAAGAGGACTAAAGAACCCATTTCCTAAAAGAAAGTTGACTTTTCCAATTAAAAGCATTTACAATACAAGAACACTTAATGATCCAAACACTCGCCCCGTTCTGTAATCTTGGTTTCTATAGAACCTGTTGTTTTTTGTAAAGTACTAAATGGCTCCATGTTAGACAGCTGAGAATGAAGAATTATGCAACAACAACAACAACAACAACAACAACAACAACAACAAAAAGAAGAAACAGACCCTTAATGTTGCCTAAGATCATGTGGAGTATTTTTATTTTTAAGGAAGTTCTTACCAGTTTTTTTTTTTTTCCCCCTCATTCCTCATACAGAAAAGTCCAACAAATCAATAACTCTGACCGATCAGATGTGATGATGTAATAGAGTTGTGGTTTTAAATACGGGTCATTTTTTTCTTTTATCACGCGACTATAATCATTTCTCTGAGCTCTCTCTCTCTCTCTCTCTCTCTCTCTCTCTCTCGCGGTTTGTGTCGGTGTCTCTCAGAAGGACACGTATAATAAAAGCCGTCTTTCTCCCACTGAGCGTAGAGTAAATGTGATGATGGAATTTCATCCTCAGTCATTGTTTTAGACACAACAGGACGTGACACGCTTTTACACACTGTCTATTTAGCAGCGACTCAGTCTTGTGTGTGTGTGTGTGTGTGTGTGTGTGTGTGTGTGTGTGTGTGTGTGTGTGTGTTTTAATCCTCCGTGGGTGTTTGTTTTTGCAGGTTTAATGTTTATTATGTCCTTGTACGAAGCACAGCGTGACACTGTGTGAACAAAGACGCTGTTTATTCAGTTGTCACTAAAATTCTGATTATTCACTAAATTCCGTGAGACAGACTTGATTTAATTTAATGTTTTTTTTTTTTGCTTTTTTTGATGAATAGCCTTTGATGAATAACTATATCAGCAGCATTTTGCTGATGAAAGTCTTTTTCTGCGACGTTCCTTTCAGCAGAGACCCGACAAACCCGGCGCGGCTGACGGATATTTCATGTGACATCAGCAAACGCACACTGCGTCAGCGGACTTCAGATCTTTCTTACACAAATTCGCCGGTGTTTCTGTGAATTCTTCAAAACTACTAGTCCGAGGATGAATGCAAGCTAGCAAACTCAAGTTCTTGTAGCCGAGTTCAAACTGAAAAACAAGCAATAAAGAAAAAAATAAAGAAAAAAATCGAATACTTGGTGTGTGGTACGAGTGATTGTACAGCCTACATAGTGCACTAGATGTCTTGTTTTGGTCCCAATGTCAAGTTAGCACCACCTTCTGTTCTTTCCTTTTTCTTTCTTCGAGTTTAAATCCTCTTTTCCAGTCCTGTTACTATTAAGAAACCCATTAAATACTTTTTTTTTTCTTTTTCCCCTTCACACTCTTTGCATGTTCTGCCACATTGCACTCTTCACATGCTGTGATCGCACAAGCTTTTTAATTAACACTGTGCTATTTAAGGGATCCACCCTTGAACCTATGAGCGCGTCACAGCCGTGCTGATATTCACCACAACGGCACAATCTCGAAGGTGAAAAAAATCTTTATTTTTAAATAGAGAAACAAAACCATTATTTAAATATCAGGATTCCTTTATTAACGTTATATTCGTTTGAGCTGTAATAATTAGTTAATGGACCAAAAAACAACGAAGTAGTACATTAATTACTGGAATCTTTCTCTGTTATTAGAGGATCTGCCGAACCCTAAATTAAAGGCAAAAACCTTTAACTTCCCATAAACTCTCAAAGAAGCAACTTTGTGTTCGTTCCTAAGAACGCCTGAGCCATGCAACAGTAAGGATCTTTTTTTAAAGACAGCTCCAAGTACGCCCCCTTTTGGAAAGCCAAGAGCATTCAACTATTATAGAACCCATCAAAAGGCTTCCAAGCAGAACCCGGTTAGGAAGCGAAGGTCCTGAAGCTAATCAAACAACCACTGAAAAATCCTTACAACAGGACATTTGGGTCCCAAACAATCCCAAGTTCCGAGCAGAGTGACTTCAGAAAGCTACAGAGGGGTTCAACAATGTATACACACTTCAACACTAAAATTATCTGCCTCTCACATGACGGTCACATGATGCCGTCATCGATGGTGCAACTACTGACATCTATAGAGGAAACATGATACTACACATCGCTGCCAAAATTCACTTGGAGTTTTATAAAGGGGCAAAGACGTCATTGGTCATCTGTGTATTGTATATTTTTGGGCCCTTGTGTTTTTAGATTATTATTATTATTATTATTATCATTATTATTATTATTATATATGATGCATCAACAGAAACCACCATAATCGATTTTCCAGATCTTTCTTTTCCCCTTTCAGTATTTTTTTTACACCATATTATCACGGTAGTCTGCAAGTGGTCAGGGCGAGACGCTTCACACCATTTTTTTTTTTTTAACAGAACATGACGAGATAATTACAGCACTCTTCAGCGGTCGCCCTGGACAGTTACACCTCGTAATGTAAAAGGTCAGCCTGTCTGTGTGGACAGGTAAATGTGAGGACAGTGAAGCTTGTTTTATACCGGAGGCACTAAACATGCTGCTTCTGCAGTGGTACAGTACAGTACGGTTCCATTTACGTTACACTCCAGTGTTAATCAGTGGAGCTGGAAACAGGACTTCTGGACAGAATGACAGTCTGTCCTCTTTTTGTAGTTGGTGTGTGAGTTTCGGCTCAGCAGACAAATGGCACTTCTGTTGATTGAAAACCCACAGGCTGGGTCAGGCTATTTATCCCAGTCAGGCTAATCCCATTGCTCTCTCATGATATGACTGTTGATCTGTATAATCAAGCTGGGATTGGACTGAGTTAGTAGCCATTGGACTAGTTTACTAACCACAGTACTAAGTTAGTACTCATTTACTAATCACTGGACTCAGTTAATAGTTACTGGACTAGTTTACTAACCACTGGGACTGAGTTAGTAGCCATTGGACTAGTTTACTAACTACAGTACTAAGTTAGTACTCATTTAACTTGTTACTAACCACAGTACTAAGTTAGTACTCATTTAACTCGCTTACTAATCACTGGACTCTGTTAATACTTATTGGACTCGTTTACTAACCACTGGACTGAGTTAGTAGTCATTGGACTAGTTTACTAACCACAGTACTAAGTTAGTACTTATTTACTAATCACTGGACTCTGTTAATACTTATTGGACTCGTTTACTAACCACTGGACTGAGTTAGTAGTCATTGGACTAGTTTACTAACCACAGTACTAAGTTAGTACTCATTTAACTCGTTACTAACCACAATACTAAGTTAGTACTAATTTAACTTGTTTACTAATCACTGGACTCTGTTAATACTTATTGGATTCGTTTACTAACCACTGGACTGAGTTAGTAGTCATTGGACTAGTTTACTAACCACAGTACTAAGTTAGTACTTATTTACTAATCACTGGACTCAGTTAATAGTTACTGGACTAGTTTACTAACCACTGGGACTGAGTTAGTAGCCATTGGACTAGTTTACTAACCACAGTACTAAGTTAGTACTCATTTAACTCGTTACTAACCACAGTACTAAGTTAGTACTCATTTAACTCGTTTACTAATCACTGGACTCTGTTAATACTTATTGGACTTGTTTACTAACCACTGGACTAAGTTAGTAGTCATTGGACTAGTTTACTAACCATTGTGGTGAGTTAGTACCCATTGTATTACTTTACTAACCATTGTACTGAGTTAGAACTTATTGGACTAGTTTACTAACTATTGTGTTGAGTTAGTTCCCATTGGACTAGTTTACTAACCAATGTACTAGGTTAGTACTCATTGAACTAAATTACTTACCTGTGTACTGCATTGGACTAGTTTACTAACCATTGTCCTGAGTTAGTACTCGTTGGACTAGTTTACTAACCATCGCACTGCGTTACTACCTACTGGACAAGTTTTCTAACTACTGGATTGATTTATCAACCACTAATCAATGTATAGGTTTACTTAAACACCGTTTTCCACTGGACTGGTTTTATTTATTATGAGGTTTCAAGAAATAATGAAGACAGCTTTTCTAATCAATAGACAGGTTATTTACCTATTAGACGGTTTTTCTTGGACGAGGGTCATTAGATTGTACAGAGTCTAATAAAATGCAGTGTTTTTATTAATCTCTTTACTGGTTTTATTGGACTGTATTAGACTGTAGCTGTGCAAAAGTGTATTTCTTTTATTAAGCACTCCACTTGTTTAGTATCCATTAGAATAGTTAAATACTCGTTAAACTGTTTTATTGAATATTTGATTGTTTTTTGTTAACCACAGGCAAAGTCTTATTACCCGCTGGACCGATTTTTATTAAACTTTGGACTGGTTTATTAGCTGTTGGACTGGTTTTATTAATAATTGGATGGAGATCCTTTTTGGAAATCTTTAAAAAGGTCGAAAAATAGTTATTTTAAATATCCATATACTGTGTGAAAGCCTTAAAGTGCAACAGAAGAGTGGATTAGCTCATGTGTCAATGTGCATGTATAGATTAAACCAAAAAAAAAAAACTGTTCCAAGGAGTGATAGAGAAGCCCTGATGCGGGTAGCAGGATAAACTTTTTGTTGTTTTTTATGTGTGTGTGTGTGTGTGTGTGTGTGTGTGTGTGTGTGTGTGTTACAGTATAGTATAAGGGTCCAATTTAAAAGCTTACTGCAGAACTCTTTGCTTTGAATGTACATTTACTCTAAGTGTTGTCTAACAGGTTATGTTGCTGCAAGGTTTAGGGACAAGTTTAAAAATGTCACCCAAAAGTAAACAAACAAAAAAAAAAGTGCAGCTTTTCAGGAAAACGCACGCACACACACACACACACACACACACACACACACACACACACACACGCACACGCACACACACACACACACACACACAAAATGACCTCAAATGTCTTTCTTTTACAACCTTCTAACCAATCAGGTCTCAAGCTGGCAGGCAAGTCAGGGAAGCAAACAGTGGAGCCAAACTTTTGGTGAAAAATGAGTCTTATTAGGGAGCGAGTGTGATGAGATTCATGACAAGGCTGGAAAATTTGATTAAAAACTAAATGCGTTAGAAAGTTTTCAGACGTTTCCTGGTACACAGTTTGATGCCTCACTTTACCCGTGGATGCAATCAGTCATTACGCAATTACACCGCTCTTCTCCTCATCACAGATTTACCCCACACTTGACAACATCTGTCTTAGTGATAATAAATCTAAACTCTAAATCATGAGATATTTCTCCAACCTGGCTCATTTCAATAGCTTCTGTCCCGTCTTCCTGAGCGAGCGCTGCACCGCCTCAGCTGTCCTCGCTGTGGACGAGTTTCCCTCTTGAGGGCACAATCTCAAGCATCATCAGCATCTCATTATAATTCAGACATGGTCGCTGTTGCATTATGGGTAACGTTATTCGCTGTTGGCTCACAGGGATCAGTAACGACAGCGGACTTTGTCATGCGGTGTCTCCTGGACACGCGATCCTGAGAAGTGAACAGTAACGATGATAGAATGATGAATGACGTGAACGAGAGCGGCGGCTTTAACACATATTCATCATCCGTTTCATATTCCCTCTCATCCACACCACATTACTGAGTCTGATACAGAAGCCTGGATGTGTTTCATGTTTCCTGGCTTGTACCGCCCTCTAGTGGATCATTCAGATAGTGCCATCATCATGGAGTATGTTCTATACATATTAAAACTATAACGGACACGATATTATTATTATTATTATTATTGTTTACATGACATTTTATTTTGCTAAATACTGACGATTTATTTTCTCACCTGCTCCTGGCCATGGTTGTGTTTCATAGAATATTACGATTTGAATAAATATACTGTATTATAAGGGGAAACATATGTTTATACATCACAAGTTCACCATTTACAACAACAGTTAGAGAAATATTAAGTGATCTTACACCCTTTTTCTAATTTCCGAGTTGCTTTATTTTGCTCCATCGTAACCCGGATCCTGATTGGTCTGAATGCACCGATTGATTTTCTGGTAATCAGACCTTCGTATCCACGCACTCGTTTCAATGAGCTTCATGTAATAAGAGGTGAAGAACGTGTGATGTGTTGAGATACTTAACGTTTTTGAAGGAGTCCCCAGTGTCCGTAGTTTGTAAGTTCTGCAACCACTATAACGCCAGTGACATACGGGAACTAGTTAGCATTCTTACATGGACAGTGAATGGCATTGCTTTGTCATTAATAATAAATATTGTTTGCATATAATGTTTGTGAAATGACTGGATACTGTTGTTGCTGTTGTTTGAAATTGTAATGCTACTCAGCACGGTTATGTGAAGTTTAATTAGCTGTTTTTTTGTGCCATGTTTTTCATTAGTAATCAGCTTTCTGTCTTTATACGATGAGAATTGAACTACTTTGCCATGTGAAACAGCACCCCCTGTTGGTTGTGAATAAAATTTTCTTTATTATTATTATTAAGTAAAGTAAAGCCTTTATTTTGTCACAGATACATTACAGCACAGTGAAATTCCTTCTTCGCATATCCCAGCATACCTGGGGTCAGAGCGCAGGGTCAGCCATGATACAGCGCCCCTGGAGCAGTTAGGGTTAAGGGCCTTGCTCAAGGGCCCATAGTAGTAATAGTAGACCAGCGAAAACATTAGCTGTAGCATACTTTCCAGCCATGAGCTTATTAGAAAATGTGATATTTAATAATATAAATATATTTATATTTAAATAAATAAATAATAATAATAATAATAAAATAATAATAATAATAAAATAGTAATAACGTACTGTGTGCTTATTTGTTTCAACTACAGCATGAGTTTAGTGTGTGTGTGTGTGTGTGTGTGTGTGTGTGTGTGTGTGTGTTGCACGCATGTGTGTGTGTGTGTGTGTGTGTGTGTGTGTGTGTGTGTGTGTGTGTGTGTGTGTGTGTGTGTGTCCATGGATATAAGATAGGACAGAATGAACAAACAGCTCTCTCTCTCTATGTGTGTGTGTGTGTGTGTGTGTGTGTGTGTGAGAGAGAGAGAGAGAGAGAGAGAGAGAGACTGAGTGAGCGTGTGTGTGCATCACCAGCCCTCATTAAGGGCAGCACTTTCGGCTGGTTGGTTGGCGAGGGCGACCGTATCCAAGCTGTCTCTCTGTGTGGCGTTGCCATGGTAACAAATGCACCTCTGTCAAAACAGCAGCGGAGAAAGAGAGAGCGAGAGAGCGAGAGAGGGAGAGAGGGAGAGAGAGAGAGAAATCAGATAAGACAACAGTCCATTCACGCAGCTGGTCTTGAATCAATTTACTCTCGATAACACAGACACACACACACACACACACACACACACACTACTAAAACACACTCACACAGTATTAATATATGCTCACACATACACTACTAATACACAGTCACTTCTAATGCACTCTCACACAACACTAGTACACAGTCACATACACAACTGATACACGTATGCATGCTCACACACTTCATATACACACTCATATGCGCTGGCGCACTACTAATACACTAATACCACTAACACATCACTAATCCACACTCACACACTACTAACGCATCACTAATCCACACTCACACACTAATACACACTCACACACTAATACACACTCACACACTAATCCACACTCACACACTAATACACACTAATCCACACTCACACACTAATCACTAATACACTAATACACACTAATACACACTCACACACTAATACACACTCACACACTAATACACACTCACACACTAATCCACACTCACACACTAATACACACTAATCCACACTCACACACTAATACACACTAATACACACTCACACACTAATACACACTAATACACACTCACACACTAATACACACTCACACACTAATCCACACTCACACACTAATACACACTAATCCACACTCACACACTAATACACACTAATACACACTCACACACTAATACACACTCACACACTAATACACACTAATACACACTAATACACACTCACACACTAATACATACTCACACACTAATACACACTAATACACACTCACACACTAATACACACTAATCCACACTCACACACTAATCCACACTCACACACTAATACACACTAATCCACACTCACACACTAATACACACTAATCCACACTCACACACTAATACACACTCACACACTAATACACACTAATACACACTAATACACACTCACACACTAATACATACTCACACACTAATACACACTAATCCACACTCACACACTAATACACACTAATACACACTCACACACTAATCCACACTCACACACTAATACACACTAATACACACTCACAAACTAATACACAATAATCCACACTCACACACTAATACACACTAATACACACTCACACACTAATACATACTCACACACTAATACACACTCACACACTAATACACACTCACACACTAATACACACTCACACACTAATACACACTCACACACTAATACATACTCACACACTAATACACACTAATACACACTCACACACTAATACACACTCACACACTAATACATACTCACACACTAATACACACTCACACACTAATACACACTAATACACACTCACACACTAATACATACTCACACACTAATACACACTAATACACACTCACACACTAATACACACTCACACACTAATACACACTCACACACTAATACACACTCACAATATAATACACACTCACACACTAATACACACTCACACACTAATACATACTCACACACTAATACATACTCACACACTAATACACACTAATCCACACTCACACACTACTAACGCATCACTAATACCCACTCACATACTAATACACACTAACACACTAATACACCCTAATACACACTCACACACTAATACACACTCACACACTAATACACACTCACACACTAATACACACTAATACACACTCACACACTAATACACACTCACACACTAATACACACTCACACACTAATCCACACTCACACACTAATACACACTAATCCACACTCACACACTAATACACACTAATACACACTCACACACTAATACACACTAATACACACTCACACACTAATACACACTCACACACTAATCCACACTCACACACTAATACACACTAATCCACACTCACACACTAATACACACTAATCCACACTCACACACTAATCCACACTCACACACTAATACACACTAATCCACACTCACACACTAATACACACTAATCCACACTCACACACTAATCCACACTCACACACTAATACACACTAATCCACACTCACACACTAATACACACTAATACACACTCACACACTAATCCACACTCACACACTAATACACACTCACAAACTAATACACAATAATCCACACTCACACACTAATACACACTAATACACACTCACACACTAATACATACTCACACACTAATACATACTAATACACACTCACACACTAATACATACTAATACACACTCACACACTAATACATACTAATACACACTCACACACTAATCCACACTCACACACTAATACACACTAATACCCACTCACACACTAATACACACTAATACACACTCACACACTAATACACACTCACACACTAATACACCCTAATACACACTCACACACTAATACACACTCACACACTAATACACACTAATACACACTCACACACTGATACACACTAATACACACTCACACACTGATACACACTAATACACACTCACACACTAATACACACTAATACACACTCACACACACACACACACACACACACACACACTAATACATACTCACACACTACTTGTATGTACTTTTAAAACTCTGTACTCTTCCACTGTCATGCAGTTCTGATGATTATCCCGCAGTTCTTCAGGCGTTGTTCAGGTTCTGAGCTGGAGACTTCATGGACCTACACAGTACAGGACTCTCCATATGTGCTCATGTCCGTAGTACTGATTGTAATATCTGTAAACCCGTGAATATTATTAAAGAATACAGCAGACTGTGAGAGGAAAACTGGCTGAGACCAGGACCAGCACGCGGGATCCAGATCGAGATGAAGTTTCAAGGAAGCCAAGTCAAGATCAAGTCTAGAAACTTCAGGTTTTCTTGAGGCTAAGCTTTTACTTTAGCTAGTTGGCTTCATTTCTGCATCACACCAACGAGCAATCTGTTTTCTAAAAGAAGAGTCTAAAAATCGATTTTTAAAGATTGATTGAGATTTTATCTACGTACAGAATAAATAAGAAGAATATTCATAAAAATGACAAGTGAAACCATTATAGTCTTGGCCTATTTTTATTTTCTTTTTAAGTTTTGTGCAGCCTGTACTTGTAGTATGCTAATTAGGCCCAACCCTCGCTTCCATGGCACTGGGATCATGTGACCTGACAATGATCCCAAATCACATGGTCTAATTAGTGGTCTGTGTCCGTCTTTAGGACCAAGACACTACTTAATAAGACCAATGTCCATGCCAGAGACAAGTCTCCCGAAGGATGCCGTTACTCTCCATCATTCAGTCAGACTGATAAAGTCCTGTGCACTTTAAAACGCACATGAGTCCTACAGTATAATAAAGTGACTGACTGATTGGACGCTACGACCAGCACACAATACTTTATACTGTGTATATTTACATTTGGCAGAGGTTTTTATGCTTTTATACAGAATTGCTTTCTAGTTTCACACACTGTTGGGAAGATGTATTATTATTATTATTATTATTATTATTATTATTATTATTATTATTATTTATTAGCCCAAATTTGGAAGAAACACATAGGTATTTAGTTGTCGCTCAACCAGCTCTACATGATCCTTCCCCTCCGACATCGTACCCGAGAAACAGCCATTTTAGCCGACTTTGGAGTTCTACAGTACGTTCAGCCAAACTTATTTGATTAAAATGGGCAAGGTCAGAGATTTTGTTCATCTAAGAAATTGATTGCGTCATCCTCATTGTAAAAAAACAAAAACAAATGCTAGTTAATTAGTCGTGTAGTTGGCAGTACAGTACAGTAGCTATCACTTCTAGCACCAGTTTGTAGCTGTTATCCTGCAGATGTGCATGGAAACAACAGAGGCTGTTTGTTTAACATTTGAGAGAGATTGTTTATTAACATTGGACTAATAAACAATCTCTCTCTAATAACTAATAACATTCGCCAACTCGGCTGGATCAGATTAACGTGAAGACTGATATGACATTAAATATTTCCATTAAGTTCAATCATTTATCCTGTCAAAAATGAGTGTGGAGCACTGTTGTTGTTTCTATCCTTTTATAAATAAATTTATTCAGTGATCTTTAGCGGCCATCCGGTGTGGTGAACCTGGTCAAATGTACATTTCCGAGTAGTTAAGGTCTTTGCTCAAGGGCCCAACGGTGGCACTGTTGTCCAATGGGACCTTGTCCAATGCCTTAACCACTGAGCTACCCCTGACCCCCCTTAAACGTAAGATTACATGAGTAGCGTAAGTTACAGAAACAACGCCGCCGAAGCCAATACAAAACGGCAAGCTAAGATGTGCTTTTAGGTCTTATAGGATTGTGGAACTCGTGAAGGTACTGTACAGTAAAGCATGTTCGAAGGATTGTTTATTAACCCGTCCTTCCACCAGATGGCGCTGCTTAACAGAGTGAAAGCACTCCTGTGATTTCTTACTGCAGGCTGATTTCAGCATCATAACGTAGACGCATATCATCAAACACTCTCCATCTCTGTACCCGCTCGAAATCGCTACCCATGAATAACTCGAGTCTTTCTTTATTACCTGCCCAGGGCTTCGTCATAACTCATATGCATAGATATTAAAATGGCTGTTGACGTTCACAGCAGTCTGTTTCCTATTTTTCTTTTTTTCTTTCTTCATCCCCCTTTTCTTATTTCTTTATTCCTTTATTTATTAATTTATTTATTTTCTGCGCAGCGTTGCTCCGAGCAGATGCCTGGCTTGGAGGGAGGCTTCATCGCACGGATGGGAAAGTTGATATAAAGAATAGCTTGTCACGCACTTTGTCACTGTTTCCGTGGGCGGTGAGACGGCACTCGTCAATAAGCCTCAGCCTTGGGCTCATACTTCACATTTTCGTCCTCGGGTACGGGCCTGAGAACTGACAAAAAGGCGGCTGCCTGTATTTATAGCTGTTGATGAAACACCTCGAGAAGATCCTGTTTGCATCATTGACACCTGTATGGTTGACGACAGACTGATGTCTAATTGTTATGCGCGGCGCGCTCAGAAAACTATGTTGTTGCATAGATCGTATCAGTTGCATGTGGAAAGGCGTGACGGTGATAAAACATTATGGCTTCCAGGAATATGAAGCCGGATGCGCAATAATTGGGATTGAAGATGATTAGCAAGGTGTATAATCATTCACAAATTGTGTAAAAAATTTATTTTGTTTGAATTTGTTGATTTTTTTGTGGCAATTTACAACTCCGGGCCTGAGTGCGTGTGCGTGTGCGTGTGTGTGTGTGTGTGTGTGTGTGTGTGTGTGTGTCGAGTTTGCATGTTCTCCTCATGTGTTTTGGGTTTTCTCTGGATAATCCGGTTTCCTCCCACAAAGACATGCAAATTAGTCTAATAATAAAATTTGACAAGTAATAATGTGTGTGTGTGTGTGTGTGTGTGTGTGTGTGTGTGTGTGTGTGTGTGTGTGTGTATGCTTGTGATGTATTGTTATTTTGGTGCCTCGAGACATTGTGCATGCAAGCTTGTGTATAAGGTTACAAATGATTAGCCCATGTGATCACAGACATTACTGCTATTTTTTCCACTAAAAGTTGTCCAGATCCCTCTAAGGTCAATGGTATTACCTCATACCTATTACAAACTCAATCTTAATAATAATAATAATAATAATAATAATAATAATAATAATAATATGAAGAAGAAGAATTTGACATAAAATACTGAGATTGACATTGATACCACCATCCAAGATCAAAACCAAGATGTGAGGGAAGGCAGTGTACTTTAACACACTAAGATGAAAGAGAAAATTGTAAACGAGCGCCACAGATGAATATGACTGTTGTTTAAATCAGAACCGAATGACACCGGCAGAATAGATGCAATCAATGCCCACGCAGTGCCAGTCGTCTCCTACAGTTTCAACATCATCACCTGTAAGAGAGACGAACTAAAGGGACCGGACCACCAAAAAAACAACAAAAGAATGCGCAGTGGGTAGGATTTACCTCCCAAGAACATCAGGCGTCAGGAGCGTCATCCGAATCGAGACGGCATACCAGACAACCACCATCGGTCTTGATACGTACTTGAACACCAAAGAGGAAAGTCTCCTTATGATTTATAGAGACAGTGAAAGAACAAAGAAAACACCCTCCGTGTATGATGAGGCTGCCAAACTTAAAAGAGAGCTCAACATAACAGCAATCAAAATCATGGAAAAAAACGAGTCAGCCACCAGCTCCGCTCAAAGTGAACAGAAGTGAAGGCTGAACATCAAGTGCTAGAACAGCTAAAGAGTAGATGGGAAGGAAAAACGCTGTATGGGCAGCACCCCAAAGACATAGATCAAGCCAAAAGAAACCAATGTCTAAGAATAGCTGACTTAAAGTCTCAAACTGAAATGTTCATCTTTGTTTCGAAAGAGCAGTGGACACAGTGCCAGGCCAGAAAAAAAAAAAAAAAAAAAAAAACTTTTCATTCAGTCACCTTTCGCTCAGTTTAGCACATTGTGGCGTCCAGTTCATGTGTGAAAATGATTCCTCGTGCTCCCAGAACCACTCTTTCCCTGGAATATGACCGTGACATCAGGTAAGAAAAACTCTAGATGTGATGTGCTGGTGATTCAGTACATTCAGGTGGTCATGTGACTTCATTTCGTCTCCACGTAACGCTGCTGAGTCTCGACCTGAGCGACTGAAGCGACCCCAGATCATAACACTGTCTCCAGAGGCTCGTACAGTGGACGCTATGCATGATGGGAGCATCGCTTCATTACAGCGCTTCCCTTCTCACCCTGACACGCCCATCACTCTGGAACAGACTCAGTCTGGACTCATCAGGTCACCAAGTGTTTAAGTGTTCCCCATTCATGAGTTTTTTTTTCCACCCATATTTCTTTCATAAAGTTGCAGGTTCCAGGTTTTGATAATGTCTTGAAGGATTCTTAACCTAAATCCAGCCATTTTAAATCTGCTTCATTGCTTTCTTTGCTTGATGCAGCCCAATAATTGGACCCTTCTGAAATGGTGACTTTTTTTTTTTTTTTTTTTTGGCCAGGCAGTGTTTTAAGACAAACTATTACATGAAATATGGCTCCAACCCACTGTGCAGGATATGCAATAAAAAAAACAATAGACTACCTCGTCTGCTGCTCAGACTTGGCCAAAACAGAATAACACCAAAGGCACAACAAAGCTGCAGGATACCGGCATTGGGCATTCGGTAAGCACCATAAACCAGCAACTATAAAAGAGAAAGATGAAGCTACTATTCTCTGGAAAATGCTAAATCAAATATATAACAAAATCAAGGCCAACAGACCTGATACAGGCATGAAGGAAAATAAAGAGAAAACTTGTCCGTTGATATTGAAAGAAACACCACTTGGACAACTACTGAAAAACTCTCCAAATAGAGAGATCTTGAAATAGGAATGAAGAGAATGCGGGGCATGAAGACCACAACAATACCTGGGGTAATATATGGTCTTTGTCTGGTCAAGAAAAAGAAGTATGAAGTATGAAAAATAAAAATCCAGGTAACATACATAAAGGAAGTTCAGAAGGTTAAAAAAAAATAAATCCATCACCCCCTCATGGTTGCCAGCCTGATGGCCAATCTTCATTGATTGCACATTCCACCAGTAAGAGCAGAGTGTGAAGGTTTAATTAGCAGAGTAATAGCACCGTTTTGCTTAAAATATTGCAATGGACACAACATTATTGGTGACACACAGGAAGATTTCAAGAGAGGACAAATTGTTGGTGCACGCTTCGCTGGCGCATCTGTGACCAAGACAGCAAGTCTTTGTGATGCATCAAGAGACACGGTATCCAGGGAAATGTCAGCATACCACCAAGAAGGATGAACCACATCCAACAGGAGTAACTGTGGACGCAAGAGGAAGTCGTCTGAAAGGGATGTCCGGGTGCGAACCCGCATTGTATCCAAAAAACATAAAACCACAGCTGCCCAACTCACTGCAGAATTAAATGTGCACCTCAACTCTCCTGTTTCTCCTCAGGGTTGATGTACATGGTTGGATTGCTATAGCCTAACCTTTGGTCACTCATGCCAATGCCAAACGTTGATTTCAATGGTGCCAGCAGTGAAAATCTTGGGCTATGGACAATGTGAAATATTGTCCACCTTCACTGTCTTTCCGACATCTGGGAGAGTTACGGTGTGGAGAACCGTACAACACAGACTGTTCCATGCCCAGAGTGAAGCATGGGAATGGATAAGTGATGGTTTGAGTTGCAATATCATGGCATTCCCTAGGACCAATACTTGTGCTAGATGGGCGCTTCACTGCCAAGGACTGCCAAACTATTCTGGAGGACCATGTGCACCCAATGGTTCAAACATTGTATCCTGCAAAAATACGCACAGCAAGACTGATGACAGAGTGGTTTGATGAACATGAAAGTGAAGTTGAACATCTCCAATGGTCTGCACAGTCACAAGATCTAAATATTATTGAGCCACTTTGGGGTGTTTTGGAGGAGCGAGTCAGGAAACCTTTTCCTCCACCAGCATTACGTAGTGACCTGGACACTATTCTGCAAGAAGAACAGCTCGAAATCCCTCTGGCCACTTCGCAGGACTTGTATCTGTCATTCTCAAAACTAATTGATGCTGTATTGGCCCTACACCATACTAATGAATTATTGTGGTCTAAAACCAGGCATTTCAGTTTCATTGTCCAACCCCTGTACATATATAATACATGATATAATACAGCAATAAAGAAGATAATTTAAATGGTGATATAATGTAATTAAATACTGCTAATCATATTCAGGATCTAATCAAAAGGTAAAAAAAAAAAAAAGAAATTAACAGCATCCTTATCTTGCTAATAGATTCCATTTTTTTTTTTAAGTATTCACCCCCCAAAAGAGGCAGAAAATGGGTGGGAGTTAAAACTTTTTAGAAACTTAATGATCAGGTTGTTTTAAGATAATAAAGTAAAGATGACCTGAATCAGCAGTAAGATCTACAGTAACTGATCTTAAACATGGTGGACAGTTATTCCAATCAGTATTTAAAGAACTTTGAAATTGAAATGTCCAACTTCTTTGGAAATTCTAGGGATGAGGGTAGAAAAAGGGTGTTGCATATCGTCTGTCTAAATGAACATAAAGAACTACAGTATATAGTACTGAGAACAGTTTCAAATATGCAGGACAATCAGAATTCACACATTCACAAATTAATATGAGTCAGATACGTTGCCTTCTCTTTTTAAACAATTACATGATTCATACTTACAGCAATGGTGAGTTGGATATGGGCATCTCAAAATGAATGTAGGAGAGAATTATATAAAACATCATGGGGTTTTAGATGTCTGTCAAAATTGTTTTGAAAGACAATATCCACATAATCAATTACAGGTAGAATCCACTGAGAAATAATTGGTTTCCTGACTTTACAGTATATGTAAAACGATTAAACGATAAAGTGAACTCAGACAACAATAAATTGTGCTCATAATAAAATCAATGCCAGGTTTAAAAGAAAGTTCAGGATCCAAATCAAAGATGTTTGAAGGAATCTGTTTTCTCAAAATTAATGCAAGGCTTACGGCGATATGAGCGAGTGTGCTGCATGCCAAATACATTGCTGCGGGACTTCTTTTTTATGAAATGATAGCTTGTTGTAAAACAAACAGTTACATCAACATAGAGATGATGTGAACTGAACAATTAAAGCATATTTGAGGTAGATTGCTAATAAAAATTGAAAAGAGCAGCGGTCCCAAATTGGAACCTTGAGGAACACCATTTTCAAAAAATAAATAATCAGACTGAGAGCCTTAAAAACAACATATTGATGTCTATTATGCAGGTGGGCAACAAACCTAATTGAACTAAGTTAAACTAATGGAAAAAGCTTCTTGAGGAGGAGATAGAGACTGGCCTTATCAAAAGCTTTGGAAAGATCAATAAAGATTGCACCAGTGAGTTTGCTGTTATCAAAGAAAGTTAGGTCTAAAAACAGATGTAGTTAATGTAGTTAATGTAGTGTGATAATTGGTTGAAAACAAGTTTTTAAAAAATGCAAATAATAGAAATTGAATGATTGTTATTCACATCACTCCACCCTTAAACAGAGCGGTAACTCAAATTTGGAAAGTCGCAAGTGGCAGGCTACATAAGTCTACAAGGGAATACATTACATGATGTTCAGCAAGTATGAGAAATTTGACTTCCAAACGATCTGGACCAGTACTTCTATTTGCTTTTAACTCACATATAGCATGATAAACATAATTGGGCAGAATTTTCCTGAAGGAACTATTAGAAGTACTGACATTTAAAATCTGGTCATACCATGGGAATTACAGATAGAGGAGAAACAATGATTGAAAGCATTAGCAGTAAGTAGAGAATCAGAAATTATTTCATTTTAAACTTTTTGTATTTGGGTTATGATCATTTTGTTATTTCTATTGAAAAAGTGTTTCCCAAAAGTGTAAAAGAAAAATCTTTATAGTAACAATTAGATTCAGCATTCCTTGTTTTGGTTTTACATCTGTACATTCATCAAAAGTCTGTATGTTTTCCAATTAGCATTATAGCAGTATCATTAAATGGCTGATATTTAGCGTAGGTTTGGTCTCTTTGTTTGAAAAGGTTAATGAGATAAGAGCTGCTCTTGAGTAAATGCCTCCATTTGACTTGAATTGCTTTAGCATGTTTTAGCATGTTTATCCATTTCATTAGCAAGTCCACAATGGGGAATGCATTTTCCAAAAAAAAAAAAAAAAAGGGATCCTTAGAAATCTATCCCATATTAGTCTTATTTGTCTTTTGAGTCTTAAATCAATTATTCTACATTTTAATTTTAATTTCATCTTATTTTATTATATTTTAGGTGATGGCTATTTTGTTAGAAGTAACACGCTCTAATACAAGATTTGCAGAGACATACTGTACAGTACTGTATGTACACCACACCAGTAGCCACACCATCACCTCTGCAAGCCCTGTCCTCTCCATTCAGATAAAAGCCATCAATCTGAATTTCAATGTTAGAGATTCCAAAAAACATATAATAAAAAAAAACACCTAATATTAAGATGAATAATCCTTTGCCTGATCCAAATATGTCCAAGAGTAAATATTAAATATAAAAATGAATTGTATTTCTCTACTGTAAGTATTCACCGCCATCATGTGCCAAGCTGCAAGACATCCGAGGAGATCTTTCTTAGCTGTAATTGCACCTGAAGGTGGTTATACCAGTGTTATCATCAAGGGAGGGGGTGAAAACTTTTGCAACCCCCTTCCCAAAAATGCAATTTTTTTTTACTAATTTACTTATTAAGGATATTTTGTAAGAAATAATGATAAATCTAAAGTTATTTCATGCTAATTACTTATATGTAATATGGGGAGCAGTATTTTAAAATATAATGTTTGCTACAACAAAACTGTATTTTCTTTATACTGGCATGTAATAGGTCTTTTATCACTTTAATGAAGTAAATATTGAGAACATTTTTAAAATTAGTATTACACAATATTAACTAAACACAGTGCAGATGCAGCATTGTGGCACAGAGTGTTGATATGCAGGAAATGTTCTACACTGAAAAGCAAAAGCTTTGTTGCATTGTTCTTGCGTTGAATTAATGAATGAACCTGTTTCCCATTCGACAATGCAACTGAGTTGTGTTACCAAAAAATCCTAATCGCAGCTTTGCCTGTGGGGTGCGGCTACAGTCAGACAAGGGTGTAAAAGTGTTTTTCATATATAAATGAAAATGGATCATCTATATCTACTTTGTCCCCAGGCTTTAAGTTCCTTTATTTGTACTACACTAAGCTTAGAATTATTCTCAAAACACGATCGAAACATTTTTACAGCTAAAACTATTTACAGCTCAAAGCAGAATCTAGAAGTTATTGTATCAAGTTTCTTTCATGAGCACTCACCTGCCATTCTATGCCATATGTCATTCTGTACCTTTTAGCAATATTACAAGATTGCATCCACTGTTAATTGCTGATCGGGAAAAAATGGAAAATTTTCGACGTTTCCAGCATAACAATTAAGCAAGCAAATGGAACTGAAGCAGTAACAAATGTAATCACTGTAATTATCACCCAGATGGTTGCAGCCCATGTTGAGATTCTGAGATGTGACTTCCACTCGAGGCGTTCCGTGTATGTCTTTTATTACTGTAATTGATGAGCAAGCAGAGATTCTCACGCAGAGCATCTGCACACCAGCGTGTAAACACCAAGGTGTAAACAGTCTAGACCAAATAGGATAAAACGCAACATTTTTACAAATGGTTGAGGCAAAACTTTGGCCAACCTACATGTCTTTGGACTGTGGGAGGAAACCGGAGAACCCGGAGGAAACCCACCAAGCACGGGGAGAACATGCAAACTCCATGCACACAGAGACGGGAATCGAGCCTGGCCGGGGATCGAACCCGGACCCTGCCAGCTTATAACCTGCTTTTTCTTTTTCTTTCTTTTTTTAACTATTTTGTCAGCGTAAGCAGTGAAGATTTTTTACATTTTCAAATGAAAAATCCAGTCAGGCTCATATTAGCTAAGTGCCTAGTTTTATCAGGTGCAGTTATGAACATTTATAGACTTTGATGTAAAAATTCTGCCAGGTTTTCATGTTAGCTTGTGAAAGATTTTAAATTATGAAAAAATCTCCTTAGGTTGGCTCCCGTTAGCATACAGTTATGAATTATGAACATATATATATATATATTTTTTTTTTTTCTGAATATCCCTTCCTCTCAGAAAGCATGCTAGGTGACCTCATGCTATCAAGCTGGCTAGTGTAACGAGTAAAGATTACTAATTAGCGATATAAATTGTCAAGTGAGGTACCAAGCTACGAAGCAGTGAATAATATGAATCTGAATATGAATAGGATATGCTGTCAGTTTAGCTTATTTTAGCTTACTGGCTAGAACGAGAGTTTAAGGTCATTAATAATGTAATTAGATAATAGATTTAAAATCCCTGTGCTGATTAAATCTAAAAAGAAAAGTAATATTGATTTATTCATTTTATAAACACTGTAATATAATGCATTAATAGTATTTGTAATAATTTATGATTTCACAACCTATGATTGACACACAAGAGAAATTATATAGGGCAGGAACATTATGGATGTTATAATAATTAGAATATTTAATATATTAAAATAATAGCCCAATTTCCCTCCAGGGTGACGGTAATGAGAAGATTATGCAACTCATAAAGTTTATTACAGCGGATATGAATTGTGCTAAAGGTCAAAATAACTGATGCACAACTTTGTGCCGAGATGCATATAGAACTAAATCAATAAACACACACACACACACACACACACACACACACACACACACACTATGCCAATGACTTCCTCAGGTCAATATTTATAGATTCACAGGATGAAGATGAAGTAGATGTTTTGAGTTGAGAGAATTAGTGATTCAGTTCATCCCATTATTGATGTATATCATTTACTGTGATATTTACATGGCGAAAAGAAACCTGAGCAAAATGCACATTTCTGTGGAGTTAGTCTTAAGTTTAGTAGCAAAGTACAACTTTTTATAAAGCATGAAGAATTAAAGAACATGAAGTCATATCAGGGAATAATCATCAGCCTATGTGATTAATTGTAAGTCACTTTTCGATAAGAAAACTTTTCTTAATTAAACATTATAAAAGTAATATACTTTAAGATGCTTTGCCCACTTTCCTAAATTGTCCTGAAATGGTACATGGTATGATCTTGAGATCTTAGTGAACCCTAGTGAGACCATCAGGATGTTCATCAGCGCTGGGTAATATAGCTTAATGGGGTACAGTGCTCAAAATTCTTTTACATGTATTTGCTGACTTGAAGCAAACATTCGAGCAATGTGTATGTTATTTGTTGACGGATCATAGTGGTCCTTCAGGTGGTTCCAACATCCTGAATAGCTGCATTTTAAATTGATGTGTTCTGACTAAGTAGGTGGCAGCGTGCTTTATTTCCTCCAGCAATCTAATACTATTGACGAATGCAGGTAGATGTACTGACTTACAAATTTACTGACTTATGAACATTCAAGTTACGAATTTTCACAGATCGCTTTTCTAGTTCCGGTTCAATCACGGAGGTAGCTCACGTGTCGGTTCAATGAATCAGTCTAGAAGCACGAGTAGAAAATGTCTGTCATGTAAAGCTGTCCTGATGGTGAATAGACCTAATTTCAGAAAATTCTCAACAAAACAGGGTTCACAGTCCGATACAGTGGAAAACAGCTCTGAGACAAAACCGTGTCTGGGATTCCCCTCGTGATTTAAAGGCGCAGTTACATTTGACACGTGAGATTCGTTTCCCTAGGCGTGATTATGGTTTTTGGCCACATGGTGGCAGTGTGGGGAAAGGGGACAAGTGGATTTGTCAAAGGCTGGTAAGACTCACTTTGTCTGGCTTACGAACAAATCAGACTTATGAACGCGCTCATAGAACAGAACTTGTTTGTAAGTTGGGGACTAGGTGTATAAGGAGGCTAAGTTTGCTTATTTTTTTAGCTAGCTACTTTATGCTGAGATTGAAGACAGGATTAAGGCACCATTTGGATTAATACGGAGGATGTCATTATAAGGAATTCAAAACAGTCCGATTAAGGCTGTTATTAACAGGTGAGCTAACAGTACAGGAAGGAACATTTGGGGCACATTTTATAGGGGCCAGGACCAGAAAAACAAGTGTTAAAAAATTGTAGAAGGTTCAAGGGAAATCATTATTTGACAAGTCGTGAGATACAGTATAAACTTGCTTCGCTCTCTCAATTATTGTCTATACCAAGTAGCCTGTACAGGGTCAAGGAAGGCCCAGAGCCTATGCCACAGAACCCAGGCCGTAAGGCGGGATACATCCTGCAGTGTATGCCAATCCATTGCAGGGTACACAAACACTTGCACTCACACACTACGGGTAATTTGGAAATGTCAGTTATCCTAATCCGCATGTGTTTGGACTGTAGGAGGACATCAAAGGACATGGAGGAAACCCACCAAGCACAGGAAGGACATGCAAACTCCATGCACACAGACCCATGGCAGGGGTCAAACCCTTGACCCTAGAGGTGTGACGCCACAGCGCTAACCGTTACGCCATCATACCTCATGAAGTATTTGCTCCGTAGGTAAATGGTGGACAGTTTGAAATATTCCATTGCGGAGTCAAAGCTACACCATCTTATGGCTAATGTGTAATCAGTTTATTGAGGGATCAAGAATTGCAATTTGGTGTCGAAGAACGCACTCCCTACATACAGGTAGTCACCACCATTTAAAAATAATGAGCAGGAAAGGAAGAATACAGCCTAATTATCTGATCATTGTTGTATTCTCGTCGCATCCAAAGAGAGTAAAGAGACTAGAGTCCATTTTGAGGCCGGCCCATTGCCGTCAGATTAACGATTTATGGACTATCCTTCGGGAAAGTCACGCCAAACTGCTGGATCCCGCTTAAGGTCTATAATTCATATGGTTTATGAGCGTCCTTGTCGTACATGGAGATGATGAAGAGGCGAACTGGATGGATGATGAAATCCATCACAGGTTTATGTTTCCGATTTAAAGGATGAAACTATCAGATAAAGGTGAAACCGGGTACATCGGCCGTCTGAAGCTGCTGTTATGATAAACCCGTGGATTATTACCACTATTATTATCTGCCGTAGCTGTACTAGAGTTGAATTATTAGAATTTAGATTTTTGTCGTCGTTGTTGTTGTTGTTTTGTGTGTTTTTCTTTTATACATTTGTTTATTTAACATATTTGCACCAGGATTACGTTTATCTAAGGTTTCTTGATTTAAGATGGATTTGCCCTATGGATTAAATAATAATATGGCATTATGGATTAAAAACTTAACCTTGGATAAAATCAGTCTGTATACAGTATAATGTCACGATTGAGGTTTTCAAACTAAAAAAAAATGTAACTAAAATCTGAAAGTTTAAAGTAAGCATTTAGGAAAGTTCGATTTTAAAGCCAGGATTAAATAACATAAAAATTTTTTTTAAAAAAAAAGCATTCCTGATTCCATTAAGGATTCACTATTATAGCATAACGCTTGTCAGTGATACCGAGTCTGGGACATTACAGGTCCTATAATGTGAATTTAAATCCCAGTGCAGTACATATACAGAGTTACATGAGGTTGCTTAATGAAGTCGTATTCTCGTGAAAGCCTCTTATTTCCTCATGCCCAGATTGAAGTATTCTTGCAGCTCAGCAACACACATTGTACTAATTAATCAGAGCGATGGTAAGCAGAATCTCCTCGGGCATTCTAATGAGGAAGAAGTTCCTCATTTTACTTCATTATAAATGGAAGCTTTTTGAATCTTCAAGCGAAATTGCCAAGACGGTGCGTTCGCACTATGCAGTTCTGAGCCCTGTTCGAGCAAATGTGACAGTTTAAATGACTGATGTTAGAAAACAGTTAAACCGCCGCACTTTCTCAATGTACGAGAAGTACGATTTCTACTGTAGAGCTGCGTAAGCCGCGGCATTAAGGCTCGAGTAGGATTAAAGCTCAGGACGAGTTTAGCGTGAACCCCCCCCCTGAGTCTCTGTTCAAATGGCCATCCGTCTTTTTGAGATGGCATTTGTTTGGATTTCAGATAGCTTATACATGATTACAGCTTTAACCAAACAATCTTGCAAGTTAGCATGGCTAGCTAAGCTTTATGGAGAAAATGAGTGCTGGCCTCGTGAGAAAACCCGTCCGATGGCCCGGATTTTTTTATTTATTTATTCATTTTTATCCAAAGCAACATGCAAATTTATTTTGTAATCCTATTTACATAATCATCGCTTAAAGATCACATTGGATAAGGTACTGGTTTAACTAGCGCCGCGATAAAAGGCTCCTTACTAAAACACTGGCAAACAGAAGCAAAAAAGGGGATTCGTAGTCTACAAACAGACAAGGGTCAGGCGATGTACAAACAGACTCAAACAGGCATGCATGCGACGGGAATCAAAAGAGGAGAAAAGTGGAAACGAGATCTATAACCAGAATATCAAAAGACACAGAAATGTAAGGCATGCTAGTGTCAGGCAAGAGGACACTGAGGGGACACTTCAGAAAGATCTGTTTGCTTGTGTGGGTATTTATGCAGTGTTCACGACTAAATTGCGCTGTGTGTGTGTGTGTGTGTGTGTGTGTGTGTGTGTGTGTGTGTGTGTGTGTGTGAGGGCATTTCTGCTGCAGTCCATGAAGCAGTTTGGGATCTGCAGTGTGACAGATTCTGGCGTTGATGTGACACAGATGTCTAAATCTTTGCTGGCTAAGAGTGCGTTCGTCACATCCACCTGGCACACACACACACACACACACACACACATACACGCACTCATACACGCACTCACTCGCACACTATGGGCAATTTGGTAACGCCAATTAGCCTAAGCTGTATGTCTTTGGACTGTGGGAGGAGACCAGAGTACCTGGAGGTAACACCAGCACGGGGAGACCCTGGGGCGGGAATCGAACCCAGGCCATGGATGTGCAAGGCGACAGTGCTACCCGTAATTGCTCTAATGACTTTTTTTTTTTTTCTAGAGTAGCAACCTGATATCATTATCCGAGGTTCAGCCAAATATCCAGTACAATTAAATATATTCGGGGCAACAACAACAACAAAAAAAAAAACATTTTCTTTAGAAAACGTCTTTTTTTTCCAATACCTTACTTGAAAGATAAGGTCATCGTGGTGCACGTGCATTTCGGATGCACCGTACCGTATTATCCTACATGATCACGGGGCAGCGTTATTCCGGCCCCAGTGGGCTTCTATTAGCACTTGTCACACTTCCCAAGTTTGGATGTCACCCTCAGGATGAAACATCACTGAAAACAAATGGGGAAAAAAAAATAATAAAAAATAAATAAATAAATAAATAAAGGTTTACACGCATATATGAAATGTGTTTCAATAAAGATTAGTGTTGGGCGCTGCGAAATGATGGCACACCCAAGGCAATGAGTTCAATCCCGATTTAAAGGGAAGTTTGTCAGGACGTCTGTTTTGTACTTTACACGTAGCATGTTGACCGAGCGAGAACATCTTCTCGACACGGTTTTGACGAAGTTAGCTCACGGTCCTGCCCTTCCCTTGATCCTCATCCCTGCAGGACGAAATGAATTATGCAAATCTAAAAAAGGAAAATGAGGCTCTTTATGGAAATTGTGCGATCTTAATTATTAGTCGTGGAGACATGGGGATATCTCTGCTGAGCAAAATCACTGCTGATTTGTCATTTTCATAATTCTACATGCTAATGAAGCGCCGGTAAATTATGATAAGAGTGGGGAGGGAGGATGGTAACACTGGATGGCTTCACTCTGATGCGGTGAGGATAAATAGACCGAGGAACAAGGTCGTAGTGTGCGGTGTTGAAATAATCACACTCTTATTATTCTCCGACAATTTAAATATTTCATCATTAGCCTACTTGTTTGCGACGGTGAATATTTTTTTCCACTCCTTTTCATTTTTGTTTTTGTTTTGTTTTTCAATGATTTCTGTCTTCTTCCTTCTGTCTCCGTAACTGTAAATGAGGGTTTCCGCTCCGTGCTCTTTCTCTTTTGCTCAAATAAATCAAAGGAATCAAGAGTGCAACTTGTTTTTGTTTCGGATTAATTTAAGGGAAAAAAAAAATCTGCCGAGCAAAATGGCTGCTCCCTGAGTGCAGGAAAGAAGCTTTCTGACCTTTAAAGCCGGTATATAATGACTTAATGAATAGAGAATTACTAGCTAGAGAGCATTCCATAATAAAACCGCTGATTATTTTAATTATTCTAATACATTTTGTTACTGATGTTTGTTCAAAGTCATTATTCTACGTCCATTCTTCAACTGCCGATTAACCTGTTCATTAGTCCATGGCTCCATTCTCATTTAAAGTGTTGATTGACACTCCTTGTCACACCATAGCATGCGTGAGAGTGCACAAACAGGAAGCAGGAAAGGAGAAAAAAACAATTGAATAAACTGCAAGGCATGGTCTCTTTCTGTCAGCGCTCGCTCTTTTTTCTTTCTTTTTATTCTCAGCATTGGTTATTTTCTTCTCTCTCTCTCTCTCTCTCTCTTTCGCCTCTTTTCATGGAGAAGAGTGAGTTCTTGTCAGCTGCTTCTCAAAACTCACCAGCTTCAGGAAGCAGAAGGAAATAAAGGGGGGGAAAAATAACATCGCCACTCTCCCTTTTCAATCTGCAGCACATTATTTCTCCCTCCTTCACTCAATCCACTTTTGTCACTGGGGGGCTGAAAGCTGATGGAGAAAATGATGGCTTGCTGTTGGTAAGGGACAAGTGGGAGTCGTTAGCACTTTGGTCCTGGTCGAAGGACAAGATCTCACAAAGAGTACAGGAGATAACGAAGGTGACGGGAATGAGGAAGACGTGCAGGCGAAAGAGGCCGGGCCATGTTATTTCTCGGGAAATCGTTTACCGTCCACAATTTAGCAGGAAAAAAAATAAATAAATAAATCTCATTTCAGTCTCTGATCAGAAAAAATTGCCTGATCTCGTAATTTCAAAGCTTTCAAAATAATAATCCAAAGATATGGCACATAAAGCGCTGCTTTTTCCTCTCTATTTTAGCTCTTTAATATTTAATGTTGAAGCAAAACGTTAAATACCGTTCATTTATGAATTCCCTGTGGAGAAATAAGTGAATGAATACGTTTCCTCCTATCATCATGCACAACCTCGGGAAGTACAACTAAACATTTAAACCGTTTACAAATAATAAAGATTTAGTTATTTGTTTATTTTTCTAAATGCCCCAAACAACACAATACCCACCATACACAAGTGCCGTTACTGTATTAAGACGTACTGTCATGAATATATAGATTAGACTGGATTGGGTTTAACTTTACTGGCATTGAAATCCAATGAAATGCAGGTAACATCTAACCAGATGTGTACTAATAGCTCATTTCCAATAAATAGCAATGTGTTATAATAAACAGAAGGTGCAGTAGGTAATAACATACGGTATATATGCAGTGGATAGACACGTCAAGAAGATAACATGCTCAAGTAACATGATACCGGTCGGTATATAGTATGTACACGTACGTACATAGAAATTCAAATTCAAATTTTATTTGTCACATACACACACAGTCATACACAGTACGATATGCAGTGAAATGGGCGACTTAGGCAACTGCCCCGTGACCTTAGAACAAGAAAGGAACAAAAAACAAAAAAGTTACTTATCTAAGAAGGAATAAGAAAGAATATCTATATAGGAAATAAATATTCAAACCAAAGTAAATTTGAAATATATATATATATATATATATATTTCTCAAATTTACTTTTTGAATATTTATTTTCCTATAAATATTCTTTCTTATTCCTTCTTTATATATATATATATAGATTTTATATAAAAGTAAATTTGACTAAGAAAGAATGAAATAAAATATAAAATGTCAGTATGATACAAATATACGCATATGAGAACTGAATGATACAGTATATACAGAATACATGTGAGTGGAATATACTGTACAGTCGTGCAATGAGAAAACGCTTGTGAATGGTGCAATGATGCATAGTGGATGAAACAATGCGATATATACAGAAAGTAAAATCAGTATGCAGTACACATTAATATTCATTTTGTACAGATTCTCATGCAAAAAGGTCAGCATTTTAAAATCGAATGCAGCTCAAGTCACATCTGGTTAAGTTTAGGTCTTGTGTGTCTTCATGATTAGAAATAACTGTTAAGCAGTGGTGGGAAAAAAAATACAGAGAGATTTTTTTTTAAATATATTATTATTATTATAATTTATTTATTTATTTTTTTTTTAGAGTAAATAATTTGTTAAGGTGCTTTTTTATGCACTTTTAATAGCACCTAATGAGAGATGTAGATAAATGCACAGTATGCACCCCAGTACTCCATGGACCACCTTCCCACGCACTCACAGCATGGATTCGACATGTGGTAGTGCAACAGATTTACAGGGTAATTGATACAAACTAAAATATAAATTTAAGTTTGTATCACGATGTACAAGAACCGAGAGGTAATTACTCAAGAAATCATCCAGAAGCTCTCTCGTTCTGTTTCTTAGCAATGCTATTTTGTTTTTTTGTTTTTTGCTGTGTTTTTCGCTACCTCAAATGCTAATGTCTACTCCTTCAATATGGATCTCAGGGTAGTCCAAGATGGCATCAATTCCGAGGTTTCGCAGCATGACAAAATGAGTCACATTACTGTCTCACCGCGAGAAAAAAAGTGTGCGGCACACACTTGGGTAGAGTTAATGAATTCCGTAATGTCCCCGGCTTTCATGAGCGATGGAAAATCAGATCATCAACTCTCTGAGAATTTAGAGTGGAAGAGCAAATCAGACATGTGGTATCATGCCATCTCGTTTTCGCAGTCTCTGGAGCTGGCAGCCATTTTCTCATTCTCAGGTGAGGCGAAGATTCGTGTTGTTCCCCTAGGATTAGCACATCTCCACTTGAGCTTCCTTCAGATAATGATGTAAGAGCTGTGCAAAGGAAAAGAGAGATTTATTATGTTTAAATTAACTAAGATGATAAGATTTTACTGGGGTTTTTTTTTATTATTATTATTTCTTCATACACAATTTTAGATTGTGCTGAGGGGTTCTTTGTTAGCATTTCCACTGTTGGAGAATTTATTTTCATTACCGCTGCTGGGTTCGTATAAGAGTCGTATTCACTTTCACAGTGAATGCTAGCTCTCAGGTCAAGGCTTTGGGTTATCTAGTGAGTTTTTGTAAAGTTACTTATTTTACTTTATGGTACAGTTAGAAGGGAAATAAAATATAAACCAAACACAATCTTGGTCTCACCACAGTACCTTACAAAAAATAACCAGTTTCTGGGTCAAAAACCGCCATGTAACTACAGTTTTGTGAAGTACAATGCAGTTGGAATGTACTGAAATATGATTCTATAACTTTGTAGTTATTGAACAGTTTATTGCTTAAATAGCCCTATATCAAGGTAATTAACTGCACTTATATAGTAATTAACAGCAGTTATTCTGCACTGAAGTCCTGCAGTCCCGTACTGTACTGCAGTAGCTGTTATCCTAATTAGGTCATTTTATTAGTAGTAGTAGTAGTAGTGTAGTAGTATAACTGTAGTGTAGTTATTATTATTGTTTACTGTTTTACAACAAATGTTTGTTTTCTGAAGTTATTGTGGCATCAATGTATGGGAGACTATTATTCTCGTTATTTTCTGACAAATACCATAAGCATCCTCTGCTAAGGATGCATAGTATGCTGATTCATTAGTACAGGTTACTGGGATCAAACATGTGAGGTCAGGAATCTTGAAATGTAGACCATGAACACCTTTCAAACTTGTGTGACAGCATTATAATTACTGACTATTGTAATATGCTAAGAGGTATCATGTTTACTGTTTGGTTCGAAGGATATAGAATCCTACTAAATAAAAGTGGCTCAGTTGTAGTTTGTGATTTTGAATCCTTGGTCTGTTAAAGAGTTAGTTTAAGTTAAGCCTTTATTTGTCACATATACATTACTGCACAGTGAAGTTCTTTCTTCACATATCCCAGCGATGATACAGTTAAGGTTAAGGTTAAGTGCACAGCCTGGTGGAGCTGGGGCTCGAACCGTTGATCTTCCGATCATTAACCCAGTGCCTTAGCCCTTTGAGCTACCACTGCCCCCCAAAAAAATGCCAGTGTCAGCTTTAACTTAATTCGAGCTTATAATATATTTTCTTTAACAGGCAAACGGAAACCAGAAACGTTTGCGCAAGGATAACTATAACTTCCTCCTCTTCTATTCTCACTCAGTCACTCATCTTCTATTCAGGGTCACGGGGGGCCTGGAGTCTGGATCCCAGGAGACTTAGGGCATGAGGCAGGGTACACCCTGGACAGGGTGCCAATGCATCGCAGGGCACCTCTTCTCTTCTTCTATTGTAAAATTGAGAGGTGCTGAGACACAGTAACGGTTTGTGGATGTTGACTCAGACATGATGGCGTACCATTACTCTCTTGTAGACTTTATTATTGATAAAACCGTTACACATTCATGACATATCAGAAGTAAACCATGATGACATTTCAAAGTTCAGCACGGAAACAAGCTAGAAGAGGAGTGTGTTGTGGAGGAGGACACAGCTGAACCGGAACGTTGACCCTATCACATCTTTTAGTTCAGTGGTGAGTGGGAACTTTTCACTTTAATCATTAAAAAAACATGAAATATTAGATATAGGTTAATGTTCTCTAACTATTTATTGTATCATGTCTCCGTGCAGTGTTAAAAGCATTGTCCTAAATGTGTACCTTTCTTATGTTACACCGTTAGCATGCTAGCTGGGTTAACCTGAGGTAGACCACTGCTAGCATTGGATCCAGTTCTAAATGTATAGCCCAGTTTAACTATATACCATATAAATGCAAGTTAATGCCTTAATATGTAACACTACACAATGTGAGAGGTGTTAAGAAGCGGATAAAATGATTCGGCTGTAAACTTACTGTGTTTGTTTCTGTAGTTGACTGTCAGCGCTTAGACGAGAGAGAAGATCGTGAGGATGGCAGTGTTCCTCTCCAGTGTTCCTCTTATCACCACAGACTCTGGAAAAGGGGAAGAGGAAGCAGGCAAGAGGTCAACACTAGACCCTGGGGTAACGTCACCTCCGGTAGGAAACATCATTTTTCTTTTATCTTCATTTTCCTTTAATAAAAACTGTTAAATTTGTGGCAGTGTTTTTAGTTATTATTCATTTTCGGCGGGCCGTTTAATAAGATTTGTTCACATCATTTTGGACATAATAATGACAGAAACACAGTTTCTCAGTAAAACATGTAAGGTCGAGTAGATATGGATTCCATTTTAATCATTCAAACGTTTAATTATTTTAATTATTCGACTCTTAAAGCATCTTTGTCTCACTGTTTGCTTTTCCTTCATTTCAGCAGATTTCAAGAAGGTCTTTAAAATGTGGAAAGGGGAGGAAAAAGTGCTTATTCTAACAAAGTTGAAGAATGAGGACAAAATGTGGAGGAGGCGTTAAACTTCTCCAGGCTTCCAGCCGCAGACCTCAGCCCTGTAATACACTCACATATTCACATCTTTTTTTTCAATTTTGGGTTTTTTGTTTGTTTTTTTTTTCATGTGAGAACTTGATACTGTAAGAAACTAAAAAAGAACACTGTGGGTGTATGTAGTCATAAACTGATTGACAGCAATGTCTCTTTGCAGGAGCACTGTTGAACAGTAATATTGTTCAATGTGAAAGTGCTTTCATGGAGGTTTTATTGTGTGTGTGTGCTTTGTGTGCTTTATTTGCTTTATTGATATTTTTACTTAATTAATAAAATGAATTACAATACATTTGTTGTAATGTAATTGCACTACATCACACACTTCAATTGTAGAAATGTATTTCGGTATAATATAAGTACTAATTCTTTTAAGTCATTTTTCAACTTTATTTAAATTGAGTAAACCTGTATATTTTATTTGCAGTACAAATTTTATATTAACTAAAGTAGCCATGTAATGTCGTAACATTGCAGTATTATTGCAGTATTATATTGCAGTGTTATTGAAGTATTATATTGCATAAAATGCAGTGTTTTCATGTCCAAATCACTGCATTTCCTGCATATGCACTGCATATATAAAATAAACTGCAGGTTTGACACTTAAACTGCAGTGATTTCTTGTAAGGGCCTCTTTACTCTGCGGTATGTTGTGGCCCGACCTGTGGCCAGACTGGGTAAATCAACAAGAATTAGAAACAGAACCTTATGTGGGTGCCAGGTTTAGAGATGTTAGTGAAAGACTCAGGCGTCCTTCAAGCTCAAGGTGCTCTAACAAGATGTGCAAACGTGTTATAGGGATAAATGGGCAAAAAGAAAAACAGTAGAATAAAGGTATATGAAGAAATCTTTATTAGGCATAAGCTTATTCAGTCAAGCTCAGTTTATAGAATGACTCAAGGCTATCATCACTGATAGTAGAACGTGATAGAAAGTGCTATTGATATGGTGCACAACAGCGGAGCTTGACAATTAGAGACTCAAGACAAATAACTCAATTCATATGGATAATCGCCCAAAGCGTGCTTTGCCAATTTGCAATGACCAAGCATTTCCTATTTATTGAAACTTTCATTTGGAATTACCTTAAAATTACAGGTATTACCTCAGAATCATCTTATTTCCCTTAGAATTAGCTAAAAATGACCAGTTATCATAAACTAGCAGGCGTTCCTTAACAATTACAATAAACTTTTATTACAAATAAAATGAATTAACCTGAATTATCACATAATTATGGTCAGAATTAGCCACAGAATAATATCACATACCCTGACAAGTAGATTTAGATTAGATTTAAATATACATTATGATTTACTATATCACTGCATTAGATTTACCTCAGAATTAGTTTCGAATAACCCAATAATTACTTAAATTACCTCAGAATTACCTCAGAATTACCTCAGAATTACCTTAGAATTGGCCAGGACTAGTTAAATTTTACAGTCAAATTACATGAGTTACTCTGAGAATTAGTTTAGAATTACTTGATTTAGAATTAGTTTAGAAGTAAATCATAAAACCTGTCGCCTTGGACCTCCAGGGTTCAGGTTCGATTCCCAGCCGGTTTTGATTTCCGTCTCTGTGTGTGTGTGGAGTTTACATGTTCTCCCTGTGCTTGGTGGGTTTTCTCCATGTACTCCGGTCTCCGGTTTCCTCATTCAGTCCAAAGACATGCAAATTAGGCTAATTAGCATTCCCAAATTGCCCATAGTGTGTGAGTATGTGTGTGTGCTAATGTGCAGGGTGTACCCCACCTTGTGCCCTGGGATAGGCTCCACAGGAATATATATATATATATGTTTGTGTGTGTGTGTGTGTGTGTGTGTGTGTGTGTGTGTGTGTGTATTTTTTTTTTACCTTAGAAGTAGTTTAGAATCACCTCAGAATTATTAATCTAATCTCAGTAACTTAGAATTACCTCAGAATTACTTTCTTTACCTCAGAATTAAGGTTTTTAACTTATAATTTCCTGATTTACCTCACAAAGGAATTACCAGAATTGCTTTATTCACATCAGACTCAACATAAAACTCAGAATGGCCTCCAAATTGCCAGATTTACCTCAGCTAAGAATTAGGCAAGAATTATATGATTTACCTCAAACTTGCTTTATTTGCATCTGCATTTTCTAATAATCACCCCAGTCTGTTATACTTCAGACAAATCGTTGAATGTTCCTGAGATGTCACAGTTATTATTATATAGGTATTAGCATGATCGTTGGTGTGAATAAGTATTTCCAAACAGTTAAAAACTACACAGAATAGTGGATAACTTAAAAGCCCTCTCCCAACCTCTGCCATTGCACTAAAATTGCAGGCATACACACACACACACACACACACACACACACACACACACACACACACACACACACACACACACACACACTATTGTATTACAAGGATTAATGGGGCAGAAGAAGAGTGCCGTAGCATATCTGTGAGCTCTTTAAAAAGCAGTCGTTTAATTGTTTCATCTGAATCTAGTTCTTTTATTTGCTGTATATTGCTGCTTAATGCCTTATTTTTTGCTGCGTGGCCAAAAACACAGCTGTTATTGCAGGACAATTAATTGTAATCCTGTGGGTGTGTGATGGTAATGTATTTCCATCAAGACACTTTCTTCACAATGACCAGGTTGCCTAAGGGAGATCAGGCTTTTGAGAAAAAAAAATGGCCTTCATGATTAAGCATAAAAATGATGAACAGCTCACTAAAAATCTCCACGGAGACATTCAGCAGTTTAGTCCGATTCCTATCAAGGCGGAGGTCATTTATCCGAGCTTCAGCGTTGGGTGAAATTCTCACAACTGCTTTTAAGTCCGCATGACTTTCATTGCAGTTTGTGTGTATGGAGATGTCAGATACACTTTTTATATGTATAAAGAATATAACAATAGTCCTTTTCAAATGGCGGCTTTACATATGGGAAATCAGTGGTCTGGATCTACATTCCCAAGGAGCAATAACAAACCCTCCTGAGATAAGAATAGAAAGAAACCTTGAGATTCAAAAGGCATCCCACCCTAAGCTGAACAACAACAGATGGAACCTGCAAAAAAAATCATGTGAATATGAAGTCATACGGGGAAAAACAAATATAGGTTGAAAATATACAAGACATTGTAAGAGTTTAAAATTATAATTATGCCTGGAAGAAATGGGCAGGAGCATATATCCATAGGTTCGAGCTAAATTGAGTCATAGCAGACAGAAGTGAATCATAAGCATAAACTGACAGCTAAAACATTGGGAGAAAAATAGCCTTAGCCAAGCAAAGCCCTTGCCAGTCATGTAGGGTCACTGTCATCACTTATGGCAAGAATTTTATGGGAAGGCTCAATGTCACGAACCATGACCTTTAATCATACAGTTCAAATCCTCCTACACCTTCAACATAAAGTTTATAACAATCAAACAAATTAAACGTAAGAGCTACTGTATGGTCTGATGAGTCCAGATTGATGAGTTCAGATTGACCCTATTCCAGATTGATGGTCACATAAGAGTAAGAATGGAAGAGCATGAAGCTCTGTGCTCATCATGCATAGTGTCCACTGTACAAGCCTCTGGAGGCTTTGTTGTGTTCTGGGGTTGCTTCAGTTGCTCAGGTCTAGACTCAACAACTTTTTGTGGCAATGAAATGAAGTCAGCTGACAACCTGAATGTACCAAGTGGCCAGGTTATCACATCTATGGACTTTTTCTTCCCTGGTAGCATGGCCATATTCCACCACTCAGATTGTGAAAGAGTGGTTCTAAGGGCATGACTGGGCACGAGAGTCCTCACTTCAACCATAGTGAAAGTCTTTGTGATGTGCTGGAGAAGACTTTACACAGTGGTTTAATTCTCCTGAAATGAAAACAAGACCTTAGCCAAATAATAATGCAAGTCTTGAGAGCAATATTTGCTGTGATGTTGCATAATATTGTCGAAACATGCCACAGTTAATGTGCACCACAGTCATAATTTATACTTTTTCCTTTTCTTTTTTTTTTTTCTTTTTTTTCTCACTCATGGTGGCAGAAGGTCTCTATCCCCAGCAACAGATTTCAATTTCGCCTCAGAGATCCCCAGTGGTTCCTAAACTAAATATGATATATAATTTTTCCAGTGGATCCTGGGTCTGCCCAGAGGTCTCCATCTTAATAACTTGTAAGTCCAACTTCTGAGTTATGAACTCAATTGAATTTGGCCTCCGGAAAATGCTCATGTCCCTACTTTTATTTGACTAAATCTACAGCATGTTATGGACCGTAACATAGATTAACATTTATTGCTTTTCAATTCAAATGAAACTGCACAAGCATTAGCTTACATTTGTTCCATTTTTGCCTGGCAATCAACATTCCATAAAAAACCCTAAATATGGCTTTTTATTAGTAATCCATTTCTCCCTGGATATTTCATAACAGACTCTCACGTACCTCAGTTCAACTATTTTATTTCACTTCTCAACGGACTTGTGGGTATAGTCAATCTGGGTGGCACAAACCTGTAAAAGAAGAGGAGCTTGAACTTTTCAGACATTAAAAGCTGTCCGCATAAGATACCGCATGAATGGAAATGCCAGCACTTCAACACTTCAATACAAGGGATTATAGCTTTTTTTTTTTGTAAAAGGTTCTGAAGGAGCTAAATGAAGACATGCTAAATAATTTCTGTCCCTGCTGATCGTACCATCTTGACTGGTGTTCTTTTGATGGTTGTCAGTTTAAATCTCAGTGCTAGGTCTTTGAGCAATACACTTAACTGCCCAGCACTGTGCTCAGATAAAATTCAATTGGATGAAAGCTGATGGAAATGCATTACTCGTCTCGTTTACTTTTGCCAACTAAAACGTGTCTCTTTTTCCATCCATATTTGACTTTGTCTGACTGTCTATCTCTCTTCATCTCTTTCATGTAGCTATTATTATTTGAATTTCACCACTGCTGGGCCCAGGCCTTGATGAATCCTTTTTAGTCTCATGAAATGTACTCTTTGCGCACTCCATAGTCTCCCCCCCACAGCAGGGTGTATTCTGGACACTGCTAAAATGGATGACTATTAAGGCATAAAAAGCCATAACTGTAGTAGGTATGGAAATTACCAACAAACTGCCTCCCCTTTCTCACCTCATATTTTCTCTTTATTTCAGTATTCATCAAGAAACTAGACTTATTTAACATATTCTAGAGAGGTCTAGAACCACATACACTTATGAACCCGCAACCCTTCAATAGACTACTGTCACCTTCGATCAGGATCATATGAATCCTTTTCACTTCATTTTTCAGCCAGCTTTTTTTTTTTTTTTTCTTACCGAAAAGAATTTTTCTTTTTTATTCTGCAATGGAGAGAACTGGCTAGGCGAGATTCAATACGCACTCAGCTCTGTGTTAGTGGCCTAATTATGATTGAAAATTACTCGTTGGCTTTCATGGAATGAGACAATACACCGAGGCTTTGATGAAAAAACACTTTTGCAGGATGAAAGAAAGAATAAAGGATGAAAATAAAAGAAAGTCTAACCAGAGCCAAAGGCAGGTTGCTGGTTCTCTATTCAAAGGTTGTTATTATATTTCCCTGTAAGCTGCAGTTTGTTTTCATATTAATGGCAATAAAGCCGAAAAGAAAATGGGAAGATCAATTTTCGTTCAATTGCAGGATTTTTTTTTTTTTTTTTAAAGGAAAAACTTTAAGACCAGATGATTAAAAACCCTACAGGATTTCCAGTGGATAGTAATTTTGGTGGAAGATGCTGATCTAAATCCGTATGCTGATTGAAGATGACAGATCTTTATTTCCCTCTTTTGAGCGAAGTCTAAAACATATTACTTTAATTGGCGAAATGTTTAAAACTTTACTCCTAGGGGATTCAGACTGCCAGTTACAGAATGGTTTATCTAACCAGTTGGCAGTTTTGAAGAATTTACCACCAAGAGCTAAACGCTGTTATTTAGTCCACTTATTTTATAAAAAAAAAAATAAAAAAAAGTGGTTTAACATTGAGCCAAATGCTACTGTGGAATAAATCCACATATGAAACCCTAATGATAAACATGTAATTTTGTCCCAATTAGAACTATCATCTAGGCATCATGTTTAAATTTTTGCATCTTTCAGTCAGTAATACACATTTTTCTGTTTTCACCTTTAAAGAAGAAAGAATCCACATTGATCAAGTAAAAACAACTTGCCCTTTTGAACCGCACTTTAATTCGATAATGAACCTAGCCAGTCCTCTGTTAGACCTAGAATAAATAACTTGAATTTCCTGAACATAAGTGCAACACGATTATCAGATTATCCTTGTGTGCAGTATAATTGGACTTGAGGGGGTCATAATCGAGCACAGGGCCATTTCAAGGCGTAATTACTCCAGAGACAGATGCAGCGAGATGTTATTGGTTTGTAGGCTTTAAGGTAGGAGCTGTTACTAATGGTCTCCTACAGCAGAGCCTTGCAGAGAGATAGGGATTCAAGTCTCATGGGCATGACTTGAGTTCATCATTTACTCACCAGCATCTTGACTCCTCAAAGCAACTTGAGCAATTTGACCCGATGCCCAAAGTTTATAATCTGCAATCAGTGTTAGACTGACCAGTTTGCCCTGTGACATGAACCTGCTTCAAAGCATGTGACTCATAACTCCCCTTGAACTTCACACCTTAGGACTCATCTTGAAGCTTAAGACTTAATTCAAAACACATGATTTACAGTACTGCAGAATTTGACTTGAACTTCAAAGGACATCTTGGGCTCAAAACAGGTGAGACTTAACTCGATGGGTCTCATAAGCAGCACCACTCATAGCATGACTGCAAAGCGTTTGACTCACAGCTCAAGTCAAGGCATCAAAGGGTACAGTATGACCTGTAACTCGAATGAGACTTCAAAGCCTTTGATTCACAATTTGACTTGAACATCAAAGTTTATGACGTGTAAATGTCTTGGACTTCAAAACATATGACTCAAAACCTGTATCCTGTATGTTATACTTCAAAGTCTATGTTTCACTAATTCCTGCGGACTTCAAAGGCTATGACTCGTGACATCTTGGTGTTCTTCAAGGTTTATCCTTTATACTGTAACATGAATTACTTCAAAGACTTCGCAGCTATGATTCACAATGTAACTTCAACTTTATGGTTTATGATTCACAAATTGTCTAGGGCATTAAACATTATCGACAGAGTTTAAAGCTTATGATTGTGACTCAGCTTCAACGCATATGAATCATAACTAGACTAAAGCATTGAAACATATGGCTTACAACTACCTTCTGTCAGATTTTTATGACTTTACATTCCAATGTTTTTCTGGAACTTCTTTTGGAATCAATAAAGTATCTATCCATCCATCCATCCATCCATCCATCTGATTTGTAAGGTGGCTCCTGAATGAACATCAGGTTTAAAAATACTTCCGCATATTTTACTGACACCCCAACATTCATGCTTAATGAGACAAACCATCACCGGAAATAAGGAAGTAAAAAAAGTATTTTTTCGTTGGGCAGTTTGGAATACCTGGGGTTTCCATTTGGGCGTATTACTGCACCATTTTTAAATAGACAGCTCAATTCTGTCTCACTGCACCGCTTTGGGTCCATAAGTGTAAATGAGAAATGTCACAAGGATTAAAAAAATATCCAAATCATTTATTTTCTGCATAAAGGAGCTGACAGCTTCATCCTCCTGAGCTTTCTCGCCTAAACAGATTTCTTTATTTTAGATTTCTGTATGCTGACACAACACGTCACCTTACACTCGACCCGGGGTGTGAGTGAGCATTGCAGGTAATTTGCTACCGTGCAAGAGACGGTGTGATTTTGAAAGCGATAGGAAACCCATTCAGTAAACATGTCACCTCTGGAGAACTCGGCTTCCATCTCTCTCCAAATCCCCAGGAAGACACAAACTAATCAGGAGATACCAGTGTGTGTGTGTGTGTGTGTGTGTGTGTGTGTGAGTGTATCAGTCGATGAGTAAGTGTGTATCATTGAGAGTGCTTATTTGCATATTTGTGTATTTATTTGTCAAATTAATTTGTGTGTGATTGAATGTGTTTGTGTGGTGAGGAAAAGAGTAAATCTCCCCGGTCCTTAAGGAGCTTCAGTGTTGTTGTGTGTATTCCAGGTTTCCACACTGTTTGAGCAGAGCATGTACACACGACCTCGCACCCGTAGCCTGTAATTACCAAACAACAAATGTAAAAAAAAAAAAAATAATAATAATCTAACAAGAAGACTCTAAATCTCACATCGAGTCAATTTCGCATAGATCCGCACCCTTTCATTTCCTTCTCTTCACTGATTGGAATGAACTTCACGGGCCTTGAAAATTTGTTAAAAAAAAAAAAAAAGAAATAAATAAATAAATCGAGATAAAACATGACGTGCTTTGACCAATTTGGCGGTCTCTGCCCCCACGGCACTGAGCTCAATCTCTGAGTGCAACTTCAAAGACCTCCCGCTGGAGTAAGACGCAGAGGAAGAGTTTGGGCAAAAAAAACTGTTAAAAGTTCAAGGGGCCAAAGTGCTTATTTCCTCCACAGAAAACTGCCTCTAAACTCCCGATACCTAATGCTCTTTCTGTCACGGCTACGGGTTCAAGTACAGAATGCAGGAAAAGCAATAAGATCGCATGGGTAATTTTAAGAAACATAAATTATTTTGTAAGATTTTGTTTAAAGAATGAAGCTGTAAATAGGTAAAAAAATAAATAAATAAAAAGTAATAATAATAATAATAAGACGATTCTGATAAAGGTCATTCAAATACAAAGTGCCTCTTTGAGCTAACCTGTAGTAAAGTTGATTACTTTCCAATAAGAACATGTAGGGAAAAAAAGTGGTTGATTTTCCAGATTTTACAAATAATTTATGTTATCACTCAGAGTTTACCAGATAGAAGCAAGACAAAAAAAAAAAAAAACAGACAGTCAGACACTATGGGCAGTGGTGGCTCAGTTTACTGACTAAGGCACTGAGTTACTGAGCGGAATGTCAGCGGTTTGAGCCCCAACTCTGCCAGGTTGCTGCTGTTAGACCCTTAACCTCGTCGCCTCCAGGGGGTGCTGTATAACGGCTAACCCTGTGGTCTGATGCCCGCCTTCTAATGGAAAAAAAAAAAAAAAAAAAAAAGCTGGGGTGTCTGAAGTATAAAGAATTTCACTGTGCAGTTATGATTATGTGAGGAATAAATCCTGAACATAAACTTAAATGCTATGTAGATAGATACTAACTAGCTAGTGTGTACTGTACAGTATATATAACTATTTAGATAGATACAAAGAGAGAGAGAGAGGTCAATCATTTGTGTAAGGTAAAATATGGCATTTAACAAAAAATATATATAACCTGGTTGATTAAATAATCAATAATTTAATTAAATAATTTTATTATTTAATTAACTTATTCTTGTCAATTTATTATTCACTGAATAACAAGGTTTTCTATTACATTTAAAAACGTTTCGATAATTGCTATATTGCTATATATATATATATATATATATATATATATATATATATATATATATATATTTTTTTTTTAAGCTTCAAACTCTTTGTCACATGATCAGATGATTCCTGTCTTCCTGAGTGGTTTATACTGTATATGTTCAAAGGGTTTATGGAAAATGTTGACATGATTACACTCTTCTACTTCCATTACAGTCACGCCGGCACTAATAAATGAAAGGAATGCGTCTCTTAATATCCACAATATGTTCTGTGAAATAGAATTTAAAATGTGCCTGAGTGATTTGTGTACAAGAGGCATTCGATGCCCATGCTCTGCACATGAGTTTGTGACATTTTATATACAAAATTAATAAGTATATTATTGATACTAAATTGCATAATTCAATAACCACATACACAACTCAGGCAGATTTATCCATTGGGGCAAAACTGTAGAAGGTGGAGGTATGGCATTTTGAAGAAAAAAAACACACACAAAATTCAGGCATACGGTACATAACTGAAGGATTTGGATAAAATAACAATTAAAAAATTAGTGTTTGTGCTTTTAAACACCCTTTAGAAAAAATGCATAAAATATTCTCTATAAAGTTTTAAATATGTGCCTCAAAAAGATTATATATATCATTTATTTTGACAATGTACATCGTCCTATCATCCAGATATATATATATATATATATATATATATATATATATATATATATACATATATATAAAACATGTATTTATCTCATTTTGCTGTCAAACTGGTAATGCTATCTTGTTCTCATGTCTTTAAAACACATTACAATGGATACAGTTAGTGTAGTGATCAGCACTGACGCCTTGCACCTCCAGGGTCCAGGTTCGATTCCCGTCTCTGTGTGCATGGAGTTTGCACGTTCTCCCCGTGCTTGGTGGGTTTCCTCCGGCTACTCCGGTTTCCTCACACACTCCAAAGACATGCAGATTAGGCTAATTGCCGTTCCCAAATTGCCCGTAGTGAGTGTGTGTGTGTGTGTGTGTGTGTGTGTGTGTGTGTGTGTGTGTGTGTGTGTGTGTGTGTGTGTGTGATGGATTGGCACCCTGCCTCCTGAGATAGGCTCCAGGCCCCCCGTGACCCTGAATACAGGATAAAGCGGTATAGACAATAAGGGAGTGAGTGAGTGAGTGAGTGTATTTCTTGATTTCTGTCTGACATTTTTCAACTTTTCTCAATCAGCAAATATTAAAACGAGACCTTTAACGACGTCCAGCCAGGTCTTTTGATTATCCCTTTTTTTAATCATTATTTTATTTTTATTTTTCATTACGCTCTCTTTATAGCTGTTCTCATTTTAATATAGGAATTAAATGTCTTTACGTAGCAAAGGGACCAGTGTTACCCCAGAGGTAACGGTCACACTAAGTGCACTTATCCAGTTTCCTTCACAATTATTTCGGAAACTAAGAACTATAAAAAGAGGAATTTGCACGCCCGCTTTCTCGCCTTTTGTATTCTGACAGACGCATTAGTAACGGATCACTTATCTCCTTTGGGTTCAGTGCTGCGCTCCTTTTTTTTTTTTTTTCTTTTTTCTTATTCAGCCTGGTGTATGGAATGTCATAAAAATCCGAATATGACGTCAGTTGTTCAGTCAAGAGCTTTAAGGCGCCTTTGAGGCTATACTTTGGTCACATGACTGTTTATTTATCTTACAAAAAAATAAATATATATATATATATATATATATATATATATATATATATATATATATATATATATATGTATATATATATACTGAATTTCCTTATGACTTTTAAACGCTTGTTTGGTTTGGAAAGCAATAAATTGTGACCTTTCCTTACTTCCATCAGTGTGTATCGGATCACCAGGCCTCCAGATTGCATTTTAGCTTCAAAAACACAGTTTCCGTAAAACGTAGACTTTTCTGCATTACAGGCTGCATTCCAAACCACATACGATCACTTCGCGTACGGCGACTTCACTATTTACTATAACAGATGGACTATTTTGCTACTCTGTTAAGCATGCTAATATGTAATTTGGCACGCTGGACTGCTATACGGTTTGTGCACAACTCAATGTGATCTGGGAAAAAATAAATAAATAAAACAGGCCTAACATTTTTACCTTAAATTCCTCAAATCCCCTTAATCCCTAGGTATAGATATATATCTTATTATTTATATTTGGCACTTCTCTCAGGACAGCGTTGAAAAAAGCGCGCACGTCTCAGTAGGACTACTGTAGGTTTCACTGCGTTGCATAAAGAACGGGCAAAATGTGAAGCAGCAACGTCTTACCTAAGGATGATTTCACAGGAAAATAAAAATAAAATGGTACAAAGTGCTTTTTTATTTTATTTTATTATTTATTAAGAAAGACACGTTAATGAATATTAATAAACATCATGGTTATGCCTGTGAATATTCATGGGGTGAGACAGTGAAGAAACAGGCTTATAGTTTATTACAAATACCGTATTTATACCAGAGTGCTGAAATTTTGAGCATATGAGCGTGACTGATGACTGACGAAGACAGGATTGTTTTTTTTTTTAGAGCTCAAATAACAGAAATAATAACTTAGAAAGACTAATCAGTTTCATGGATGTTCTGTAACATTAAGCACAACTATAAATCGCTTTTATATACTGTAGTTGGCATCATATTTAGTAAATAAAAATGATCCATTACTCATTAAGGCGCTCGACTCCCGCCTCGGCGTCTATGTGCTTGGATTTCTCCCATGTGCTTTTTGGGTTTCCTCCACATACTTCAGTTTCCTCCCACAGGCCAAAGCCTTAATTGGGCTAATTGGAGTTTGTCTGCCGTGCGATGGATTGACACCCTTTCCAGATTGACTACCCGGCCGAGCGTCCCCTGGGACATGCTCCAGTCCTCCCCTGACCCTGTACAGACCATAGAGGACGAAAGCGAGTGAGTAATTCAGGGTGACGAGAGTAAACTGCACTCCATCGCACCGGCCCGGCCTTGATTGCTTCCATATACAGTAAGAGCACAACATGGACAGCAGGTTTTCTTCTCTACATGAACAAGGTAGAAATCAGTCAAGATGTGTTTACCGACCGACAAAACGCCAATTATATGTATAAACATAGTGGCAGGCTTTCGAGGGGGCGGGGTTAGCGGGCTCATTCATACGGAGTAGGGGTTAGAGTTAGAGAATTTGTATTTGTTTTGCATGAGTCTGGTGTAAGAGGGGAGTAAAGGAGAGCCTTCAGGTGCTTCAGGAGACAAACACATCAATCATTTGAAAACAGATTACAGCTGGCTTCTCAGCATCGCACTTCAGCGTCGCCTTGTTATTTGTCCAAGGACACTGCACTAAAGAAAAGAGAGAAAAAAAAAAAAAAAGAAAAGAAAAGAAAAAATTGAAAAAGAAAACTTTTAAAAACGCTCCAAGCCATTTTCTTCCAACTTCTAAAAATAGTCTCGGATGCAAACGGATGTGTTGATGGATGAAGATAAGGACTACAGTCCCTTTTTGTGCGAGTCATTACGTTTCTTTTTCTATTGTTTTCCTTTTTTTTTTTTTCTTTTTTTCTCTCCCTCAACAGCACCACTTGATTAAATGGGTTTGTTTTTCCTCTGAACGCAAAAAAAGCCGCTGTGTTTGGATAGCATGAAAAAAAAAAACTCTGCAAAACATAAAAATAGGCTTAACTATGATAGATGTGATTTTCTTTTTTCAACACAATCTCTGTAGTGTCCTTAGCTTTGCTCCGTGCATAATAACACATTGTTCACTACCTAGTGCGCTTCAGGTTGGAAACAATGCATTGCTTGGCTGTACTGTAGCATCCTCGTTTAATGACCTGGGACTAGCGGTCGTGTGGGGATTTGTACAGTATGTGTACTACAGTATGTAGTGAATATGGAATGCAGTTTGGGACACGCCCTTATGTGCAGTGATATACTGTAGTGTACTGGAATAAGAGAGGGTGTGTGAATCCGGACACTTCCAGGGTGATGCTGTTTAGGTAGAATATCTGATGAAACGAGTCTGTGATTTGGGACGTGTCCAGGGCGGGTTGATGAGGATGAGTCGTCTGATGTAGAGTTTATGTATTGTATTTGTCAACAGAAATAATTTTCCTAGTATGATGTCGTCTTTTAAATATTCTAATAATAAAATCAGCATTTCATCGATGTTGATTTCTTTCTTTCTGAACATCAGTAAATCAAGCTCTTCACAAATTTCAAGGTCTCAGCATTGAATGTAATAAATATAAATTTATACTGCCTGTGTTTTATGCAGTGTGTGTGTGTGTGTGCGTGTGTGTGTATCCCAGCTCTCTTCCTCTTCTTTCCACCTGTGCACATTTCATTCCGCAAAAATAATTGTGTATGCTCATACGTATATTCCTGAGCACAGACGTCTTCAGGAAATAAACTACAACTTTTTTAGTATGCATTTTTAGTATCAAGCCACTTCTGAACCAGGGACAATGTCAGGAGCGTCTTACCCGGGCTAAGGAGAAAAACAACTGGACGGTTGTTCGGTGGTCCAAAGTCCCCTTTTTCATATGAGAGTAAAGTTTGTATTTCATTTAGAAATCATTCTCCCAGATTCTGGAAGACGAATGAAGAGGCACACAATCCAAGTCCAGTGTAAAGTTTCCACAGTCTGTGATATCTCGTGCTGCCATGTCATCTGTTGGTGTCAGTCCGAAGTCAACTCAGAGTCTTTTGTTCAGAGATTTTGCAGAACTTCATGCTTCTGTCTGCTAACAAGCTTTATGGAGATGCTGATTTAACTTACTAAAAGGAAAAGCTCGAAACAGCGCCCAAAATAACCAACCAACCAACCAAAAAAAAAAAAAAACTTAATAAAGACTAAATATTTCACTATTGTTTTTCCTGATTTCAGACCACCTAAAATCAAAACTGACCTTTTCAGATTGATTGTGCATGATTCATTTTTAAATGTAAAAAGAAGATAGATTACCCCCCCCTCCCCACCCCCTTGTCTTAAATGCCTGCTTGCTTTAATGACATGCCAGGGAAAAGAAGAAAAAAAAAATTGAAAAAAGAAAAAACGAAAATGTAAAACATGTCACATTCTGTCATCGTTATTGCCTCTCTCCTGCTACCATAGAAACACGCAAATCTCTGTGACTATTAATAGGGCGCCATTACTTTTGTCCTAATTGAATGGCTGGTCTTATTTATCTTTTGGATTTAAATGGCGGAATTTGGACTAAACGTTCATTAAATCGAGGCACGTTTAAAATAAGACGGAAAAAAAAAAAAGTCTAAAGTGTAATCTATAAATAAATAAAATCGCAGGAACTCGTTAGCGTCTCACATTAACCACACCTTCGGAGGAGAGCAAGGAGAACATCGAAAGTCTCCAGCAACTAGGTTTTCAGTGGGGAACGCAAGCAGAGGCGTGTTATATCTCGACAGCTGCCGCGTGTTGTATATTTCATCATTTTGCCATGTTCCTTTTTCCCTATAGCGCTCGCATGACTGGCAGGTCGCTTTATAGCATGTGCAGAGCGTCAGCCAGCGGCGTCTCAACCCCGGCCGTTAGTGTTAGCCGCAGAACAGACGGCTGGCCCCGGGGACTCGGTCCAGAACCGCAGAGGACGAAAGCACCATTTGCTGTCAAAGTTTAGCATGATTGATGCGCCTGAGCTCCTCCGAACAATCTGTGCACTTCCAGAGATATTAAGTGATGAACAGGATGCGAGCCCGGACGCTGCTAACTCTGTTAGCCTTTCCTCATGAGAGCTAGCTAATAGGGGCCTTGTTTATTTTTCATTCTGAAAAAGCGAACTCTAAAATCATCCAGACAGGCTTTTATTAAGAGGATACAGTGGCAGATCGCTGACATTTCATTAAATTGTTCGTCTCTCTCCGAGGTACCACGTCCCGTTTCGACCTTTAGCGCAAGCTAACCAAGCGCGCAACCGACCCGATCTGCCGAGGTCCGGAAATCTGGGAGAATCAAATCGGTGATTCATTTAACTTTTCTCCGGTATGTGAGATGTATATTTAGAGTTTCAGAGCGAGAGAAAGCGCGAGATCAAATAGACATAGAAATGATCCTCAGATTGATTTGATGTACTAGCTGCGAATCTTTTACTAAGTCAAACAGAATATTTCATTGAAGAAGATCACAGAGTTCTGATCTTCTTTTTTTTTTTTTTCTTTTGCCAAAGATCACAGAGTTCTTCTTGTGAGCATGAATAACTTCCTTTTTGCAGAGGATGAAGATGATGTGTCTTACAAAGGGCAAACTGTGCCAGGGTTGCGCAGTGCCCGTGTCCATCACTTCATCTTTCTCCTGCTGACTCGATTAAAGAACAGATGGCTCGAATAGCTGACGATACACCATCATACGCCATCACACTCCGTCCAACTTCCCATTATTCTACTCGCAGAGTGACTTCCAATCCTAATCCGCTCGAATCGGATCCACCGGCGGGAGAAATCATATATGCGCTACGGACAGACGCGGTTCTTTCAGAACTATTACCATGCCATCACCATATGACCAAAATCCATTCCACCTTTCGAAAACAACCCAATACCAACATCGTCCCAACGCTCTGAAAACCCAAATGTTCCACGCTTGCGAGAGTGATTCTGTTCATTTCCAAAACTTCAATAAACACATCTATGCTAGCTAATCAGCTACACACAAAGTTCAGCACCATGTTGGACCTGACAACTTCTTCCACCAATTCCTTACTTCGTTAAGTTCTCTTCATGAGAAGAGCCAGACACAAGCTTACCCATAATCCCTCTGAAACTACAAAGGGTTCAGGGTTTGGGGCTTACGCTCAGGGCTCTGAGATCACCGCTGAGAGAGCCGAAGGAGGGGCTCGCTCTCAGGGTCTTCATGCGAGCGAGTCATTTTCATAGTTTCTGCTCTGCGCATCTCTCTCTCTCTTTTTTTTTCCCCCTCAACTCTTTTTCTTCTTTTGTCCCGTAATATGAAAGAAGGCGGCTGAGAAACTCGGGCTGCTTTTTTCATCTCCTGCCAAAGCCGCAGCCCGACTGAACTTTTTTCAAAGTGCTCACGATCAAAGCTCTTTTTTTTTCTTTTCTTTTGAATTTGGACGGTCTCGAGGCGCATCGGTTTTTCTCTTAAGTTTTTATCTGGGGTATAGGGAAGCCTTCGGAGTACGGCAGCTTGATTCAGAGGAGAATATTTTAATTAGAGATGGTGGCTAACAAACTGATCGTAAATGATGAATCAAAGGCGGATTAGATCATTTGACTCTTAAACGGTGGGCGGAGAAACAATCAAGCCATGGCGCGTGAGATTGTTAGCTGGGTAACATTCATTCTTTCACTCTTAAGTGGTATCCCAGTTAGGTTCAGGTTCATCGGAATATTAAGTTGTTGTTAGTCTTTCAGCTTGGCACAGGTTTTATGCCCTTCCATTTTATCCGGGCTTGGAACCAGAACTGAATGCAGGGCCTGGGGTTTGGGCATTGGGTGGGAATTGAACCTGAGCTCTGTGCACGGCAGGCGTGAAACCGACCACTGAACCACCAGTGGTTCCGAATATTTAGTAAACCATTTTATCGTGTGGCGAACCAATTCATTGACGCTATAAGCAACACGTCGTACCCTAACAGCAGCAAGGGCAGCATGTTGAGGAGGCTGTTTTTTTTTTAAAGATTGTTTTAGTCCAAAGTCTATTTTTAGTCTAATCCATTAGGACGACTAGAAAATTCTAAGAGCATTGTACAGATTTACGAGCTCTGAACTCTGTAACTTCCCTAGCAACTGTGAAAAATCGGCTACGACTAATATCCGCTAGCATTTAATGACCTACCAATGCTGCTTTTTTTTCTGAAAAAAAAACAAAAAAAACATTAAAAATCAAAAAAAAAAAAAAAATACCCACTCAGTATGGAGGTTTTACAGTCATCTCCAACTTGCCTGTTTTTTTTTTTGTTTGTTTGTTTGTTTGTTTTTTTTTTTCTAGCTTAAGTTAGGACCTTAACAGACCACTGGTTTCAAATTCACACACAAAAAACAACAAAAAAAAAGATTTTTCACTTTTTTCTTTTAAATCTAAACTCACTCACTTGTGTTTGATTAACTCAATGCTATCTGGTTTAGCATAATAACCAGTCGTTCTAATCATACTGTGTAACTCGATACTCATCAAAGGCCCCCTAGTGGTCAGCACCCAGGGCTGCAGGCTCACTATTGAACCATGGTCATACTTTGTGATTAGCTGTTCACCAGAGCTGTCGTCTCTCAGCAAAATCATAACCTTGAACACAATAAGGGCCTTAACCGTGAGACAGATTGCTCCACTGGCAGTCAAGGTGAATTTCCTGCATAGCAACTGAACTTTTGCTGCCATATCGAGCATTTCATATCGTCACGTTGTGCTCGAGCGAGGCTTAATTACCGTGGGGCTGTGCTGGTTAAGATGGCATCTGATGTGCCTTTATGGAATCAGATTTTGTGTGTGTGTGAGAGTGCACAAGCGTGTGGGAGATGGCTTGTCGCGAGTGTCGAGGATTGACAGGATTTTTGACAGAGCAAGCTGTGCTCTTTCACGACGCGGGGCTTAGCCGCTCACTCTGTGCAAAAGTGAGAAGGTCTGTGTGTGTGTGTGTGTGTGTGTGTGTGTGTGTGTGTGTGTGTGTGTGTGTGTGTGTGTTTGCGCATGTGGTCATGTCCAACTGTCTTAATGTGGGAACATGATGAAGACCCATTTGTACAAAGAGTACAAATTAGCCGGGAAACACTGACAAGATGTCTGATGTTCTTGGGACAGCACTGCGTGCTATTAATTGGATGTCGCTAGCTCTCAAACTGGTTCATTTTCCTTATTTACATGCTTGAAAGTGCATTAGAACCATTTTAATGACTGAATTTGTTAAGTTCATGAGAAAAAAATTCATAAAATCTAGTCATTAGCATGGTGACAAAGCTAACTAGTAAGTAAAAGTAGCATTGTGGAAACTACAGCTAAACAACTTTTTTAGCAACTTTTTTTAAAATAAGAAATTCTATACATTATTATTATATTAAACTAGCAAATTTCTAGCAAACTTGACAATCATGAAAACTACCTGATGCTGCCGCTCAGCCTTCTCTACTGTATATTTTAGTTACTGTATATAGATTTCTAGATTTTCTTTGTAAAGTCTAATTTAAATGTGACCCGTCAAATAAAATCAGACATTCAGTCACATTTTGTATGATTTTGAGTTTCATGCATTTTTTCAGATTCCTGATTAATAATAATCTTCATTATGATACCTACATGATTTCTGTACTACAGTATGTCTGGCTCCTGAGATATGGACAGTGCAAGGTTTTTTTTTTTTTGTTTTTGTTTTTTTTACAAGGAGTGCCACAGAAAACAGATGAAATCCTAATATTTTTTAGAATTCTTTAATGAGTACTCGATAACACAGTAAGAAAGAGGGAACCCTCAGACTCATTTTGACACCAGGATTTCTCAGCTAGCTCTGAATTATTTTTGCCATCAGTTTTTGGTTATAATGAAGCAAACAAACAAAAAAAAAAATGCATGTTTTTTTTTCTATCACAACTTCAGTAAAGTGATTTAACCCTTAAAACTACGTGGCCACAGATGCCTTCCGGCAACTCAGCACAGGTCAATGACGATTTAAACTATATATGTGCTTATATACAGTAGACGCCTTTCTGGTGTGTGTTAACGGCGAGGCTTCAGACTGCGATCTGTGAATTTGGGTTTCGGATGTTTCAGGTAGAACAAAAGTTATCATTACTTTTGCAACGCGTATATTTCCCACTACCGGACTATGGGCATGACGTCGCAGAAATGTAGAACTCTCAAGATAAGCGTATTATTTATTTATTTATTTACTTGTCACAGAAACAACGAAAAACAACCATAGAAACATGTGTTGCGTATTTATGCTGTTTCTTTGCCTTTTTACCCAGTTTCTAACTTTTCGTACAGTCTTGTCTGGGGACATTGGTTAACATGTACTAAAATTTAGTTTAGTTATCATATCGTCTATTTTGTACTGAAATAAAAGATATGTCACTCTATACTGTACAGTCCTGAGCCCTGAATACATTTAATTAAAAAAAAAAAACAGCAAAATAAATAATGGCTAAAATTATCTGAGCTTTAAGGGCTACAACTTTCTTAATCATGTTGACTGATCAGGAAGATAAAATGTTTATCAAAGATTTTTGGCAAATTTCTGAATTTCTGAATTCATACATTTCACCTACTGCCCCCTATTGGCCATAGCACAAAACTAACTTGTGCGACTTAATACCTGACTATATACTGTACGACAGTTCTCTACATATTTCTCTACATTGTATTTTTACCCCTTTACTTTTAGTTTAAATCTTATTTACATGTAAACATGGTGTGACATGAATGAAAACTGGATTTAATTGAATTCGATTCTTTGAACACGAACCTGTTTTTAGCCGAACTTTTCTAAACCTGTAAGAACCAAAGTGACTAGCTTGGTTTGTGTCATAAAGGGCATGCTACCAGTCTCGCGCCAGCTTTACTTTGCATTTGTCTTCAGCCGCTCAAGCACGTTGGGAAACACCCCAGTGCTAAAGAAGCAACACTTTTCCCTTCCATTCTTTGCTCTGGTATTAAAGATCGAGGGTAGAGTTCCCATGACTCAGCACATCATGTTGGCATTTTCAAAGCTCCAAGTTTAGATGCTAAAGTACTCAGGTTAAAGTTTACACTCTCTGCCAGCAGTCCTTTTTATGGGCGAGACATGCGCTGGGTGACATTGCTAACTCTCTGCCGGTAGCTAGCAAATATCACTTTTCATAATTAGCTTTATTGAAGAGAGATTCTTATTAAAGACGCATGAATTTAACATTTTTAGCTATTAGTATTTTTTTTTTATGCTATCCAGTTTGCTTTATTTTTTCTTAATTAAATATGATTTACCATTGAGCCAAAAAAGTGTCTTCATTTATTCTCTTGGAATCTGGAATTGCTTTTTTTTTTTTTGGAAAAAGTGCTTGGACCCCTCAAATGCTTTCCTTCTTCTTCTTTTTCTTCTCGTTCTCTTCATAATGTTAGGTATTGTGATTAACAGTCATTTATGCATACAGTGGTACCTCGGCATACAAACACCCACCTTACGAATTTTCACCTTAAGAACTCAATGATTTTATTATAATAATAATTATATTTTTTCTAATTTTTTCCCTGATTTTCTCCCCACAATATTCGTATCCAATTCCTCCCCATCACTAGGGGGCTCCACATTAAGGCTCAACCATTCGATCGGCAGGGCCTGCGCAGTTTATCTGCATTTACATTTTTTCCTTTGGGAATACAAATTTCACCTTAAGAACTCGGCCACTAGAGGGCGCATGGCAAAGTAAGATCATAGCTACCGCGCTCCCAATGCTTCCTCTGTGTATTTTCACTTTGTAGTCTTCCTGTTAAATAATGAAATACTACAACCAGACATCACACAAAGCATGACTTATAATGCTTACATTATTAAAAACAAGTAACAAAATCAACAAGAAGTCACCATGGATACCTTTTAAAAAAAGGTTTTTCTGCCACTCGACTCATAATGAAGCAAGTTCACCCAGCTCTCAACTGACTATCGAACCTACTCCCACAAGCCATCCATCAGCGCAAGACACGTGAGACCTGATGTGCAAACACACTCCTCCTGGGGGACACGTCTCGAGTCAATAAGCTATCTCTGACCGGCATGATTAGCATCCTGCTTGGCAATTTGTCTCCATCTTCTTTAGCTCATCATCAATTAGGTGGCTGCCCTGGTTAGCGAATTAGCACCACAATTCGAGCTAGACTAGCACATCTCACTGTGACACAGCTGACTTGAGGAACTTATGAGTCTGATGCAAAAAAAAAAAAAAAAATGTTTTCCTCCATCTGTCGCTTGTTTATTAGAGAGGAAAGTAATTACTGTGAATTTGATTGCATAAACAAATTACTGTAATGTACAGAAGTAGAAATCATTCACTGAGTCTTACTACACCAATATTAATAATAAACCAGAACTCTTAAGGCATTATTTATGTAGAAGCTAAATTTTTACTTGCTATATATTATAAGTGATATTTAAGGTGCGTACTATACATTAGTACAATGTTATAGAAGATAAATAAGCATTTTAAATATTTACATTATCTATCTATCTATCTATCTATCTATCTATCTATCTATCTATCTATCTATCTATCTATCTATCTATCATTAACATATTGCAGTGTCTTGCAATTAATGTGTGTAGTTTGTGCATAATTATTTATTATGATTTAGCATTGAATATTTCATTAGTACATTCAAATTTTCTTTCACAATTTCTTTTGTGTTATTGTCACTACATTAATTAAATCATATTTTTGTTTGTTCTTCTGGCTTTTATTTTAAACAAATATAATAGCATGAATGTGTATTTTTTCATTCAGTAATTACTTCCAAAACAGGGTCATGCTATTATAATTAAATAGTCGTAGAATTTTAGATCCTTTATTGCACTTTTATAAAAACAATGAATGATATCACAAAAAAATAAGCAAGTAATATATATATACTGTATATTCACTATACACACACATAGTATTTGTGTGTGCGTGTGTGTGGGTATATATATATATATATATATATATATATATATATATATATATATATATATATACAGTACAGACCAAAAGTTTGGACACACCTTCTTGTTCAAAGAGTTTGAATTTGTATTATGGCAAGAAAAAAGCAGCTAAGTGAAGAAAAAAACGAGCGGCCATGATTACTTTATGAAATGAAGGTCAGTCAGTCCGAAAAGTTGGGAAAACTTTGAAAGTGTCCCCAAGTGCAGTCACAAAAAGCACCAAGCGCTACAAAGAAACCGGCTGACATGCGGACCGGCCCAGGAAAGGAAGACCGAGAGTCGCCTCTGCTGCGGAGGAGAAGTTCATCCGAGTCACCAGCCTCAGAAATCGCTGGTTAACAGCAGCTCAGATCAGAGAGCAGGTCAATGCCACACAGAGTTCTAGCAGCAGACACGTCTCTAGAACAACTGTTAAGAGGAGACGGTGTGAATCAGGCCTTCATGCTAGAAGATCTGCTAGGAAACCACTGCTCAGGACAGGCAACAAGCAGAAGAGACGCGTTTGGGCTGAAGAACACAAGAAAGAACACAAGAAAGAAAACTCGCTGAATGAGAAGGAGTGTCCAAACTTTTGCTCTGTACTGTATAACTACACAAATATATACTGTATAGGTAGATAGTTTATATACACACATGCACACATATAAACAAGTGACAGTGTAATTAACAGGTAGTTCTTAGCGATACTCTGTAGCCAAAAGGTGATGAGAAACCATGGAGGTGATGGACGGTTTTGAGAAACTTACGAGATTTCCACTTATTCCACTTTATATTATCAGCTCCGTTAATTTCCTGAATCCCAAATATTGTTAAATGGAAAGGCAGTGCATGTAGAGTGAACCATCCTTTGCGTTGTCACACACAAAGTGGGGATCTTGGTCAGGGGTTGGAGAGCTAGTTGGAATTCCGCCTTGTTTTAGGAGCTGGTTATCTTTGCAGACATGATTAAAAGCACACGGACGGTTCAGAGGCGATTCAGAAGGACTTAGAAGCGATTAGTGCGGAGACGTGAGGCGTGTTGTTTAAGACGACGTGACGTTATCAGATGTGTGTTGTTACTGAAACTGCGTCTGTGACTGGGTGTGAATGTGGGCGTGGTCAGACCGTACAGACCGACTCTCACCCACGCTGAGACACACAGTTAGTGTCATTAACCACTGGACAACACCTGGGACACGCCCAGTCATACAGACAGTTACACATCACATTATCACCTTATGTCGAACGCCTAATCGTCCAATTATAGAAGCATTTATGATAATAAGCATGCTATTACATTGTTATAACCTAGTTATGGATATTACTGAGCTCACAAATAAAGCGAGTCTCTTATTTCTGCTTGATTTATAATATATCATGGTACGTTATAATGTAGGTCATATATCTCATAAATGTGCTTTTTTTAAATGCTAAATTAGCCGTGATGTCAATCACGTGTCAGCAGAAGTGTTCTAACATGAGCTTATTCTAACAGAAGTCTCACTTCAATCAAGACGGCATTCTGTACAGCAGACGACAAAAGTGGAATAAGTCAGTGTAAAGGGTTATGTAAGATTATGTCAGGGCTAAATAAAATAATGCTAAATTTAAACTAGCATTATATGGAGCTACCCCTGCCTTCTGAACCCTGCCATTAAGTACAGTACGGTCCATTTGAATTTGTTGACTGTATTCACTTTAGTATTAAATGGGATTTGAATAAGAATCCTTGCCAAGCTCTTTGCCAGTTTGCTCTCGGTGCTCTATTAAAAGGCCGCTGCTATGGGAATGTGTGAACTGCCTGCCTCTTGAGTGCGATTGTGTGATTCAGCTGACATTTACACATTTATAGAAAAGCTGGAGTGCTTTATGGGTATTTGGGGGGGGGGGGGGTTTTTTTTTTTTTTTTTAATTTTATTTGTTTAAATAATTATAATAAATTGTGATTATCGCTTCCATGTTGGTCTCGCCTCGGAGGTTAGGAACTGTGGTCTGGAACAGCGAGAGCTGCCGGAGAGAAAAACGTCCGTAATCGCATCAGAGTCACGATCATGTAAAGTCGGTTCATTCTTGAATTTAAAAAAAGAGACGATCATGGAGCAGGAGTTATGAGATGCAACGTGTCCCCTGGTCTCTCTGAACTGCTTCCACTTTAAAATGCAAACTTCATGATGATCCACTGATGTCGCCCTTTAGACACGAAACACGTTTTCACTTCCTTCTTTTTTGCCCCCAGATTTCTCGGATTTGGCTCATCAGACACTTGCTGACCGCCTGCCAGCTTTGTCTGATCTCGAAGCGTGCGTAAATATAGAGAGTTGAAGGTGTTTTTTTTTTTTTATTATTTTTTTTTTATTTCTGATGTTTTTCTATTTCTCTCTCACTGACACCTGGTTAAAATATCGTACGTTTTGCGGGGGGGTATCTTTGGGAGAGTAGCCAAGCAGTAGGAAAAATGTCATTTGGGAGCAAGCAAGGATATTTTAAGCTTGTATCCAGTGTCTGGGTAGTTTAATTGGCAAAGAGAATCGCCAAAAGACCACAGGGCATTGTGGGATTAAAAGAAGAAAAAAGGATTAAAAGAAGAAAAGAAAAAGAATGACAATGAGAAAGAAAGAAAGAAAGAAAGAAAGAAAGAAAGAAAGAATCTCCCAAAGCCACTGACGATCATTTTCTCTGGGAAAGATTCTGATGTGCATATAACAATATTTCCTTGATATATATATATATATATATATTTTTTTTTTTTTCTTTCACATATGTTGTTTTTGACATATTCATGAATCACGACATTCACATAGTTAACCCTATCAGAGGGCCTACTATCAGGAAATGAATAAAATATTTAAGACAAGTAAACCGAGGCATTGCCATGTCTTTCATTGTTTTGTCCTTGTTAAGACAAAAACTATATAACAAACTTCTTATTATGAATTTTAAAGCGCGATTTAGGACACCTCATTTTATTACAATGAACATAATTTAAAGCACATACAGTACACGCGCATTCATCATAAATGATCTCTCGTAAAACTGGAAACAATATTGTTTTAGACTAACTAATTATACGCGATTCTTCGTTGTACTTGGTCTGGCTTTTAGAGAATCCTTCCATGCGCCATCTGGTGGATATTCAGTGAAGCACAACTCATTTATTTAAATTTTAAAATGGTGCTTGTAGGATCAGGTCTCCGCTAGACGAATAGCAGCCTTCCGCGGGAAAAAAAAAAAAAAAAAAGTGCATTCTTAATGGCATTGAAATATTAATATTATAATATTGATATTAATTTAAAAGTGCATTCATATTAATAATGTGAATAAATATTATTCCATGTAAGTTAAATACAGTTTTTTTTTTTTTTTTTTGTCTCAATCTGTATTTGTTGCTCAAAAACATAAATCTTTTTTTTTTTTTTTGTTCTGAACACTGATTGGTCATCAGATAGGTGTTAATATATTTAAACACGAAACTAGGCCACTTCATTAGGTACACCTGTTCGACTGCCTGTTAAGGGGAATATCTAATCAGCCAATCAAATGGCGGCACGTGGAGAGGGTCAAGAGGATCTGCTGAAGCATCGGAATGGAGAAGAGTGACTTTTGAGCATGGCATGGCTGAGTATTTCCCAAACTGCTGGGATTTTCGCACACAACCGTGTCTAGGGTTTTAAGAAAATGGTGTGAAAAAGAGAAAATATCCAGTGCGGTCAGGTCTCCGTGAGGAAATATCTTGCTGGTGCCAGAGGTCAGAGCAGAACATCCTAGACCGGCTCAAGCTGGCAGAAAAGCGACAATAATTCAAATACCATTACACCCGAGTATGGTATGCCGGAGCATCTCTAAAAGCACATGTCGAACCTTGAAGCAGAAGACCAGGTGTCGCTCCCATCAGCTAAGATCAGGAATCATGCTACAATACACATGGTCTCACCAAAACTGGACAATAAGAGACTGAAAAAGGAAATGTTGTCTGGTATGATGTTGATTTCTACTCTGGCATTTTGGAGGGTAGGGTCAGAATTTGGAGTACACTTGAACAAGATGAGATCGTGGCTTCATCCCGCCTCGTATCGGCGGTTTAGGCTGCTGCTGCTGCCGCCGCTGCTGGTGGTGGTGAACTGGTGTGATTTTCTTGACACAATGCCACAGCTTACCTGAGGCCTGTTGTTGATCATCATGTCCGTCCCTTTATGAGCACAGGATAGCACACAGTATCGCACGTCTAAAACAGGTTGGGTTCGAACATGACAGTGACGTCACTGTACTGAAACGGACACCGCGGTCACCAGATCTCAATCCGGTGGATGAGGTGGAACGGGAGATGGAAACGTAGGATGCCGGTATGGACCGTAATCTCTGAGAAAGGTCTCCGGCACCTGGGGGAATCCGTGCTGTGAAGAATTAAGCCGATTCAGCCCCGTACTAGCAAGGTGTGCCTAATAAAGTGGCCAGCAAGGCTCTCTCATAACAGATTAAAACGTATAGAAACGCCGGGAACCGTTGACATGGTGATGTTTTCTGTGAACGGGACGTGCGTTTCTTTACTCTCCAGTGCCTGGACTTTGTAAGAGTCGGCAGTAATGCGGCAATTCTTTTGTTCACTTTCGTCTTATGTTATTGTAACTTTTAATAGAAACGATTTCGGGGGCGTAATTCATGTTACAGCATTAAAATATCACTAAAGGACACCGGGGGCTCAGCTTACACGTGACCTCTAGCCAGGAAGCATAAAGGAAATCATTCTTCAAGGCTCGACAGCTCGGGCAAAGCGCTTCACAACAGCATAACGCGACACAACGCGGACGACTATGCATATAATAAACGCGGTGATGGCTTCGTTAAGCTCGGTTCCCAGAAAGCCCGGATCTGTCTGAAAATGTAGCACCTTCAGGATGGAAGCACGAGCGCGCTGCGTAATCAGATTTCACACCGGATGAAAGGTCGTGATCAGACATCTTCATTCCAGCCGAGCCAGAGTGATGGTGTGATTTTGCAGTGTTATGAGATGGAGTCTTAGAACAAAAGGTTGTGATGAAGAAAAGCAGAGTTTCGAGGGAAGGAGTCGAAGGTGAGGAACAGTCTTTGTCAGAAGATGCGTGTGCATGAACCTGCTTCCTGTACGCAGTCGCACCGAATCTCACTCAACTGTTTTTATGGGCCGAGCGCAGATCTACAGAAAATCAGTTCAGAATTTGAGAAAATCACACGCAATTATGCACAAACAACAAAAGGAATAAAGGGAGTGTGGTGATGCTGTGACTGTTTGTTTATCGCCACCGTCATGCTAATGAGAACTAGAACTACAGTAGCAGGTATTCTGGACGTTCCACAACGCTGAACGTGCAGATGGGTTAAACATTATGCACCTTGTATTTAGTATTAAGTCATTTGAATTTAATTGTAGACACCTGGTCGTCAATTACTTTGCTTTGACACAGCAACGTTTATAAAATATATTCGGCACCAGAACCTATGTTGAAATTCTAAAACCCGATTCCACTGGTTATTGCAAATAAAACCTTCACAAAAAAAAAAAAAAAAAAGTTCTTGCACAACTCACTCCTGATCCTTCAGAAGGTGGCAATGTGACCACAGTCTGCCTGAATCCTGTTGTGTGTTTTTTTTTTTTTTTCTCGCCCCCCCACCTTCTCTTCTTTCTCTCTCTTTGTCCTTCTGTCTTTTATCTTTGTCCCGCTGAGTTATCGATCGTTCTCGCTCTCAAACAGAAGCGACTGGACCATTGAGCCATCGGACATTCCCAAATCACCCTTCACCCACGGCTACGATCCAGCAAACACGTGTAGTTAAGCATCGCCGCGGCGACCGGCGCTCCTTTGCCCCACACTCCTCTCTCTGACAACAACTTTGTAAATATCGATTCTTTAGATTTATATCTTTCACTGGAGAGGGACGGTGTCTGAGATGGATTTGAGAGCGAGACGTTGGGAATTGAAGCTGTTTTGATGTACAGAAAAGTCCAATAGTCTGGCGTTCACCGCCAAGGACTTTTTATCCGGTCATACATCAAAAAGCAATGCAAAACTCTCCTCAATTCCCATAATGCATTATTTGAAACGTGAATTTTAAAGGCTGTTTCGGCTATGTGTGAGAAATATCTCATCGTTATCTGAACTCTGTTTGACTGTGCAGTTTTCGCGGGCGATTAATTTCAATGCCGGTTATAACGACAACACGCGTCTGAAAGTCACGAACCGTCAACTGCTCTTATTTAATGAGGTTTAAAAAAAAAAATCACCAACACATTAACTCGCGTTTAACGTCTTATACAGGTGTATATTTGATTTTTCGTTTATTGTAGTAACACAATTAATTCAGTGTACAGACTGAACAAAGTAGAGAGAGAAAATCTGATTACCGTTTTATGTTGGAAAAGAAATACAGGGAAGGAAACTGATAGATTTAACCAGACAAACAAACACAAACATGACAAACATACTATGAGAAAAAAAAAGAAAAGAAGATATCCAACACATAAGAAACTTTTTACCATCAGGGTGGACTGATGGGTCTGGAACCGTGGCGCTTTTGACTGTACTATGATACACATTTGCTGACAGAGTGAGTACATGGTGAAGGTCTTCATGAGAGACAGTTTCATCCTGGAGCTCGATGGGTTTTACACACGCACTCGACACACAATACTGTTCCTGTAGGAACTGATCCAGAACCTTCTGACCTTCATGTCTTATAATAACAACTGACCGTTTGTAGCTGTGGTTGTTCTTGTTTTTGTTGTTGTTGTTACTTAATTATTTGATTCTGTAGTTTCGAAATGTCCAGAATTGTCCTAGAAAACGTTGAAAATGAATCACAAGATGAAACATCAGGAGTAAGAAGGTGTGTCCAGACTTTCGACCGGTACTGTCGGTTGAACATCATTACTGCATCCGTCATAATGTTCATATTTACAGCGAGGATGGAAAAGAATCACCTCAGCTTTAGTTTTGTTGTGTCGCCGCTTGCAATGAAGACAGACAGAGTTTTGGTTTTATCCAACTGCATTTACTCGGTTTGACATCCAAATGGACGGTATAACGTAAGCATGTCGGAAAAAAAACAACAGAAGTACTGATTTGGGATCACGTCCCTCCTATAATGACTTGGTACATATTGGGTAACATATTGGCTCCCACAGTCCCACCTGTATTAAACGTATCAGTAGAACATGGTACAGTATGTACAAACGTATCACATGCCGAACTTAGGCATTGCTTTGCCCTGGTATTCACCAAAGTATTGTGGTACACCTAAAATGGTCGTGCCTCATATTGTATGGTAATGCCTGGGGTTTTATAAAGTCCAGCGGTGCCTGCCATAGTCATGTCCGATGTACAGTATCAGGGTGATAATATGACCTTTACGGGACATGAGAAATTGCAACCGAACTAGTCATTTTGTAAAAATAGAAACTTATTATTCTTGAAACAAACTTAAATTGTTAATATTAACGACCTTCCAAACCAAACCAAAAAATAAAAAATAAAAAATGAACGTGCTTGTGGTCTTAAACGAATCAAAGACTAATCAAGGACTGACGCAGAAAATGTGAACACAATCAGGGAGCAAGAAATGACTGTTCAAGGGGCCAGAACATGACCAGTACAGGAAGTATGTTATGTAATACAATACAATACAATACAATATGACAATAGCTGAGAATAACATTGTCTAGTTAAAGTCATTTTTTTTTTTTTTTACGAAAAAAAAAAAAAAAAGTGAATTAGAATCCTGATAAAATCACTTGCATCCCGTTAAGACTATACGACTTCTTGACCTCGATTTAGTTTATCGTGAAATATACAGTATTAAGAAGCTCTGGATCGAGTGTTGTTTCATGAGGTCATCGGATAATATGTGTGGAAGCCGTATTGTTGAAAGAAACAGAATGAGTCGCGATTAATGTGATAATGTAGGTTCTGGCTCCCAGAAAGGTTTCAAGCCCTTCATTCGGTCGCGCATCCTGAAAGCACATTTTTCTTCTAGCCTGAAACTCGCGCAATCACCAATAGCCATGATCACTTTCCTTACGGCGCCCGACTCCTTGAAATCATCGCTTCATGTTCATGCACTCATCCTCCACGTTGTCATCTCTTATTAAGACCAAGGATTAACTTACAGCAAAGAAAGAAATCTGCGGAGCGGAACAGTTGCTGTGAGGCTTTTCAGGTCCCTTAGCTGTTTCTCTTGACTTGTTTTTCCCTCTCCCACACAAACTCCTCACTCCTCCCACACCTCTCGTTCCTCGTCGCTCTGCGTCCACTTCCGTATCTGTTCTAATCTCGTGCGGTTCGCCGGGTTTTGTTGTGTTTACTGCAGATAGAGAAACATAGTTTAGATATGAAATGCTGTGGGATGTTCACTGGAGTCGCTGGAGGATGAAGGAACGACGGATCAGCAGGAATTCACTTTCTTCTCCATGGGGTTTTTTTTTTTTTTTTTTTTTTGTCGAATTTTTATTTCCTAGTCGAAAATATGATGATGCAAGCAAGCAAGCATGAGAATTTGACGCGTGAACGCCAATGAGGCTAATGTAGCTAACAAGCCAAAAAAAAACAAAACAGTCATTGCCATTTCATTTGTCACCTCCGCTCCGTCTTTTCCTGACAAATATCCGTCCCCATCTCTGAATGATTCCCCCTTGTGCCTCTCTATCCAGCTCTAAACTCAAACAAAACTTTATACGCCTTTCTTTATTAGAGTCGCGTGTATTTTTAGCTGCTCATTATCCTGCACAGAATTAATTAGCGCATCTGCATGCAACGTCGCATTGCTCAGGTGTGAACGAGTGCGCGAAACCTAATGAGATTTCCAGCTGGATTGCGTTAATGCCCTCAAGGTTCTCCAGAGCCATGATTTTTTTTTTTTTTTTTTTTTTTCAAGCCCAGCAGGATGTTTTTTTTTTTTTAGTTTTTTTTTAAACGATGTCGCATATTAGCGTCAGCCGCTGATGAAATTTTGATGAGTTAGCATACGAGCTCTCACTTGGACCTTCAGGCAAAATTTGAAACATGATGTCTGTGTTACGAAATAACAAAGCTCAAAGAACATCTTTAGGTTTCCGAGCACATACTAGCAATTTGCTAATCGCTAAAAGAGATCAAAGTTCTTACTTTTACTCCTTGATCCATCTTAGCGGTTTTATGTGTTTTTCTTCTTTTTTTTTTTAATTAATAAAAAAGGATGGATTTCATTCCAACAACATTCATTTTCGTGTGTTTATTCTGATGTAGTTTTATTCCCTTGTGTGATGATAGGAATTTAAAGTACTTCCTTTTTAATATAACACATGGAAAGCAGGGCACGTCGATTAGCTAATCACTTAAATTGATCACAAGACATAATAATTAGCATTTTCATCACCTTACATAATGACGTTAACATTAATAAACTGCTGCACAGCGAAACAGTTTAGTGCTATGCTAATGTTTGTCTGCTAGGTAGCGGTATTAGCAAACATCAGCGTTAGTTATCCTGTAGTTTGCTTGCCCTGAGCTGTTTGCTAGCTGTTCTGAAATAAACAGAATAGAGCTAGCTAGAAATAATAAGGCAATATTGTGACAGTAGGTTCATCCGTTCATCAAAGTGCAAAGCTAGCTATGTAATATTAGCCATCAAGTTAATTAGCCATTTGTATTTTAGAGTGATAACCAGTAGATATCTTTATTAGCGAGACATGTTCATGTATTAAACTGTGTCAAACATCGCTCTCCTATTTCATTGTGTAGCTACAGTAGGTTGTATAATAAGCTAGCAAGCATTACTTTAACTCTCCTCGTAACATTGTATGATCAAAATAGCTATTCAAGGCCCTAAAACGTCTGTCTCTGTGCTAAATCTAGGTATTGTGTAGAGACCGATAGCTGTCTAGACGTGGCCGTGGCAGGTGGTGATCTTCACTAAGGCTCTGTGTCTACTCTGAATGTGTGGTGGTGATGACCAGGCAGTTAAGCCCACATCCTTGGGCGGATCTGAGGGAATTAGAGCAGGTTTAGTGCATGACATGCATATTTTATCAGTACGTTATCTCCCTTGCCTTGATTGACAGGCAGTAAGGTTTCATTTCGTTCCTCCATGCACTTGACTTGGCTCCAGGTTGAATTTTGGATGGTCGATGGTTGAGCTGCTGAGCTGATGCTTATAAATTTTGATAAAAGCAGGCCAGTGTTATTCTACAAGGTCATTTGATGGTGACAAAGTAGAGAATCAGGATGGCAGGCATGAAAAGAGTTATTTTCGTGTCAGCCTGCAGTTTTTTTTTTTTTTTTTTTTTTTATTCTGTCCTCAAATGTGCAAACACCCGGGGCTCATCAGAAAGGAAACCGCATTGCATGAATATAGAGTTTAAAGCAAATGTTTAATAATGATTTCGGTAACTGATAAGAGCCAGGGTTAGACTGTAACGCATTAAATCTGCAGGTCCTCATGCTGCTTTTGCTCTAGCATGATCTTGTATTCAGTGGCTGATTTTGATTTTAGATATTCAGAATGTTGATAACATTTGCTAAATCAGTTTGCTATCACTCGTTTGCATGTCTCATTTGTCCATGGCACAATTGCGCGTCTCAATTAACCTCGCTGGTGCCAGAAACCAGACTGCAGGGAGGAGCAGGACAAAAGCAGAGATCTAACTTTGTACTGCAACGCAATTACCGTAGTAAAATAAATCACACTATGAAATGCTAATTAATACTGTAAAAAAAAAAAAAAAAACATCGTGTGCTGTATAGTTTCCCAGGGATATTTTGTTCTTATGTTTTAAGATTCTTAAGATGAGATGTTTTCGTTCTTATGTTTGTGCGAGTACTATTTAACCAGTCAACACGCTACCAACGTAAAATGATTCTTAATTAGCGGATCTACAAAATTCCACCATTCAGATCCTCCTGCAACATCACCAGGGCAGATATCACTTCCTCTGTGCATTACCCTGATAATGCAAGCTTCTCCGATTCACGAGTTATATTTTCTTAATAAAAGATATCAGTATGGTTCAATAAAGGTTTAATATTAAATTCCATTAGTATATCACTGCCAGGTATGGGAGAAGCTTGCATTGCCCCGATTCGATTCCCAGTCAGTGCCCAAACCCGAGCCACTGGAGGCAGTGCCAGTCCCAAGCCTGGATAAAATGGGAGGGTTGTGTCTGGAAGGGCACCCGGCGTAAAACCTGTGCCAAGTTGTTGTGCGAATCAGTCGTTCCACTGTAGCGAGCCCTCGCTGAAGCAGCTGAAACAACAACAAGAACTCTATAATAATAATAATAATAATAATGAATATATAAACGCCCAGTGAGCATCAAGCTCTAATAGGAAATTTTACATGTCTGAACCAGCGACGTGATGAACCATTGTTCATTTAATGTTCATTGTTCGTAGCGTTGACAGTTCCCTCTAAACAGTAGGGGTGCCCCGATTGATCCCCGAATGGCTTTGGGAAGTTTGATGATGCAAAACTCGCGGGGCAATTTTTTTGCGCGCTGCTAAAATGGCTTCACCGGTCCGCCGATTCTACGTGTTGTGTGACAAGGACAATGCATTAGCAATCTGTAACCTGTGTAAGAAGACAATTCCACGAGGCGGGAAGCACCCAAAGCATTTTAACACCACGGACCTCATCAGACATTTGAAGGTTAGTCACGTAAAGGAACGCGGGCAGTTTTCAAAGCTGGCTGGCGCTAAGAGAGCGGGAGAGCTCAGCAACTCGCGCGCCGCCGCTCACCCAGCGCGCGGGAATCCTCCTATCTCAGTACCTGGTCCAGAAACACGGGAACTCACGGGAAGAGCATAAATAGAATCGTTTGGATATCTGCAAACAAAATGTGGAGCGATACACTAAGGAAGATGGAAGTTTCTCGAAGAGAATCATTACTGACGAGACACAAATTTATCACTTAATGGCAGAAGAGAGCATCCTCAATCACCGACCGAGAAAACGATTCAAAAGTCAACCATCAGCTGGAAAATTCATCAACGCTTGCAGTTTTCTGGGATTCCCAAGGGCCAGAAGTATTAGAACATTATCAGGAAAAAGGTTGAAGACTGAAGATTAAACTTCAGATTAAACGCAACGGACTGATATCATGGCATGATGATCTTGCGTGACGATGCGCGTCTGCGTATTTCTGTCCACACTGGAGGTGCTGAAGCGTCCTCCCTGAGGATTTTGCTCGGTCAGACTTTCAACTGTCTGATCCCCTGAAAGCAGCCATACAAAGATGAAGTGTATTGAAAATGAAGGAGATTCTACATTATTTATTCTAAATAAATTTATTCTACATTCTACTTATTTATTCTAAATAAAACATTCTACATTCAGTGTTTTATTCTAGAGTCCAGACTGAACTCAACCCAACTGAACAGCTTTGGGTTGAACTGAAACTGTACAATCCATCTTTACTTGTACAATCCAAGTACTTTTTGACCCGGCGGTACTTTCTGGATTCTTCTCATAGTAAGTGTTTTCCATTAAGCTGGACTCGGCATGCTGGGAAGGAAGCAATGACTTAAAACTCGGTAATTAGCACATTGCTCATTTTCATTTTCTCTCTTTACTCAGCTTAATCACCGTCCTGTTAATGAAAATGAAATTAGTTTCAGACCGGATGTCTGTAAATGGCACAAACAGAAACATAATAATCGCATCTGTACAGCTCGTCTTACACTCAATATGATCGCGAAGCAATTTTTCAGCCTTCGCCACCCATTCAGGTCCAGAAGGCGACGTAATTGCCCGGTTTCTGGATTTACGGCATGGTTTTTTGTGCAGCCTCAAATAAGAGAACACAGACACTCGGGATGAAGTGCTGATGCTAGGAGATGCTGGTGAAATATGTTAGTTAAGATGTGTAGTGTATGGTGTGTCATTGCTGTCTGGGACACACTCATAGTCACAACAGAAAAGCTTTCAGAAAAAAATAAAAGAACCATATTGATCCATAAAAGGACATGTTCTCATGGCAACTACCAAGAGGAGCAAAGTACCAAAGGGTGGTACAGTTTTTCTTTCTTTCTCCACGATGAAAACATTGTCTGAGTTTCATGGATCCTGTCAGATGTTCATTCTTAGTTGTGAGCCGATGGTAGTTACACCTTGTTCAATTATAAGCAGGGACGTATCACTCAGATGCAAATCTATTTCCATATTACAGTTTTTAGCAGGACGACATCTAAGTTGTGGTCGAATGTATGTTTGGATTACATTCTCTATGCAAATAAAATCGATTAATTTGCCATATTAGGAACATAGGAACCACCAGCATGGTTATTTGAGTATTGCAAATACTAACACTAGGCTAAAATTTGCTGCCGCCGCATTTTTGGTCAACAGAGGGTTAATCAAAGTTTTACCATATACCACATAAAATAACATTTTTAAACACCTGAATAAAGCGATTATTAATAATAAAAATACAGTGCATAAGATAATAAAAGTAAGCAACGGGTAACCAAAAAATGTTGTATGACAAGGGTGACAGGAGTAAACCTAGAGATCTTTACGGTAAGATAACAGAATTGAGTGAAGATCTGTCGGTTGTTACCATTATTAGCCTGTAAACCATGTAAATCTAGTGACTTCTGTTTGGTGTTCTTCAAGGCTTAGTTCTAGGCTCACTGTTTTTTCTCCCTGGATCGATAGGCAAAAAATGCATGTAAAACTATTAGATACAAACACCACCCCCCGAAAAAAATCACTCAAATTGACGGCTTCTGAGTCAGCAAAACTTGTGTAGGAGAACAGTGCAAGAAGGTTGAACATTTAATAATGTATCAGAACCGATGCTGTTCCATGCAGAGGACATTTCCCTTTTTTTACGACATCGATTGTTCTAGGTCGACTCCGATCGACTACTGACTTCAGATCAGCCCAAAGTGAAAATTCAAATGGTGTTATGTTTAGTTCTGTTTGATACTTAATTGTTTGTCTCTAAACGGTGGCGCGTCCAAAAATGTTACCTCTGCTTAAAAGCATGAATATTATCCATGACATTCGTTTACAACTGCTATGCTGATGACACACAAGCGTATATTTCTTGAAGAAGCTTAACGGTAAGAAACATGAATTGATCCTAAACACTGGAAGCTCTGTCCAATCCCACTATTTACTGTATTTCTGATAAGACTGAAAAACTACAAGGACCATGCACAGTTAGAAATTATTATTTTCCAATTATGTAGCAACGCTTGATGGCCATTCAGTTCACAACCTGTGCAGCAGTAAAAGGCTTCAGAAGGATTATTGAGTCCACTCTCTTGTTCGAAGCTCATGTAGAGAATATTATTGGATAGTCTGAACAGGACCGTTTGGGATTGGAGAATACTCCAGGCAATACATCAGATATCTAAAAATGAAAAAAAAAAAAGAAAAAGAAAGAAAAGAAAAGTGTGGCCATGTGGTCCAGCAGGTAGTGTTCAGCTCCAGGCTCTTGGATTCAATCCTGAGCTCAGCCAGTCTTCTAGCATATATATATATATATATATTTTTTTTTTACCTATGTCAATGTGGGTGTCGCCAGGCTTCTCTGGATTCCTTCTATCTCCCAAAAACAACAAGTTGAGGAATTGGCAACGCTACACTGACCCTAGGTGTGCATGTCCTGCATCTTTATGATAAAAAAGGATGAATTGATGCATGGATGCATGGACGTTCTTACTTCTACAAATCTATGTTATTGGGACATTTTTCTTTGCCTGTCATTACACCCTTGAGCTCATGACATGTTTCCGTCGACCTCATTTTCCCCCTAAGATTCTTGCATTTTCTGTATTTAGTCTGTGTCCCACATCGCATATAGCTCTACTAAATTATATTCAGAGTAGTGTACGATACATGAATAGTCTTTGATAGAATTGCATCTGTAGATGAGATATTTCTTTTTCCGATAACTTCAATCAATTCAATTATTAGTTATTAGGTGCACAACAGTTTCAAGTCTTAGAGATGTTCTCAGCATCTGAGAGCAGGGATAGAAAAAAAAAATGAAGGAACTGGTGGCACGACATTACTACTTTTGTCATGAATCATTACCTGTGTGGGATGGAGGGAGGGTGTGTGTGTGTGTTGGGGGGCGGGGGGTGCTGGGGGGGGTGTATGGGGATGGAAACCGAGACGGGATACAGCAGATGCAGTGAGTGAGAAAAGCTGTTTCCTAATCAGGTGGAACAGCAGTGCGTCCTCTTATACCACCTGCCAGACAACACAAGAACAAACAATCCATGACTGCTACCTTTGTAGGATCTTCATGCAAGTACTTTAGATGTCTTTTCTTGCTTATGTCATCAGAGATATGTCAGAGAGATAAGGCTGTGGAAAGTTTTTGGACTTTTTGGTCAAGATACCTTCCATTTTTGGTCAGTTATTCCTTTGTAGAACATCAACAAAGGCTGACATGAGAATCAGATTATGTTCACTGAAGGGGATTTCATTGCCAGCAGCATTTGATGTTTATCACTAAAATATAACCCGAACTCATCGTCTGTCCTACTGTAGCTGCTCGTTTGCAGGGACTTTATGGTGGATATTATGGTGGATATTAAGACGAATAATAATCACAGCTGGTCCATTTGTGTGTAGGTTAGGCATCTTATTTCTTGTAAGCATGAACAGCAGAAGTGACAGTCATTACAGGCCAAAGCAGTAGCCAAGCTCTTACCTAAAGAAGGAAGTGACAACTATTTAGCTAAACCTATAAACAATACATCTTGGAGATAAATTCAGAAATCAGTCCAAATAATCAAACATCTGTCTATGTATAGTGTGTTGTCAATATTTACAAATCACACCACCACTGCAGGCTCCAATGGATCCTGACTGGCCCTAATATCCCAGCGGAAACCAAGGCATCTACTGTATAGAAGGTCTATAAAACCTCAAGCCTCCTTAAATGTTCTTCATTACTGAGAAGATACTGTGAAGACAACTCTAGAACTTTTGTATGAGGCTTTGAAAATCATCCTAGATATAGTGTTCAGCTCGAGGCTCTCGGATTCAATCCTGAGCTCAGACAGTCTTCTAGCATATGGGTGTCGCCAAGGCATCTACTGTATAGAAGGTCTATAAAACCTCAACTTTTATATATATATATATATATATATATATATATATATATATATATATATATATATATGCTAGAAGACTGGCTGAGCTCAGGATTGGATTGAATCCAAGACCCTCGAGCTGGATATATAGATGGGTACTAACAGATTTAGGGATTTAATATGGGTATTAAATTTGTTCCCATCGACTCTGAGTGGCACAGTGGTAAAGTGCTCACCCTATCATCCAGAGATCGCAAGTTCGATTCTCAGGTGATGTTGTAACCTCAAGCAAGCGGAAGGAGCGTCTAGCTCCATGAGCGAGCAGTTCGAAAAAGATGCGGTGGGCTGGCGTCACGGGATTCAGAGGAAACATGTGATATACTGAGTAGTAGTAGTAGTAGTAGCTTAATGTGGGAGCGCCCTAGTGACGGGGAGGAATTTGATACGAATAAATTTTGAAGAAAATCGCGGGAAACAAAAAAATGTTCCCATTCGGTTTCTAGTTTGTATGGTCTTGAAAATGTCCTGTAGTCCTAAATGTGCCCGCTTTGAGATGTCTCTCATTTTCATACCTGTTTCAGTGATTGGCAGCGGGCTATTAGATTACAAAAGGGTATGAGTATGACTTGGCAGTGGTATTTAGTGTGTATGAAGGAAAGAAATATAAAGCCTTTTTATTACTGTTTAAAACAGTATAAAAGTAGCACCTCCAAGTCCAAAGCTGTGGTTCTGTCCCAGAAAACCCTGGAAAGTCTGCTTCAGGTAGCCTTGCCTGAGGACTGTAAGAATTTTGGGATTTTATTTACCAATGTCGGAAGCAGTCTCTGTACTGTTCTGTGGTGGTGAAGCAGGAACTCAGATTGCATACAAAGCTCTTTGTCAGCTGACTTCTTATTCGTGATCATAAGTTGTATGTAGTGATGTATGCAATAAAGTAAGGCACATGAGAAACATAAGGAAGGAAGATTCCAACCAATAGTTATTGGTCTTACTGTACTTCCTATGACAGGGCGGGTAATCCAGGAATCCTAGGAGTAGAGCAACAATCCAGGAAATCCTAGGAGTAGAGCAACAATCCAGGAAATCCTAGGAGTAGAGCAACAATCCAGGAAATCCTAGGAGTAGAGCAACAATCTAGGAGTCCTAGGAGTAGAGCAACAATCCAGGAATCCTAGGAGTAGAGCAACAATCCAGGAAATCCTAGGAGTAGAGCAACAATCTAGGAGTCCTAGGAGTAGAGCAACAATCCAGGAAATCTTAGGAGTAGAGCAACAATCTAGGAGTCCTAGGAGTAGAGCAACAATCCAGGAATCATAGGTGCAGAGCAATAATCCAGGAATCCTAGGAGTAGAGCAACAATCCAGGAATCCTAGGAGTAGAGCAACAATCCAGGAAATCTTAGGAGTAGAGCAACAATCCAGGAATCCTAGGAGTAACGCAACAATCCAGGAAATCCTAGGAGTAGAGCAACAATCCAGGAAATATTAGGAGTAGAGCAACAATCCAGGAAATCCTAGGAGTAGAGCAACAATCCAGGAATCCTAGGAGTAGAGCAACAATCCAGGAAATATTAGGAGTAGAGCAACAATCCAGGAAATCCTAGGAGTAGAGCAACAATCCAGGAAATCCTAGGAGTAGAGCAACAATCCAGGAAATATTAGGAGTAGAGCAACAATCCAGGAAATCTTAGGAGTAGAGCAACAATCCAGGAAATCCTAGGAGTAGAGCAACAATCCAGGAAATCCTAGGAGTAGAGCAACAATCCAGGAAATCTTAGGAGTAGAGCAACAATCCAGGAAATCTTAGGAGTAGAGCAACAATCCAGGAAATCCTAGGAGTAGAGCAACAATCCAGGAAATCCTAGGAGTAGAGCAACAATCCAGGAAATCTTAGGAGTAGAGCAACAATCCAGGAAATCTTAGGAGTAGAGCAACAATCCAGGAAATCCTAGGAGTAGAGCAACAATCCAGGAAATCCTAGGAGTAGAGCAACAATCCAGGAAATCTTAGGAGTAGAGCAACAATCCAGGAAATCTTAGGAGTAGAGCAACAATCCAGGAATCCTAGGAGTAGAGGAGGTGCCAGATGAGGCAGTTGGAGGACGGATACACCACAAATGCCCCCTGCTCGACTTACAGCAAATCTGTATCAGTTACAGGATAGTTACAGTCCCTGGCTGAATCCAGAAAATGCTTGGGAATATTTAGGGATCCCCTGGGATGCACTGGAGTCTGTGGCTGAGGATATTATGGGTTGACGTCTCAGCTCATTGCCACCATGGTCTTGATGAGAAAAAGGAATTTATGACCGAACAAACATGACTGAAGTCAGTCAAATTTATTCAAGCCTTTAACAAGATCGTTGCAGGTTCTTAGAAACGTTGATGTGATAGACAAATCTCTGTTTTGCCAAAATAAACTTTATCTTAATTAGGAGGCGGTTTTTGTTTGTTTATTTTTCCACAAGAGTGGAGGAGTGTAGTGTCCTTGAGTCTCATGCCTCATTTCTAAAACTTTGCATGGAATCCAAGAAACAGGAAACGATCAGATTTAGGTCCCGGATGCATATAAATAGCGCTCGACGGTGGAAATTATAAAAGAGAGAGACGTTTCAAAAAGTAATAATCTCCGCTATTAGATCAAATGAGGAAATGTTGATGCAGGCCATCTTGCATCCACTTTAGTCAGAGTCATTTGTGCATCTCATATCGCTCGCACATTAATGGAGTAATAATGCTTTGAATTAAGCAAATTTGAAAACCAAATTTATGCCCCGAACGTTGCCTTTTTTCTTTTATTTTTTTTTATTTTTTTAGGCAAAGCAGGCTCATGGAATATTTTTGGAACCCACAATTGCCTTTTGATGTCAGCTTGTTCAGCCTGAGTGGAAAGCGACCTGGTGAATATTGGTGACGTCCTAATTGCAACGTGTTCTGCAGCCCTGAATGATGAGATCTACTGTGCCGATGAGGCAGTTCATGTTTCCTGCTGCTGGAAAAATACAGGAAATCGAATCTCTGAACAGCAATCGGAAAAGCTTTATAAGCCATCTTCTGCTGTCCAACTATATAAACACAAACAAGTCTACCGTCTGTTGTTCTGCAACACCCAACACACCATTTTAACAGTCCACTCACTGGGAATTGACTTACTCCAAAAAGAAGGGAAAAAAATACAACCAATTTATTTTCGAGTGAAGTAAAAGTCAGAGTCTGACCGTTTTATTCGTGCCAAGATGTACTTTTTCGGTAGATCCGATCTACCTTCGCTTTTATCCAGCTCGTCTTACTTCCTATCGAGCTCATACTGGCTTTTACATCCTTTTTTTTTTCCCGTCAGGCTTTTCTTTAAAAAAATTGCAAACATTTCTTTACCGATATCTCGGAACATCTTGATCATCAGCAGTGACCTCGCTTTTACATCAAAACTACTGGAAACTTTTTCTTTTCATGCCAAATTCAGGCGTAGTGCACAGTTAAGTATGTACTAGTTGCTTTCTGTATCCTGGATTGTAGACACATCTTTTCACACATTCGTATCTCAGGAGGCAGTTTGAGTCATTTCACACCTTTTTTTTTTTTCTTTCTTTTTCTTAACCGGCATGTTCGTTACTGGATTTTTTTAATTATAGCATTTTTTTTTTCTTCTTTGTCACCTTTCAAGGAGCCAGCGTCCCTGTTTTTTTGGTTTTCTGAGCAAATTAATTGGAGCTAAGTTCAAATATTTGTTTTTTTTTTAAGGTTGCTGAGAGTCGCTCTCACGTTTCCGTTTACGCATGACAGATTTGAAATGGTGTAAATTAAAAAAACAAAGAAAAGAAAGAAAGAAATTCTCTCTTTTATTTTATTTTCCTTTAAGGCTTTATGGCTTACTCCTGTTCCTCCACTCTTACTCACTTCTCGCTGTGTGTTTCTGTTTAAGTGTGCGAGGCTTTGCCGGGTCACGCCGAGCCTGCAGCACAAACCAGTGTAGCCTGTTCGCTCCCAGAAAAGCCATGAGATTACTTCTTTCTCTCTCTCTCTCTCTCTCTCTCTCTACATTACGAGAGGAGACGGAATATTCCGGTTGTACTGCACATCGCTGCTCAACTTAATGTTCCATCTGTATCTACTTAATGTTATGGATGTGAAATAAAAACACAAAAAAGATATCAGTGCTTTGGAGTCAATACGACAGGATTAAGGACAGGAGGTTCGCTTGCTGAGTTTGTGAGGAACTTAATGCTAATCTATGATCAGACATTCATCCACCACTGTAACACACTGCAAGGTCACGTTGCAGATATTTTTTCCCCCCTATGTTCTTTCACTCTATTGCATCATCATATGTTATAGGAAGAGGAAGAAGAAGAAAAAAAAACATTCTTAGATTCATTTGAAACGGTTCCAAATAAAGCGCTCCGGTTAGCATGAGTCCGTCGGCCATGACTTGGAGACGACTCTGACCCAGAGGTGTCTGTTCCATTTCGCTTTTCCTTCCCAGCCGACTCTGGGAGCGAGGACCGAAGCCATCAGAGCGTGGAGGAATATAATTTCTGCCGTAAGAAGCTTACAGCGGTGCCTCCTTTTCCAGAAACCCAGTAGCTCTGCTAACTTGTGACAGATGGCAGGTCAGCGTTCTAGATAAGAACCTGCACTTAATTGGGAGGCCTGATTGGAGTTATGTAACAGACGTACACGAGGATGAGCGCAGCCAGCCAAAGATGGCCAATTAGTTTTGACACGCCAATAGAAGTAAACTTTGGGATTGGCTTTCACCAGATGATTACTAAGTACAAAATATCGAAGAGGATTTGCCTACAATCTGACTACACAACCAAGAACTGTTTTTTCTTTATGAGCCAAAGAAAACCTTTTTTTATTTATTTATTTATTTATGTACTGTATTTATACAAGAATATCCATGCTCTCCCTGTGCTTGATAGGTTTCCTCCAGGTTCTCCGGTTTCCTCCTACAGTTGAAAGGTTTGCGTTCGTGTTTCCAAGCTGCCCATAGTCTGTGATTCCTCAGACCAGGCTGTGTTATTTTTTTCCACTCTCAACCGTCCAGTCTTGGTGAGCTCAGCCGCAGTTTTCTATTTCAGCGTTCCGTTGACCGAATTGAAACCCGCCGTGGTCTTCTGATGTTGTAGCTCTCCCACATCAAGGTTTGACATGCTGCACAATCTCTGAGATTCTTTTCTGGTCACCATAAATGTTTCCCGAGTAACTGTAGCCTGTCTGTCAGCTCGAACCAGTCTGGCCAGTCTCACGTGACCTCTCTCACCAAAAAGACGTCTGCTTACTCTGGCTCACTAAATAAACTCCAATCTGTTCCAAAGACCGTTAAACCTATGCCCCATCCAGCCCAATTGGATCCAAACCCAAATTTTATAGGTGAAATTGATCTGCTCACACTCAGTATATTTAGACTTACAGCATAAAGACTTGTATTCCTCTACCGTCTGCATCATTAATTACTAAATTTGGGGAACAAGACGCTAAACCGTCATTAACAAATGCCATATTTCTGCAGAAAATGTAGACCAGGCAGACCATAGATTATATGCCATACTGAAAAGAGAGAAAGAAACTCTTAATAAAAAGACAAAGAAAAAATCTTATTATCTATTAAAACTGTAAATATGTAAATATTTATGATATGTATATATGCAAATGTGCTTGAGATAACGTAGTCTTGCTTTTTTCCCTCAAAGTATTGAGCTGTAAACAGATTTAATGTGTATTTATACAGTAAATCTCAATAAACTTTGATCTTTTCTGCATAATAATCCAAGAACTCAACTCATTCAAAAATCATTTATATCTATCTAGCTATAGATCTATCTATCTATCCATCTATCTATCTGTCTATCTATCTATCTATCTATCTATCTATCTGTCTATCTAGCTATAGATCTATCCATCTATCTATCTATCTGTCTATCTATCTGTCTATCTATCTATCTAGCTATAGATCTATCCATCTATCTATCTGTCTATCTATCTGTCTATCTATCTATCTATCCATCTATCTGTCTATCTATCTATCTATCCATCTATCTGTCTATCTATCTGTCTATCTATCTGTCTATCTATCTATCTGTCTATCTATCTGTCTATCTATCTGTCTATCTATCTATCTAGCTATAGATCTATCCATCCATCTATCTATCTATCTATCTATCTATCTGTCTATCTATCTATCTATCTATCTATCTATCTATCTGTCTATCTATCTATCTATCTATCTATCTATCTATCTATCTATCTATCCTAATCTATCTGTCTATCTATCCTAATCTATCTATCTATCTATCTATCTATCTATCTGTCTGTCTGTCTGTCTGTCTGTCTGTCTGTCTGTCTGTAACTGTCTGTCTATCTAGCTATCCATCTATCTGTCTTTCTGTCTATCTATCTGTCTATCTATCTGTCTGTCTGTCTATCTATCCTAATCTATCTATCCTAATCTATCTGTCTATCTATCTATATATCAATCTATCTGTCTGTCTGTCTATCTATCTGTCTAACTATCCTAATCTATCTGTCTATCTATCCTAATCTATCTATCTATCTATCTATCTATCTATCTATCTATCTATCTATCTATCTGTCTATCTCTGTCTGTCTATCTGTCTGTCTGTCTATCTGTCTATCTATCTGTCTATCTATCTGTCTCTGTCTGTCTCTGTCTGTCTATCTATCTTAATCTATCTATCCTAATATATCTGTCTATCTATCTATATCTCAATCTATCTGTCTGTCTGTCTATCTATCTGTCTAACTATCCTAATCTATCTGTCTATCTATCCTAATCTATCTATCTATCTATCTATCTATCTATCTATCTATCTATCTATCTATCTATCTATCTGTCTATCTGTCTATCTGTCTATCTCTGTCT
>QNUK01000732.1:261953-284093 GCA_013621035.1 Clarias magur | reverse complement strand
TTTTTACATTTTTCTGATTACAGCAGAGCTTCTGAGGTTATCAACGACAAGTGCAAGTAAAAACTGCGTAATAACATTATTACCTATTTTTAGGTAGGTTATTGTTATAAACTTATGGTTAGTTATTAGACAATGCAATTATTGATATATACAGTATTGTGTCAAGTGTGTTTGTAAAACCCATCGAGCTCCATGATGAAACTGTCTCTCATGAAGACCTTCCCAGGAAAGCGAGACCAAAACTTACTGCTGCAGAGGAGAAGCTCATTTAGAGTCACCAGCCTCAGAAATCACCAATTAACCTCAAGCAGCACCTCAGATTAGAGCAACATGGCATTGGCTATATGTTGGGGTTATCTTTGGGCGTAAGAGTGTAAGATCTGATACTGGTCCGAAGATAATTATTGATTTAATCTAGATTTTTCATCTGTTCATTTGCTTTTTCATCTGTTACTCACAGTTTGTAAATTAATAATAATAATTTTAAAAAACGCTTATGGCATGCCGTTTAGGAAAATATTCATGAGAGAACTTAATGAAAAGTCTGAATATATGGAATGAAACATGACGTCATCGAAACACAGCGCCATCTTTAGAAAGGACGAGTGAGTCGGCGAGAAACTTGGTTGCTGCAGTTGTGAGAAATGAAGAGATGGTGAACACATTGATGAGGGCGTGTCCGGCCCAAAGTGGTGGCACAAGCCGCACTCAGTATCAGACTACGGATGAAGAAATATTTTCGCTATTTCACCGCGGAAGACCGGTGTTATGCGCTAAAATGCCCCCTGCCACAGATTGCACCCCTACATAATCTCTATCAAATATTATATTACAACATAAATTCATAGGTTTATTGTTATCAAATATGATATAACTATTATAATTAACCCTTGGCACGTGACAGGTGTCGAGACCATGAATACAAATTCTCATATAATGTTTATTTTGTGGCACATTTATTTTACAGGGATTTGTCATGTAATACAAAAATGCTTGCACTAAATAAATATTTATGATGAAAAATTTAACGAAATGATTTTCATTATTAAATAAGCAATATCAAAAATACATCTTGTATATAAAAAATAATAATTTATATTTTTTCCCTATACAACATGTAATTTTTTATAATGCTTATTTTATAATCAAATCCATTTGGTCTAGTTTGTAATTTATAAATCATAAACCTATAAATTTCTGTTCTAATATAATATTTGACGGAGATTATATAGGGGGGGATCTGTGGCAGGGGGCATTTTAGCACATAACAATGACAAACAATTCTTGTGCTAATAAAACAAATAATTTGTTAAATGAGAGTCAGGGTCTTTTTTTTAATTATTTAAATAATAATAATAATTGTAAAGGTATGAAAATGAATGCACTTTGGTACAGACTGAGTTGCAAAAAATGACAAATCAACAAAATTCAATAACTTTTTTGCTATTAAAATTTCACATGTAAAACCAACTGCACTATCATTGCTAATAAATACAACCATTCTCTTCGCAATATTCAATTTAATAGTTTTTTTAAATAAATTTTTTATTTTAAAAAATATGAATTTTCAATACCTTTTTCATTATGTGGATTACACATTTAAAACCTATTGTACTATAATCCACTCTATCATTGCTAATAACTATAACTATTTTTTTTTTCAATATTCAGTTTAATAGTTTTTTTTATTGTTTTTTTATATATTGAGTTTCAATCAATATATTCAGAGTTTTCATTAAGTTCTCTCATGAATATTTTCCTAAACGGCATGCCATCATATGCATTCTTACTTTCCAGCATTTCTGCACACATGCCTAAGCTTTTTGCACAGTTTATATGAAAAGCAGTGTTTTCGATCTTATTAACTTTGAGAGAATAACGGAGAGAGGTAGTTGAGGGAACACAGGTGTTTATAGCTGCTGTAACCTAAGTGAGAACAAGAGATCTAACACCTGTTTGTTGCAACATTAAACACAATTTGATCAATAACATTTTCTGAGCATTTAGTGGATTTTGGTAGAGTAACAGTTACTCTGCTGCAGCTACAGTCGATATGTTGCTATAAGTTAAGACATTTTGTGCTGTGCTGTGCTGTGCTCTGTGTGTGTGTGTGTGTGTGTGTGTGTGTGTGTGTGTGTGTGTGTGTGTGTGTGTGTGTGTGTGTGTGTGTGTGTGTGTTATGCATAATTCATGAATGAAACACACACAAAAAAAGGAAGGAATAGGAAATGGAGAGTTTATGTTTGGATTATTGCAGTGTTGCAAACTTTCCAACTTCTCTCAAATGTTCTGAGCTTCATAATAGCTGCTGTAACCACTTCCCCATTACTGATCTAATGCACTTCTGCATTATATATTCCTTTCAACTTAGTGCGCAGTACAAACCACAAGTTGATACACAGGACATTCACAGACTTGAAAAAGATTTTAAAAACATCCTGTGTTTCATTCTTATATATTATTATTTTACTTCCCTGCACTGACCAGACACTGACCAGTGCTTATTACGCAAATCCTTATTATAATCACAATAACAATAATAATAAAAAATCAGAAATCTACTTGTGCTGCTGTTTTATTTGAATTAATTGTCTGTACATTTGAATTAATTGTCATACGTTGGGAATTTAACATCAACTATTATCCATGATAATCACCCAGCTGCTGCCTTCTCTAGCCCAGCTGTGCTGACTTTTACATGCTGGAATTTTATTCTCAGGTAAACATTGTCTACATTCTATTCTTATTTTATCTTTTTTTATGTATTTTATTACAATTTTTATTTTGTTTTTGTAAAACAGATGGTTTTAGTATATTTTTTTCTCCAGTATTTCTGTAGTTTAACTTTATTTTAGTTTCCATTTTATTTTTGTATTTAAATGCAAATTTTGTACTACAGTTTTATTTTTTAGTGTGAATAAGATGTTTTTCAGGATAATTTTACTTTTAGTGTAATCCTTTTTGGAGTTTTACATTTTATTTTTTCGTAATGTCATTAAAGTTTTAGTGTAATTAGATTTTTAATTGTATATTTTTGTAATACGATTTTGTTTTTTAAGTGTACTTTAATCTCATTTTTGTGTAAAATAGTTAATGTTTAGAGTAATTTTTATTGTAAATCTTATGGTCTGGTCATAACACTTGCATGTTGTATTGTGTATTATTTTGTGTGTGTGTGTGTGTGTGTGTGTGTGTGTGTGTGTGTGTGTGTGTATTTTATGTAATTATATATGTAATTTAAATGTAATTTATGTAAAATAATTATATGAAATTAAATCATGTAAACTTCCTCAAATTTGAGGTTCCATTTATAATTACATCATTTATAATAAAATTTTATTTGCATGTTGTGTATATATATATATATTTTTTTTTTTTTTTTTTTTTTTTTTTGCAGCACTTACTAAATTCACATTTGAGGTTCTGTCAAGCCTATTGATTAGGTTTGATTGGACTGATTAAAATTTCAGTGAGTCAGAAGGTATAAATATTACCAGCTGTATATACAGGACATCTCTTTTAACAGTCTGGAAGATCCCAAAAACTGCTGACTTTTAGAAGCTGCTGATTGGCCTATTGTCACTTGGGAAACTCCAAGCAACTCAGCCTCAGAAAATAGACCTCTTGACCTCTACAAGTCCCTTTCCGCCTTCGGAACAGTTTTTAAAAACTTAAGGTACAACGGACATCTGTACAGACTACTGATGGTAGATATTAAGCCTCATGAAATGTAAAATCTCTGACGCTGAAGCTGAAATTGTTCAAGGTTTTTGTTGTGCTGTGCTTCTAAGGCAACTTCTGTTCTTACTTCCTCCACATAAAAAAAAAAAATCTTTACAAATAACAGATGTCACAGACATACATTTATATTCCATAACATAAAGGCTTGAGAGTTTACAGCAGGGCTTTTAAAATTGTATCGTTTAAATCATATTGAAGGTGATAATACACGTGATGTTAGTAAGCAAGTATTCAGTATATGTTGTGTTAAAATAAGATAACTTACTTTATTTTGGCTGCTATGTAGCATAAAAGTATGCATACATTTACACTGGATCTGTAATTTGCCGCATTTTATGTATACTTTATTTAGATGATCCAGTATGAGCTATTATTGTCTCCATATTTATTGCCAAGAATAAGAAAAGAGGATCAGATACTGTATGACGTCCCTATTTGTCCCATATACAGGAAGGTCCAGTGACGTTAGTTCCTGCGTGTGTTAGCATCATTGCACTCATTGGGTGGATTTTAAATTCTGCTAAAACTTTAACCTTAAGCTATAGACATGGGCTCATCACTGGTTATCGGATGCTAATTAATGAAGCCGTTAGATGCATCCTATGTCTCGTCCAGACACCATGTGCCACCACGGGCAACAGAAACATTGCAGCTGTGAAACATTGGGCAGCGAGCAACACTGTCATTATTTTCACTTCTGTTACAGGCAGGCGTACACTTTACTGTAGTTTGTGGTGAAGCTCATTTTTATTGTCACTTTTTGTGACTCCTGTGTCACTGAGCTGCAGAACACAACTGTCTGTCTGAGAGAAAGTGAGAAGTAGACGGTAAAACCCTGCCCACTAATACGACTGCTAGTAATAAGACTGCTAAGGCCTGTTAGCTCGGCGTGTCTGCAACTCACACTACGTCTCATTCACTCTCCCACAGTCTATAGCACTTACGCCGTACAGCGTACATGGCTCTCAAACTCAGGCCATTTCAACATTCAAGCACAACAAGAAAACCCAATATTTCAGGAAATTTTCTTTCCATACTTAGACATTAGCTCTGATTTAATTGAAATTACATTACTAACATTTTCTCTTATACGATCAAACAAAAGAAGTGTAAACAGTGCCTCTATGTTGTCTTATATATTAGTTTTTAACAGTTTGCAAATACTGCAATGTCCATCTTTCTTGAATCTGTCTGTGTTCATCATCCACCTTCCTTTTCAATTTGGAAAGAAACTTTGTCTTTGTTAGCAGCCAAACAAAACATTAACTACGAAATGCCGGAAACCAGCTCTTTTTTTTTTTTTTTTTTACGCTTTCATGGTTATTTCATTGAACTGCGTTTCCCCCCAATTGAATATGAAGGGGGAGTTTAAATTCTTATGAAACAACTAGAAAAAAAAGTTGCCGGTTGGATTATACTATAAACTATATACTGGGTCGAGCCCAGGGGACTCCGTGGACACTCTGGACAAGGTGACTCTTCAATGCTGGGCAATTTAGAAACGCCAGTTAGCCTGCTCTGCATGTCTTTGAACTGTGAAAGGAAACCAGAGTACGCAGAGGAAACCCATCAAGCACAGGGAGAACATACAAGCACTGCACCACCATGTTGCCCAGATAAATAGACTAAAGAAATCTGGATAGAAATATTCTAACTGGGCCTCCGAGTGGCGCAGTGGGTAAAGCGCTCGCCCTATCATCCGGAGATCGCTAGTTCGAATCCCGGGTGGTGCTGTAACCTCTCGCAGCCGGAGGTCTAGAGAGAGCTGATTGGCCGAGCTCTCTCAGAGGGGAGGGATGAGAGGTACATAGTGCTCCGACATTAATCACGGCTCTACAGCCAGTCAGGGGCGTTTGTGAGCTCGCGCAGCGGAGGGAGCGGATAGCGCCGTCCTCCGAGTGTGTGACTCCGCCCCCAACGGTGCGCGAGCGAGCAGTTCGAAAAGATGCGGTCGGCTGGCGTCACGTGGTTCGGAGGAAACACGTGATAGTCTTCGGCCCTCCCGGCTGAGTGGTCGTAGTAGCCTTAATGTGGAGCCCCCTAGTGACGGGGAGGAATTGGACACGACTAAATTAGGGAGAAAATCAGGGAAAAATCAAAAAAATATATATATATATTCTAACTAAACACAGTGTGATGTACAGTGTGATGTACGTCTATGTATATGTGTATGTAGTAGATTCTATCTAGGTTCCCTTAAAAGGTCATTTGACAATAAGAGTCATAAAATAAAAAACAGGCTTTTCACTTTGATCAGCTGTAAAATATAAAATTTCATTAAGCAAGAGCTCAGTTGATATCAATCACCCACAAGTTCTTCTCCATCACCACAGTGGGCAGAACCGGTACAAAATAAGTGTGTTGTAAAAGTAAAAAGTAAAAGAGTAAAAGTTCCACCGTTTTCTTCTCTTTTCTACTTCCACAGCTGAGACCTGAGATCTGTAAGCTTCACTCTAGGCATAGGAACTGCCAAAAACTCCCATGATGCTTTAGTCATCTTCTGACTGAAGAGCTGGTGGGTTTATAACACACAGTGTTTCACCTTCAGCTCAACAGAATATTTCTCATTCCGGTCAGAACACCGAGACTTTTTTTTTTTTGTACTCTGATCCATTTTCACTTCCCCTATAGTAAAGGACCTGTTGACTCGAAGTGGAAGTTTAGTGAAGTTTAGAGAAACAGATGGTGAGGGATCAGTTTCTTGCTGGTCGCTACACACTAAACACTCCAACTCAAGCATACAGTCACTTGGACTTGGACAACAAAGTGTTTATCTAACAGAAACGGTGCTGAACAGAACACTGTGATCCCCAATAAACCCTAGAAAAAGTAAGACGGTGTTAAGAGCGGACATGCCACGCATCTGGACCAGGTTGTCATGAGCACTGGTTCAGCAGGAAACCCATTTTCATAACTATAACTCATCACTATTCATAAGAGTTGCACATATTGTGTATATAAGAGCCTCACACGTTACACTCTCCATAACAACAACATGCACACATGTATATAACCTGCTCAAACCACGATATCATAACCATGGTATACAATATCTTCCTTAATCGCATCCATCTATAATCTTTTGCACTCATTGTATATAACTTCTTCTCTGTGTATTGTTTTCCTGTGCACATTATTTTGCACTGAGACAAATGCGCTTCTGGTTAGATGCCCTGGACCAAACATGTACAGACACAATAAGGTCGAATCTAATCTGAACATGAACATGAATCTCATCTCATCTGGTTTTTATATAACATTTATACTGTACAGGGTCACGGGCGGTCTGGGCCCGTATTCACAAAGCTTCTTAAGCCTAAAAGTCGCTCCTAGTGACGGAATTCTAAGAAAAATCTTAGAATTATGGCATTTTCTTAGAATTTCCCCTTAAATTTAGGATTGAATTTTAGTAAAGATAAAAATTATTCACAAAACATCTCAGCCCTAAAAACAGCTCCTAAGGTAAAAAATAGTTAAGAGTAGAGAGGAGGACTTTTAAGAGGCTTAAGGGTTTCTATAGCAGAGGACAAAATGGCGGAAAGAAGAAATATTCTCCAAACACTGGACGTAAAGCTAATAGTAAAAACTGCTCCTCTGACCAATTTGGTTTTCTTGTTGTTTTACTTCCTTCCATCTCTCTTGGATTGTTGGCTACATACCATCCAAAAGTGCAACTTAAATAAACTGTCCTGTGATCATGTACATTGCAAAAGCGGAGACATTTTGCTCCCATCAATCTAAAAATGGATCACAAGTAATAAAATCAGTAGTTTAAATAAATGTAAAAACTAAAATTTTCCTACTGCGTGGAAAACACATTTTCAAACATTTGGGTGTTTAATTATCTTTAAGACATTAAGCCTAGAAACTTTGCATAAAGTAGCCTGTAGTCATGATGATACAATTTCTACATATACAAAAAAGTATGATTTCACTGTTTGTTCTATTATCATGCGTTCTGTCTTCAGAAAGAGCGCATTTCAAAACCTTTGCAGAGGTCAGAGGTTATTTTTTATTAACCAATCACAGTCCTTGAATTGCTGCATCGTCCCTAGCAACAGGGTCGACCACGCCCCCTCACTAAGGTAAAAGTTTTTCTACTTTCCTTACTCAGAGTTGCACTAAAAAGTTTCCTAAATCACTTTTAGCCTAAGACTCCCAGCTAGGACTTTTTAAGCTAAGATAGAAGCTCTTTGAGAGAATTCTAAGAAGAATTCTATTCACTATATGGTATAGTCCACTATATGGTATAGTCCACTATATGGTATAGTCCACTATATGGTATAGTCCACTATATAATATAGTCCACTATATGGTATAGTCCACTATATGGTATAGTCCACTGTGGTTCGGAGATAATGCAGTAAATGTGGCAAGTGTTTGTGTTGACCTCAGTGCTTCACCACTTCCTCGGGTTTGTGGATTCCCATAATCAGATTCCTGTTTTTGTTGAGAAGTCTGTAAGAGAGAAGTGCATATATCTATAGATTAAATGTAAAGCAGATGATGCAGTCCTTCCTCAAATGTAAATTTACATAAAGAATCATCATATTAGATTAATCATCACACACACATTAGTGAGTTAAATCAGACCTAAAGGAAATACTTCATAAGTTCTTGGTCATTACAATGTTAGCCTGATAGCTTGTAGGTACAAAGACATTTCATGTGTCTTTCCTGTTTGGTAGATGGAAAATGATGTAATTCTGACTCAGACTTCGCTCTTCCGAGATGCCCACGAGATTGGGGAATTTTTTTGTTGGCGTTTTTTTTCCCAAAAAAAAATGTCATATAAAATTTGCGCATTAATTCATTTACTTGTGAATATAGCAAATAAATTGAATATAAGGTATGGTTAATGTATGTGGACGTTCACATGATTAATCAATTAAGTACAATTAAATAAATGAATTAGTAATTCTGTCTGGTGTTCAAGTGAAGGCGGGTAAAAGTGATTTCATTTACAAAAGACTTTTTCGGTAAACATTCAGTGAGAGAAAATTGACAGAAAATTTGGTGCGAACATGCAGAAGAGACGCATCTGTCTGTCAACTTTACACACAATCATTCACCACCACCACCAGCGACTCGACTGAGAGTTATCGCCACATCCCCCGTACAGTCCTGACCTCACTCCAAGCAATGTCCACATGTTTGGCCATTAAAGGAGTTCCTGGGAAGCCAGCGCCAGAGTTTTTACAATCAGTCCCACTTTGACTGGAACACAATAAATAAATGAATAAATTAAATAAATAAAACATTTTAGATGAATTTTATTAGTTTTATTTTATTTTTTTTATTAATGGGTAATAAAAGTAAAAATTATTATTATTTAAACTTTAAACTTTTATTATGAATTATATTATTTAAAAAGTTTAGTTTCTGTGTGAAACCTTAAAAACAGAGAACTACTGCTCATTGTTGACAAACTTTTATCATAAAAGTAAACAATTGAAACTTATGAAAAGTTTGAAAGAAAAAAAACCTTAAAAATATATTTTTTAGAATAGCTTATTGTCAGGAGAAAACAAATCAGCATTGTTGCCGATTTGTCTGACCTATATATATATATATATATATTTTTTTTTTTTTTCCCCGGATGTTTTTGTAGGTTAGTTTCAGGGAAACTAGACAGTAAAGCTTTGTGGGTAAAGTCAGTGGCTAATAAAAACCTTTCGATTGACTGAGAATATGTTCAGCTGGTAGTAGGTTTGTGACTCGTGCTCAGGTGCACAGTGCTGTAATGTAAATATAGACATTAAGGGTAAAGTTGGGTTCTTTTCTGGGATTATTGTGAACTTTTGGGTGAAAGCAGTGAACTGAGGAGTTTTCAGTTGTGACATCACAACAGTCTCGGAATAATTCACAGTAACAAAACAGGTGCTTACAACAAGTAACTTCATGGCACAGGAATTACTGTGGTCAGGACTCAGCTCTAGGGCTTATTACCATTAAGATGTCTTCAGCCGTCTGTCTAACAAACCCTACAACCAAAATGTTTCCTTACCTGAAAAAGGCTAGAAGAAGAACCAATTTGGGAGCTTAAAGATCCTTGACAAATTCAAATACAGTGGAATCTCGGATTGCGAGTAATGCGGTTTGCGAGTGTTCCACATGACAAGCCAACAATCTTTAATAAATTTTGACTTGGAAAATGAATGAAAGTCTTGGTTTACGAGTGACGAGTATCATGTAACACGCATGCGCTTCTTGTTTTGATGCCGAGCGTGCAGGTTGGGGGATGGGGTGGGGTGTGGGAGGGGGGGGGTTGTTTGGAGCCTGAACGTTAGGTGTGCGCGCATCAATTGACACCGTGCACACACAATCCCCCCCACAATCATTTGGCACTTTCACACATAATCCCCCCATCCCCACTTTCGCCTTCTCTCTCTCTCTCTCTCACACACACACACACTGTCTCTGCTCTACACCGAAGCACTGCTCTGTCGCGATTCTTTTCAAAGATAAAGTGCTGCTTAATTTGTTTTATTTTTACCTTACAGCAGCGATTCCATTAGTCTGCGCTCAGTCGAGTGTCATGAGAATAGATTTCCTTTTTTTCCCATTAAAATCTGTGTTATGAAACTTAAAAATCGGTAGTGGGGGCGGAGTTTTACTGTGAAGACAGGGAGAGGGGAGGGGCTAATTCCACACAGACACATACACAGCTCCTGCGTGCATAAACAGAAACACTTATCTGTCGCGATTTATCGTTCCTTTTTTTAAAGGTAAAGTGCAGGTTAATTTGTTTTATTTTTTATTTATATTATATTAATTATATTTATATTTGTATTAATTTTTTGGGCTGTGGAACGAATAATTTGAGTTTTCATTATTTGTCAGTGGTGGCTCAGAGGGCTAAGGTACTGAGTTACTGATCGGAAGATCGGTGGTTCGATTCCCAGCTCAGCCAGGTTGCCATTGTTGGGCCCTTGAGCAAGGCCCTTAATCCTAACTGCTCCAGGGGCGCTGTACCATGGCTGACCCTGCGCTCTGACCCCAGTTAAGCTGGGATATGTGAAGAAGGAATTTCACTGTGCTGTAATGTATATATGACAAAATAAAGGCTGAGCTTTACTTTTTATTTCTTATGGGAAAAATATGATTTGGGTTTTACGAGTGTTCTGATATACGAGCCCGCTTCCGGAATGAATTACGTTCGTAATCCAAGATTCCACTCTAACATTATACAGTATAGTTATAAGTTAAACACTTGACAAGTTTGACATATTACAAAGAAAAGAAAAGACTGTACGACACACCTACCCAGTTAATACACATTTCCCGTAACTCACTCATCTTATTCTCTATAGTGCTTATACTTGGTGGCTAGGAGCCTTTGCCAGGGGACTCTGGGGAGCCTCTCAGGGAACACACAAACTAGACAGACCTGGAGGTGTGACTTTAACCCTGGATGATAGAGGTGTTAGGCCACGGTGGTAACCATTATGCCACCATGCCACCAGTTAATACACACAGTTCTAGAGGAAAGAAAACCCTTTAAAAGGTTAATTAAAGGTTCCAGAAACTAAACTCATTCAGAAACTCTTTAACATTTAACTTATAGGTATAACGAGTACTTTGATTCAATTCTTTGCAGGAAAAGAAGAGTGAAGTGAAGGGTGAAAATTCAAGAATACCAATGAACACATTCTAGACTTGGGGGTTCACATGGGACAATACCATAATGGTATGTCCTACGTACTCTACACATCCCTGATGCTCCATTCTCACCTGTACTCAAGTAGCCAGGCCCACGCATTAACATAGACATTGAAACCATTTGAGATTTTCTTATGACAATACAGGACGACTGCAGTAATGTTGAGTCTGCACTAGATCACCAGTGCTACTGTTAGCATTTCTATTGTGGCTCTTAGTTTTGCTCAGTCATGTAGATACCATGTTAGCACATGAACATGCAGGAAATTTCAATTATGACTGCTAGTCATTGCAAACAATGCATATTTTAAGTGTGGGCAATTGTTAGCTTTCTCAAAAGCAAACAATTGCCTGTTGTAGCACTGCCACCTTGCACCTCAACGTCCTGGGTTAAATTCCCACGTCAGGTCTTTGTGCAGTTTGCAGGTTCTCTCCATGCTTGGTGGGTTTCCTCTGTGTTTCCTGGTTTCCTACCACAAAGATATGCAGATGAGGCTACTTGGCGTTCCCAAGTTGAAAGATGAAATATGAAATATTTTCAGCGAGCAGTCGTATCAGCATTTCACTGCAATCGTACCGTGTATAACTGTGTTTGTGACAAATAAAATTTGAATCTAAATTTACATTTGATTTGAAAATCGCCTGTAGTGTGTGTGAGTGTCGATCGAAGGGCCAAACACAGTTGTACAAAATGGGAATGAATACAGTGGCGGTATTTATTTATATACATATATAAAGACTAGATTAGGGAGCAACTGACCTCATCACAACCCCGATTTTTTTCAAGGAAAAACTAATTTCTCAGTTGAAATGATATTTTTTGCTGCAATTACTAAAGTTGCTTCAATGTTAGCTGGAGATACAATAAACTATAGCAAACAAGGCTCAAGCTAGCATTTCTAGATGAAACAGGAAATGGAGTAAAGCTGAAGTGGAATATTAGAGAAACTTCCTCACGATGCTCAACAAGGCTTTTTTATCAGGTCAGCGCTACATTGTGTTTTTTTTTTCTTTTTTTTCTGGATTTTGAGAGCATTCAGATCTTTCAAAGTGTTTTTTTTTTTTCAAGGTTCTTCACAGACAGCTCGGTGTTTATAAATATTTATCCCCTGTCATGCTGGGAAAATTCATTCTTTCTAAATAGCACACGTGTTCAACATGACTTACTTCCAGTATTGAGAAAGAGAGCTGGCATGCACCACACACACACACACACACACACACACACACACACACACACCTCTGTATTTTATGACCTAAGACGAGCCGAGTGGGAGGAGATTTGAGCAGCGAACACGTGTGCTGAACACTGAGAGAAGAGTTCATATAAAGGAGAAGGGAACGATAAACATAGAGCTGAAGACACGCAGAAGAAACAGGTAAGGTTTCACAATTCTCATCCTTCAGGTTGTTGCACAAGTTTCTGTTTTTCTTCGTTGTTTCTTTGAATGTTGTATGTCAACGTTCATTTATAAAACCAACCCATAAGGAACATTTGACTAGTTAAATCACAGGTTCTAGGTGTGAACAAGATGACATCATGTGGAGTCGCATACCAAGGAGGAAAAATCTATATATTTAAGCGTTTCACAACATGCCTAACTTTTACAGTATCTTTACTGAAACCTTTCTGTTGAAACATTCTGTTGTATGTAGAGCAGAATGAAACACCACTGTAGAATGTTTACATGCTCTAAGAACACTAGGGGTCTTAGATACTCTGATGTGACACCTACAGTACACATGTACAGGGTGATTCAAAAAGAATGAACCGATTTCACTACGCAATATTTTATTAAGGAAAAGTAAATACAAAACTCCAGCCAAGTCACAAGTATTCTACTCACAATCGACTTTTATTTCCTCTTACAAGTGACACTGATTCATTCCACAACGACGCTGAGAACTGAAGCGATTAGTCGTGAAATCGGTTCATTATGTTTGAATTACATTACAGGTTGCTTCAGTTCACAGCAGGAAATAAAAGATGAATACTTGTGACTTGGCTGGAGTTTTGTATTTTTGTATTACTTTTAAAAAACTTTTTGTATTTACTTTTCCTTAAGAAAATATTGCGTAGTGAAATCGGTTCATTCTTTTTGAATGATCCTGTATATATACTGTATAATCTAGCTCTTTCTACAATTCATTATTTTTCTGCATTTTCCTGAGCTGTTCCTCTGAGAGATCCTTCGAAGACACAACTTTAGTGTTTTACCTTCTTGATATCAAAAAAGCTTAATTTTGTTTTTGTTTTGTTTTTTTACATTTCTTTAAATGTAACATTAATGTTAGCTCATACAACATGTAACTTGGGTCTACTTACAAAATTGTACTTATACAAAGTTTTTTTTTTTTTTATCATTATGATTTTTGTAGCAATTACACTATTTCACAATGTAAAATTCCAGCTTTAACTCCAAACCATTTCAGTGTGAAAGCATGAAGCTGAAAAAAATAATCCAGCGCTGAGAAACAGTTTCAGTGCCATAAAGAGGAAAATAAAAAATAAAATGTTTCAAGTCACAGAAATGTAAAATACTCTGATACTAAAAATCCTAAATTTCAACATAAGGTTTATGTCTCCACTAGAGGAAAAGCGGCTCAGGAGAAATGTAAGCTAAAAAAAAAAAAAAGATTTGATTTCCTGATTTATTTTATCTCAACATTTGTTGATTGTTTTTCTCGAGGAGCGCTACAAATGAAATTGAAAACAATTTCAGGTAGAAACTTTTGCTGGAAACTTTAATGATGCAATGGATTCTTAAAGAACTTGTTTGTGTGCTTTTCTGAGATTGAACATAGATTAGTAGCAGCACCATGATGTTACTGAATAAAAGCAAATGAATCATTCAAAAAATCTGTTTCTAAAATGTTTTAACTTGAAATACTTTTAACTTCTAAAACACTTTTTGCTTGAAATGATTTAAAACATTATATGATTTCTTTTTATAAAAATCATATTATATTAATTTCTTTGATCATGATAACTTATTGATAATGATATTTGATCATTGATTAATGATAATGAATTTATTTATGAATAGCCTTAGAGTAAATTGTTTATGGTATTGAATTAAACCGAAGATTGACTGCAAAATGTTGAAGAATCTTTAATGAATCTTACAAATTCTTCCAATTTACTATTGTCTGCTGTTTCATTAATGTCTCCCATTAATATTTATTCTGTTTCTCCCACCAGGATGTTGCTGAACACCACAGATCTTTATGACAACGAGACATTTTCCTGTGCCTCCCCCTCAGTGGAAGGTTACCGCTACTTCGGTGTGTTCTGGGGTTCCGTCGTTATGGTGGTGGGAACTGTGGGAAATGTCCTGACCGTTCTCGCCTTCGCCACTGATGCCCGTCTGCGCACTCGCTTCAATGTCCTCATCGTCAACCTGGCGGTGGCTGACATCCTGTACTGCACCATCCTGCAGCCAGTGAGCGTTGACTCTTACCTGCACCTGCGCTGGAGGGGCGGAGCTACTTGGTGTCAAATGTTTGGACTCCTCCTATTCCTGTCCAACAGTGTGTCCATTATTACATTGTGTCTCATTGCTGTGAGTCGATACCTGGTGGTTGCTCATCGGAATTCACAAGTCGCTCGGCTGCTGTTGTCTCACCGGGGTCTCGCCGTGCTCCTTGTGAGCTCCTGGGCGCTCGGGCTTGCCAGCTTTGCCCCTTTGTGGCCTGTCTACGTCTTCGCACCTCAAGTCTGCACCTGCAGCTTCCATCGTGTAAAAGGTCGCCCTTACACCACCATCCTGCTGTTCATGTACTTCTTTTTAGGGTTGGGCTTTGTTGGACTTTTCTACTTTCTGATCTACCGAAAGGTCCGTGTCGCCGCAAAAGCGCTGATAAAGTACAGGCCAAGTCGACGCTCCTCAAGACGCAAACAGCCTGAACCCGAAGGCACGGACGGGGACGATAGCGGGATTGGGATTGGGACTGCAACGACTCAGAGCAGTGAATTCAGTGAGCAAGCTGTTGAGGTAGGCCACAACACGACCAGTGTGAACGAACCTCAGACCATTTCCAGAGACGCTGTTAGTGCTGGATCATATGGCAAAAAGGATTCCCCCAAAGCAGCAGCTCCAACTCCAGCCAAAGCTTCATCCTCAGGAGAAGACAACGAGTTTAAACGCGTAACCCGGATGTGCTTCACTGTCTTCCTGTGCTTTGTAGGTTGCTTTGTGCCTTTCCTGCTCCTGAACATTGTGGATAAAAAAAACAAAGCTCCACAGGTGGTCCACATGTTCTGTGCAAACCTCACGTGGCTTAACAGCTGCATCAACCCACTGCTGTATGCAGCCATGAACCGGCAGTTTAACCAGGCCTATAAGGAACTGCTGGCCAAAGCAGCGTGGCCAATAGTGCGATTATGGGGAAAAAATTGAGGGACATGTAGCCAACAAAAACAGTCACTTTTGCAAAGGGGTGGAGCTGAAACCGATCCAACTCTTCCTACAATGTCTGACTGACGAGAATCTAGAACTTGATACAGTAAACATGCTTTATCATGTATGCTCTCTCCACCACCTGGTTTGACTCTGTACAAGAATGTGGTTTAGGTCTGACTCCACACCATGGACGCGTCTCATCAGTGTCCATCTCCACTGCCTGGGTCTTTACTTCAACTCTGCCAAGGTACGAGTAGCTGACCCAGGCCTGACTTAATCTCACTGGAATTTTTCTTCCGCATTGAGAGGAACTTGCATCAACTTGATTCAGAGATTCTCATTAACCATAACTAATATTGATCAATGCTAATGATGCACAGAGCAAAACTGCTAACTCAGACACGACACAATCTCCCGTGCTTAGGCAAAGAGTGGTAGTGGTTACAAATAAGCAACACCAGATATTTCCATAACGCCTTCCTTACCAAAAGATACGATTAGAGAAAGACGTGATTGAGTATAAACTAAAGGCTCGAAGTCTTTCATATAGTATAGTATAAACATCTATGTATTTTTTTTTATCTCTACGGTACATTTAAAATAAATTATGAAACCAGTTTCTGCCTCAGACTGATCACAGTCAATAATGTTTGCAATTCTCAGACCCTCAGTACTATTGACACTAGAGACTCCTTACAGACACCTGCACCTTATCAGTTTAGTAAAGTCCACGGAGAGTTTGTCATATAAATCCCACAGAATAATCTGTTACTACAGAAATGATGGCGTATCTGATATATTTGACACCAGTGTACTTAATTGTAGAACCCGCTGTTCTGAATTAAGGGCTTTATTTATTTATTATTACAGTATTATAAATTTTACAAAAAAATTACTTAGTTAATAGCAACACTTTTACCTCATGTGAATTCCTACTGGGCTTAACAATATAATATAAAATATTTAGTGGGATATTACAAAACAATACGCATATACAGTATATATATATATGTGTGTGTGTGTGTGTGTGTGTGTGTGTGTGTGTGTGTGTGTGTGCGCAAAAGTTTGTGTTCCCCATCTTGCCTATAATGGAATCAAGAGATGAAATTTTATCTATTTTGATTTACACAAAAAGAAAAAAAAAAGAAAAAAGAATGAAATCTTAATGTATTTAAATGAACAAGTAAAAAAAAAACACTTGTTACAAGATCACTATTTATAAATTATTATAACCTTGCTGATAATTCATTAGACGTTAGTAACAATTCCCTGTTACAAATAAAATCTAACAAAGCTGTAATATAATGCTAATAATAATTAGAAAATAAGTTGATTATTTAGAACTTGCTTTAGTTGTTTTATCATTTGCTTACATTTTGGTTGTTTTAGAATAATTGTGTGTAATGTTTTTTGACATTAAAATGTGCAAATGTTCATTATTTTTCCATTTCTTTCATAATTGGTTTGCACAAAACTACAAATTGTATCGCATTGTAATAATTATTTAATGTCTCACCAATGTCATTTTAAATGGTTATATCATAAATGCTATTAATTACATAAATGAGGCATTTTCAATGAATGAAAAAGTAAAAAAAAATGTAAATAAAAAAGTAGAACATATATTAATGCCTAATAAAGTTATAATAAGGTGATATAAATAATTAGAAAATGAGGATCAGGGCTGGAGAGAGTGAGAGAGTGAGAGAGTGAGTGAGTGAGTGAGTGAGTGAGTGGGAGAGTGACGAGTGAGAGAGTGAGAAAGAGAGTGCGTGAGTGATGAGTGAGTGAGTGATGAGTGAGTGAGAGAGAGAGTGAGAGTGAGTGAGAGAGAGAGTGAGTGATGAGTGAGTGAGTGAGTGGGAGAGTGACGAGTGAGAGAGTGAGAAAGAGAGTGTGTGAGTGATGAGTGAGTGAGTGATGAGTGAGTGAGAGATGAGTGAGTGAGAGAGAGAGTGAGAGTGAGTGAGAGAGAGAGTGAGTGAGTGATGAGTGAGTGAGTGAGTGGGAGAGTGACGAGTGAGAGAGTGAGAAAGAGAGTGAGTGAGTGATGAGTGAGTGAGAGATGAGTGAGTGAGTGATGAGTGAGTGAGAGATGAGTGAGTGAGAGAGAGAGAGTGAGTGATGAGTGAGTGAGAGAGAGAGTGAGTGATGAGTGAGTGAGAGAGTGAGTGAGTGATGAGTGAGTGATGAGTGAGTGAGAGAGAGAGTGAGTGATGAGTGAGTGAGAGAGTGAGTGAGTGATGAGTGAGTGAGTGAGAGATGAGTGAGTGAGAGAGAGAGTGAGTGATGAGTGAGTGAGTGAGTGGGAGAGTGACGAGTGAGAGAGTGAGAAAGAGAGTGTGTGAGTGATGAGTGAGTGAGTGATGAGTGAGTGAGAGATGAGTGAGTGAGAGAGAGAGTGAGAGTGAGTGAGAGAGAGAGTGAGTGAGTGATGAGTGAGTGAGTGAGTGGGAGAGTGACGAGTGAGAGAGTGAGAAAGAGAGTGAGTGAGTGATGAGTGAGTGAGAGATGAGTGAGTGAGTGATGAGTGAGTGAGAGATGAGTGAGTGAGAGAGAGAGTGAGTGATGAGTGAGTGAGAGAGAGAGTGAGTGATGAGTGAGTGAGAGAGTGAGTGAGTGATGAGTGAGTGATGAGTGAGTGAGAGAGAGAGTGAGTGATGAGTGAGTGAGAGAGTGAGTGAGTGATGAGTGAGTGAGTGAGAGATGAGTGAGTGAGAGAGAGAGTGAGTGATGAGTGAGTGAGTGAGTGGGAGAGTGACGAGTGAGAGAGTGAGAAAGAGAGTGAGTGAGTGATGAGTGAGTGAGAGATGAGTGAGTGAGTGATGAGTGAGTGAGAGATGAGTGAGTGAGAGAGAGAGTGAGTGATGAGTGAGTGAGAGAGAGAGTGAGTGATGAGTGAGTGAGAGTGAGTGAGTGATGAGTGAGTGATGAGTGAGTGAGAGAGAGAGTGAGTGATGAGTGAGTGAGAGAGTGAGTGAGTGATGAGTGAGTGAGTGAGAGATGAGTGAGTGAGAGAGAGAGTGAGTGATGAGTGAGTGAGTGAGTGGGAGAGTGACGAGTGAGAGAGTGAGAAAGAGAGTGTGTGAGTGATGAGTGAGTGAGTGATGAGTGAGTGATGAGTGAGTGAGAGAGAGAGTGAGAGTGAGTGAGTGAGTGAGTGAGAGAGTGAGTGATGAGTGAGTGAGAGTGAGAGAGAGAGTGAGTGAGTGAGTGGGAGAGTGACGAGTGAGAGAGTGAGAAAGAGAGTGCGTGAGTGATGAGTGAGTGAGTGATGAGTGAGTGAGAGAGAGAGTGAGAGTGAGTGAGAGAGAGAGTGAGTGATGAGTGAGTGAGAAAGAGAGTGCGTGAGTGATGAGTGAGTGAGTGAGTGAGTGAGTGAGTGAGAGAGAGAGTGATGAGTGATGAGGGACTGGGGATGACGGAGACTCTGTCTCATGGTTGCTGTTAAAATCAGCCTAAGGGTGCACATCCATACATGTACACACACATACACAGAGGATTGCAATTTAAATGCCTGTCTTTTTTGACAAGCTGGGACTTGTGGTTCTGGTGACACACACACACACACACACACACACACACACACACACACACACAGAGTGTAGAGCATGAGGATATCACTCCTCTTACACAACACCTCTTATTACTTACAAAAGCTGAAGTTTCTCCTAACGCCGGCCTTTGCGCTGGTTCTTCTCTTAAAGAATTCAAAACAGCCAGTAATGAAGAATTTCACTCAAAACACGAGAGAGTATTTAAAAATTATATATTATTAAAATAACATGAAACATAACATGTACATGTCTATATCTCTGACAAAATCATCATCAGCAGTGCATTACGTGACATTCTGTTCATTTGGATGCAGAATTGTTTACAAGAAGTGTTTGTTTTTTTCTTCATCTCTGGGACAGAGAGGAGAAAACCTACAGGAAGTGACATCAGAGGATCATCAGATTCCAATTTATAATCCATAAACTAACGTAATCCAAAAGGTCTTTGAAAATATTGGTGAGAATTGAGATCATTGTTGTTCGACATTTACGGCAACATTTAGTTATAAAGCGCTTTCCAGTACATTTCATTCTATTTGTAAATCATATAAAGTGCTTTGTTGGCTGACATTATGTCATATTTCTGTATTTGCCTTTCATTAATGAACTGAAAGTGGAGTCTGAGCTCTCTATCGGCCGCAGCTCCATCGTTTCACTTCCACATTCACAAGCATCAATTTAACATCAATTATCGCCATCGGACAGAGCAGAAGCCAGCAGAGTCCAAACAGGCAGACAAAAAACATTATTTTATGTTTTTAACACAATGGTAAAGATTCTTTTTAAATGACAAAAAAACGAAAGTATGAAAAAAGGAGGATTCAAATAAACGTAAGCAAAGTAAATAAAAGAAAATAAACAAGCAAAAGAAAGAAAATAATTCAAAGAAAGCGGAGGAGAAAGAAAACCAAAATGAAAAAGAGAAAGAGAGAAAGACATTAGATAAAGGAAAGAATGCGGCAGAAGAACGTAATCGAGAGAGAAGAGAGAAACTAGAAGAGTGACATCATGATGTCTCAGGCACAGAATTTACTCTTCCTGTTTGAACTTTTCCACCAGGCAGTAGTGACATGATTACTATGGTCACAGTTTGCTTATTGTAATCATGGTTTCTTCTGGTTACCGCGGTCACTGTATGAGGTACTAAAGGTACTGGACTGTTATTAGGTAACCAAGAAATTGAGATGAGGAGCGTGTCTCGACAAGTTGGGGGGGCAAAACTTATGCAAAGTAAGTGATGCTGTGCCCCAGCGCCATCAACGAATAATGAACATTCCTCTTTATAAAGTTTAGATTTGCAGCTCAATACATTTCAATATATTTCAGACTGATACAAAATCACCTCTTCATTAATGATTTACGACGAAACATTATCAATCCATGCGGAAAACACTGCTCCTGCGCGAGGCTACATTTTAGCTACATTTCTGTAGCTAAAAAGTTTTGTTTCCCCAAAAATGAAAATATTTTATTCATTTTAACAGAAGCAGGAAAATGGTGGAGTTTGGACTGGACTGGATTATTTTATGCTGATTTTGCTGAAACCTCGCAAACCTGGTTGAGGACACGACCGTTAAGAAAGGTTTGTCTAAAAGTGCCCAAAACAAGCAGCTGGATGGCTGTACGTCCTCAACATGCTGCAATAGTTTTAGCCCCCCTCCCACCCACTCACAGGTATTGTTCTTGAGTCCTCAAGGACTAATCACATCATTAGTTTATTTACCCATCTAAACGTCACTGTGCTGAAAAACATCAAAATGTTTAGCAGTGGTTTAGCCGATACATAGCACAGCGTTGCGTCCCAGTACAACAAGACAGCATTAGAAAGTTAAAAATACCATAAAGCACACAGGGTTATATTTTAGAGATCACATGATCATGGTGGAAGGATTTTTTTTCTTCTTCTACATGGGAGTGTTTACTCCATCCAGTAGGTTCGGGTCGTTCAGAAATTCCTGCAGCGTCGTCGGACAAATAGAGCTGTCTGGAGAGAATGCCTCGGAGAGGAAATCCAGGAAACCTCCGTCACCGCCGCGGGGGCCCTTCAGGGAAACCTCTTCGAAAGGATCTGTAATGAAGAGATCTGCAGGGTTGTCGTCGAGACCACTTTCAGGGACGCTGTTGGCCGACGCGGGACTGTCGCTGTAGCCCGAGAGCATCGGGGAGTTCTCCGGCCCTCGCATCATGACGTCATCGCTTACGTCAGGAGGGGATACAGGGTCTTAAAGAAAGACGAGACGAGAGATTTTCACTTCGCATGAAGATGAGGTGAGAACGAGAGGGCCTCACTGACTTTAGAGGCGCTATAATTTACGCTAAAGTCGTCTAATGGTGAGTGAAGAGGTGTGTTTGAACAAAATACAATGAACCAGAAGTGTGAAAATGAGAATAAAAATATATATACTGTACATCTCTCTCATGTTAAACATTTGTATCTTACTTTCAATGTAATATAAAAATCATTCATAAGTCTGTAAAATGTCCTTGTTGCTAAACATGCGTTAGATTTTCTACCCCACATGTGCTATATGACCCGCGTCCCCCCCCCCGCCAAAAGAGTACGAATAGAGGGATGTAAACTTTTGCATTTAACGGACCAATGTAACCATCACAGACGATCAATGTGATTAGCACCCCCTAGTGTTTGAAATGTTTGTCATGGCAGCTGTTTCATTGGAGAAACATTGAAAATTTCTCACACTATAAACTCAAACTTATTGGTATCTGGTTGTATCGGACACATCAGTCAGGCCCTGGTGTAAATTAATTATTATTTA
>QNUK01000732.1:224453-256953 GCA_013621035.1 Clarias magur | reverse complement strand
GTACGACCCGAATAGTTTTTGCATTTAAAAACTGCATTAATAAGTTGGGGCACCCTGAGAGCGCTCCTACAAATAATGGCCTAGAAAATGTGTACTAAATAAAGAAATAGTGTTCACCTTTTTAATACAAGTCCAGTATATTGTTGATGATATATACTGTAGCTGCATGAATATTCCTAGTTGTACTGTGGCATTAATTACTGATTTGATTTAGCAGATGAGATCCCACTTATTATTCAGCAGTGAACAGAACAGTACTTGGTCCAGCACAACATTAATGGGTTACTCAGATGCACAAAATATGATCAAGAAATCAAAATATGATGCACTCCACTGTAAGAACAATCGGAGAAGGAGTTCATCTGCTACGCTTACAGAGAAAATTCAAGTTAATTCATGATTTTATCCACAAAATATTCCCTCAGTGAAATAAACCTGATTAAATCTGATCTGATTAAAAATCTGCTGTGTGATTTTATTTTATTTTTTTTACCAAAAAACTTCTGCGCAAGAGTCTTAAGCTGGTCTGCATCCAGGCCTCGTTTAGCACACGACTGGAACTGCCAGCTCAGCATCTGCCCCAGCTGGGACCAGGTGGCAACAGGGGAGCTTGCAAAGAACACCAGGTTCTAACAAATCATGCACACACAATATTACATTAACCATATTAATGATGCTTAACATATTCTTTTTATATATGAAATAAAAATTTGTGTGTGTGTGTGTGTGTGTGTGTGTGTGTGTGTGTGTGTGTGTGTGTGTGTCTGACCCTCTAACCTTGGGGTCAGTAGAGAGCATGTTGAACCACAGGACAGAGGCCCAGGCGCTCTGCTGCTGGCTGGAGTTGGAGATCACTATGACCGGCAGAGAGCACGCCTGACAACAGGATAACGAGATTCTTTTAAATAAAAGAAAAACATAAAAACAACATTAATTTTTATAAAGAGTAATCAGAGCAGTCTCACCTCCAGGGTGACAGACAGGCCGTGCAGGCTGAACTGAGTCTCAAAGTGGATGGTGTGGAGCTCCTCGGTCACGCTCAGAGACAACTGGACACACACACACACACACACACGTACTGCTTTCAAAATCTATTCAGGATGCAGCAATAACGCTGACGACTGTGTAGAGAGTTCGAAGCTGAAAGTTGTGCATCATGTTTAATGCATGAAAACCGTAAAACACTGAAATTAAACATTACTGTAAGTAACCGTGAATGTTGTTTAAAACATACTGTATGTAACATTTAAAATGATTTTAAGGCTTATTAAGGAGTCAAAAGAGGGACTTCAGATTGTACAGGATAACGCCACACAGTTCTGAGAGTAAAATGGCTTGGAGCGAGGTCAGGACTGTACGGGACGGGGGTCTTAAATGTCTGTATGTCAACTGCTTTTACGTCTTCATCCACAAGTTCCAGTTTGTCTTGAACGCCCCCTTGTGGTGGTTAAATTGTCCACCGTCATCACTTTGCCCACCTGCCCGTTTCAGTCAGTTAATGCTGGAGTGGAGACTTCACTCATAAGTAGCGGACATTTTTTGTGCTACTGTTTTGTTTTATATCATTCAGGAAGCATAATTTTTGTGTGGTTCACACCCTTTTCAGAGTAAAAACAACAATTAATTAATACACATAATAAGACATGACTCACATCGTTATTGCCCTTGCCTCCTGCTCCAACCTTCCTCTCTTTTAAGGTCTAAAAGGAAACACATCATTTCATTTATTCGCTTCAGGATTATATTAAAGTCTGACATTTTGAGGGGGGGGGGACAATTACCAAATGTCTGAAATCTGCCACCATTCCTCCGTTCATGCTCTCGGCCATGTTTAAGGCTTTACTCAGCGTCCCCAGAATGTTAAACTTGCGGAAGCTTCAGCACACACACAAACAAACACAGTTAATTAATAAGATTTCTTATCACATTTTGAACAGAAAATATGTATTGAATCCACATTAGGCTTTTATTAGGAAACATCCAAAATTCTTTATAAAAAAAATTAAAAATTAAACCAACACACTCACCCTTTCACATTTGGGCCATCCCTAAAACACAGTTACAACAATATTATCATCTCTGAAGTCATATTCATGTAATGCTCATAGAGAAAGAAAAGACATGTTCTTACGCATCAACGGACACAACCACCTTCATGGCATGGTTAAGTTCAGAAACCTTAAAGAGGAACCTGTAGACATAATGTGCATGAATAAGATGTTTTTTTCTTTTAGTTTAAGTTAAGTTATTCAAACAGTTTTGGAGCACAATGCTAATAAAACAGCCATATAAGGGAAAATAATGAAAAACAAACTGGTAAAAATCTTTAATATACTCTCATATCTACCCATTTTCGTTTAAAAACAAAACTGCTAAAAGCACATCATCCAATACTCACGGTCACCTGACATGCAAGTGCGCCCTCTTGTGGGAAACAACTGATATTCGAGATGCTGAGAAATATTATGCAAAACAAACTTCAACATTATGGGTTGCTCACTCTCTTACTTATTGTCTATAGCACGCATCATGTGACAGGAGGCCTGGACGGGCTGCCAATCAATTGCAGGGCACAAACACACCAAAGAAATTCACACACACTCACACTCACTCCGGCATGCCAAATTAGCCTGTACCCGGAGGAACCCCATTAGGAACAGGGGGATCATGCAAAACTCCACACACAAAGGCGAGACTCGACCCATCGACCCTGTAGAAGCGAGGCCACAGTGCTAAACACCCTGCCACGTTGCCTCCTACATCATCAGCCTCCCACATTGCATTCTTATCCAGTGCAATTCTTATCACAGATTATTAATTCGACAAAAAAATTATAATTTACTTCCCTAGTATGCAGCCTAGGCTCAGCCCAAGCCAGGTTTATGCTCTACTACCTTTTGCAGCCATTGTAAAATATTTCTTTAGTTGTGAGCGGAGATCCTTGGACTACAAGGTAATGGGACACCACAAGTTACTGTTTCAGGACCGCTGTCATTCTGCTTTTCTCTTTTGATTAACCTGTCACTATTGTGCACCTTTTTCTGAGGAACCGACCGAGGAGGGTTAAGGCCAATACTGCGTCCTCCATGAGACACGTATCCCGAAACCGTACAAAAGGAACTAATAGTACTTGGAGCCAGAGCAAGCAGATCTGAAAATCTGAAAGTGTGTCATAGGAACGGCATTTAACCGATCTCTCCGTCACTTTTGTATCTCCAAATAATCCTGTTTACGTTGGAATAATAACGTTGATAAAATTGAGTTTTCCTTTCATTGTGGTAACCATCTGAGTTTCCCTCAAGCTGATAAAGAGAGTTCGGGTTTGTTTCTCGTACCCGAGGACAAAACAGAAGTTGTTTTCACCTATAGGTGTATAAAATATTGCAGTTTGTGATGATCTTTTACCTGGTCTTGACTGAGAACTGGACGTTTGTGCGCAGGACCAGAGAACCTCGGCCCTGAGGCATGGAGGGCTGCGTCTCCACCACGAACGCGCTAAAGGCAACAACAAAAACACAGATGTGTATAAAGTGCTAGAGGCAGGTGAATGGGTTGGGGTGTGTATGTGTGTGTTTACCTCTTCAGCAGAGTGGTTAGCAGTCTGTCCACTCCTTCCTGTAGGCCAGGTTTTTGAGTTTTGATGGGATCTTCATCGTAACTTAACTTGCCATGAAGCTCATCCAGTTTCTGCAGGAACTTTCGCAGTTGGAACATGCCCTCCCCAACCGCCGTGAAGCTGCCCAAGTCAGACAGATATCAGACAGGGTTTCGATGCCATACAGAGAGTAAAATGATGGCACTGCATTAGTGCAGCTACTCGTTACGTGTCGTCAAAGTACAAACTGATATCTTCATATGAACACAGAGTCGACTCACTTGTATTGTTTGTTTTCATATTAGTCCAAAGCTTTTAGAGGAAAGAATCATTCAAGAGCTGAAAGAATTGACTCTTTCTGGAGAACCGAGCCAAATGATTTGAATCACTGGAAAGAGTTGCAATTTCAAATCCTGCTTAGGAAATAATGATGTGTATAAAGTGCTAGAGGCAGGTGAGCACTTTCATTTTAATTTAATTATTTTACTTAAAATTATAATAAAGTAAAACTAAAAATAAATAATAACTATAACTACTATATGTTATAGCTAGCTAGGATAGCATTAAAAAAAAAAGAAAATAAAAAGAGTTTAAACGACATCACATCTGATATCACTGCTGTCCAACTGGTCAGTTTTTTGTTTTAACCTGACTCAGATCCAGTACAAGCCTCGGCTCCTTTCTTTCTGTTTAAAATTCGAGCTAATTATCTGATCAATACTTTTTTGATCTTTCATTTAAAACACTAAAAATAAATGAAAGATCAAAAAAGCTATTGAGCAGATTGTTAGTTTGTGTCATACAGTCGTACCACTTCTCCAGCGGTTCCAGGTTGGTGTCTTCCGGAGCCCCGATGCAGGAGACCTGCTGCCTGCGCTTCCACTCGTCCAGTTCCTCCAGAAGGACGACCTGGAGTTGATCTGCACTCTCCAGCAGGGACGCTGCCCCCGAGAGGAACGACTGAGGAACACAGATCGGTTCACAAATAGAACAATAGAAATAAAAAAATCAACTGCAAAACCGCGCACACATGTGGACGTCACAGACATACCTTTCTGGCAGCGTTGAGTCTGTTTAGCATCAGTTTAAGCACTTTTATCTGCTCTTTTTTCTCTTCTTCGTCTGTCGTTCCTGAAATCGCATTGATTCCGCTCACGTTTAAATTCGATTCTGAACACCTCATTTATTTATTTATTTTTTTTTACGAATGAGCATCTGAACTAGAAACATGAGCATGTGTGGATATATAAATATACATCCACAAATTACCACTGTGAAATAGGAAACAGGTAGTAATGTAAGCACATCTGACGCAGAGGGAGGCTGATCTCACCGTCCATCTGGTGCGTCTGATATTTAAAGTCAAACTCGTCCTGCTGCTCCTCCAAACACCTCAATGAGTGCTCCATTGCCTGTCAATCAATCCATCCATCAACAGACCTATTAACCAACCAACCATCCATCCATCCATCCATGCATCCATCCAACCATGCATCCATCCAACCATGCATCCATCCATCCATCCATCCATGCATCCATCCAACCATGCATCCATCCATCCATGCATCCATCCATGCATCCATCCATCCATCCATCCAAAAGGTACACAACAGAAATTCACTGAGACACACCTGGACTTTGTTTTTAAAATCCCGGATGTTCTTCTCCATGTGTCTCTGGGTTTCTGACTCCATGGAGCTTTGCTGAACCTGCAACATCTGCACCTGTGGGGAGCACAAGCAAGTTAGGGTTATGATGGCTGCCACTTTGCCATCAAAACTGTAATGACTTGTGTGTTCTAACACCTTTCCATCGAACCAGCATAAACCTTTTCCTCAACTTGATCTACGCTAGTGTTTCTATTGGATCGGACTAGACGTGCCAGCCTTCACTCTCCATGTGCAACATTGAGCCACTAGGTCACCGGTTTTCCTTCCATGGTTTACTTTTGACACGTCCTAACCACTGCAGTCTTGAAGATCTGACCCAGTCGTCTAGCCATCACAATTTGGCCCTTGCCATTGTAAGAACATTTTCAATATCTCATTACAATGGCGGCTGGAAGTGGGTGGGATATATTAGGCAGCAAGTGTACCTTTTGTCCCCATGTTGGAAGCATAAAAATAAGGGCAAGTTTAAGTAAATGAGTGACTCTGATAAGGACCAGATTGTGATGATTAGAGGACTTGATCAGAGCAACTCCAAGGCTGCAGCTCTTGTGGGATTTTCCTTTGAGGGTCAGCAGGCAGTGGTCAGGACCTACCAAAAGTGGTCCACGGAAGAAAAAAAAACAGTGAACTGGTGAGAGGGTCAAGGGTGGCCAAGGCTCACTGATGCAGATGGGGAATGAAGGCTGGCCCGTGCAGTCTGATCCAATATACATTTAGTGCTAGTGTAGGTGAAATTGATGGAAAGGTTAATGCTGGTTGTGATAGAAAGGTTATAGTGGAAAAAAGGCAAACCTACTTAATATTAAGTAGGTGATCAAAATGTCATGGCTGATCAGTGTATATACTATTATGCATAATAAGTGATAATTATGGATAATGATAAGATTAATATAACAGTGATGATAATGACAACAGTGATGATGATGAAGATGGTAATGACAATCATGACAACAATGCCAGTGATAACCCGTTTCTCACTTCCTCTGCCAGCTCCGCAGCCTCCACAATCTCACGCTCTTTAACCAGGAACCAGTTGATGGTTTCAGCCAAGCTGCACGGGTCTTCCTGGTACCTCTGCTATAAACAAAAACAATTTCAAGCAGGAATTCTTAAGCAGTTCTAACCGGACAGCGGGAGGAGAGGAACGGGTTTTACCTGAAATGTTTGTTTGAAGTGACGGAAGTTACGATGCATAAGGAAATTATTTTCCTGCACAAATCGGCTGTACTGATTATCCAGGTTTTCCAGCAGGATCTGGAACAGGACCACAGCCCGGGACGTGTCCCGCGAAGCCCCTTCCCTAGTCACAGACAGAGACGGTTCAGTTCAATAACCAACTGGACTCCATATGAACTTAAACACGTCTCCTGTTCTACTGAACTTCCAGCCTCCTAACACACAGTATGAGTGCAGATCAATCCCTGCTCTCCGTTATCACCCAGATGAGGACGGGTTCCCTGTTGAGGTTACTTCCTATTACCATCTCAGGGAGTTTTTCCCTCAGCTTGTTCATCAGGGACGATCTGATCATTCTGATTCGTACACGTTCACATTTCATACAAACTTAAATAATTCTTTTGATTGTGTGACGCTGCTTTGCGACAATGACAACTGTTAAAAGTCCTATACAAATAAAATTGAATTGAATTCAGTTCTGTTCATTCAGGTTTTGGTTCATGAAGTTGTGTGTGTGTGTGTGTGTGTGTGTGTGTGTGTGTGTGTGTGTGTGTGTGTGTGTGTGTGTTACTCACCAGTCCTGATCTTCTATCCAATGAGCGAGATATTCTCTCACAGCCATGGGCAGAACATCAGTGTGGTACAGGTCATCTACCCTCTGCAAACACACCGAGTCGAGCTGCTTCAGACGCTCCCACTGTGCCATTCTTCACTCACACACGCAAAACAGAATCATGCACATGTAGTTATTATATTTATGTTCATTTCTATAACATATACAGCACTTCACTATCGAAGAAGTGCATTGTGGGATTCCAGGTGTAAAGTTCCCAAAATCTTCAGGACTTTGACTAATTTAAATGTTACTTCGTCTTCCTCTGCTCCTGTAAGGGGTCGCCCACAGCAGACCATTTGTCTCACTCCAACCTCCAAAATCCAAAATCCATAAACCTCCTCTTCCTCTCCGGCAGCTTCTTCTCTGACATTCTCCTCCTGATATAGCCCTCATCACTCCTCTCTTCTCCACCACTCTCCCCACTGCTTTGGACAGCTGACCTTAAATATTTAAACTCCTCTAGTCCTCTACACCCCCTCCACCACCTCCACCCCCCCCCCTCCCCTCTCTCTCTCTTACTGATCTTCATACCTCTCCTCTCCACCTCTCTACACTCATCTCAACCTGCTCTGTACTGTACGAACTCGCGCTGATTTTAAACAAAATAGGGAAAAAGAGAGGGCGGTGACGGAATGACGTCACCGGAAGTTGTGCAGACAGTTGTGTTGATTCAAAGCACCAGAGCAACATTGTGGCTACATTATGGAAAAGATACATATCTATATCTTTATTCCATGCAATGTGTATCATCATCAATAGCATTAAATACATTGAGGACAGTCAAAAGTAAACATTAAAAAGTTTAGGGTTATATTAATAATAATAATAATAATAATAATAATAATAATAATAATAATAATAACAAGAAGAACATGAGAGGTGAAACATGCTTTTACACTTTACCTAAAACAGTTAGCTTTTATGCCCTACAAATAATAATAATAATAATAAATAGTTTATTTTAAGACAATATCCAAACCCAGAGCTCCTCTTTAGGTAACTTACCTGTTTGTTTGTTTTTTATTATCCTTTTTTTTTTAATCCACGAGCTGAAATTAGATCAAACCCGTCACTGACATTGACCTGGTGTATCGCGCGCGCAGAGACACACACACACACACACACACACACAACTCCACCTCCCCCAGCTTATTAACACCTGCGACCGGGACAAATAACAAAGCCGAAAAACACAAATAAACAACTCTGCTGCTGTAGGACTGGAGTGCGGCGTTGCTGTAAACCCCGCCTCTCCTTGCAGCTCATTGGTCACAGCGCGCCGCTTCGTTCCTAGGTTCTGCTCCACCAGTTGGCTGCTTGATTTCCATCTCCCGCCCTAATTAAAGCGCTACACACGTGACAAGGTTTGAGGAGCACGATTGGACGCCAACCGCGTCAATCAGACTCGCGGAAGTGGGAGAGCGTGAGGAACCCGCGAGAGCGAAACCTAAAGCTCCGAGTCGCGGCGCTTCCAAGAAATGACGCTGCGAAAGTTAACGTGCGTCACAGCAGCGCGCGCCGTTTAAACGGTTCTTCTCGGTGTTGTGACTCCTAGCGTTAGTACAGTACACGCGTCTGTTCATTATTAAATCTAATAATAATCTGCTGATCTTTAATGTAATCAGTGATATCATTATTATATGTCAAAGATCATATTAGAGCATAAATTCATCGGTTGATTATGATCAAATATGATATTACTATTAGAATTAACCCTAGTCACGTGACAGATGTCGAGCCCATTCATACAAATTCTCATAAAATGTCTATTTTGTGGCACATTTATTTTACAGAGGTTTGTCATGAACTAAAATGTTTGCAGTAAATAAATATATATGATGAAAAATTACACGGAATGATTTTTATTATAAAATACGCAATATAAAAAATACATGGTGTACAAATTATTCCCTATACATCATGTTTTTTTTTTTTAATTTTGCTTATTTTATGATCAAATTCGTTTGGTCTAATTTGAGATTTGTAAATGATAAACCTATAAATTTGTGTTCTAATATAACATTTTATGGAAATTATACAGGGGGGCAATCTGTGGGTGGGGGGGGGGGGTCATTTTAGCGCATAACACTGATCACACTGTAACTTTTAATGGCCTTTCTGTTCCATCATGTACAAACCCTCGGTGTGATTATAGATTCCAGTCTGTCATTTGAAGCTCATTGAGAATCATGACACGGTTCGCTTTCTTCCACCTCAGAAATATTGCCAAGATAAGAAACATATTGTCACTAAATGATGCAGAAAAACTAGTTCACGCTTTTATCACCTCTAGGTTGGACTATTGTAACGCCTTACTGTCTCAGGGGTCGGCAACCTTACACACTCAAAGAGTCATTTGGAGTCATTTCCCACAGAAAAGAATCACTGGGAGGCACAAAACACTTTGATGTCTAAAATGAAGAAAACATTACATATTTCTTTTTTTCTACCTTAATGCTATGTATAAAAACATGTGTTGCATTTACGTATGAAATCAATGAACTGCTACAGAGAAAATGAAATCTTATTTCTGCATGCAACAAAAAACAACATTTTGTGTCAAAAGTGCCAGGACATAATGCAAAATCAGAATGTTTTTCTTACATTTGTTACTGAGACGTCAGCTTTACGTAATCACATGGTGCCCCTAAGAAGATGTGAGTTACAGTAGGTTACCCATGTTACAGTAACGCTCTGCTGAGGACGACGGCAGCCTCACCGTACCCATCTTATTAATGTAACACTGCAATCAAAATTATGAATTAGATTTCAGGTTTTCATAACATGTAGTCATATAGTCAGTAACTAACAAGTAAATTAAGGCCTACATCCTAAAACTCTTTACCTTACAACTGGAATCCAAGCACTGCTCTGAACCTCTCTTTTTTAGTTATTGTCTATTACATTAACTTCCAGTAACTTTAAACCTTCAGTTTCTTCACAACGGCTGTCATACCTAGATGGCGTATCTTTTCCTTGTTATACCTTTTCATATTGCACATTCAGTATAATTTATACATCTTATGTAGAAGTTTTACATACACTTATATAGTAAAAGTTTACAAATGTTTAAGTCGTTAAGAAAGTTGATGTTTCCTTCCCCATGAAAGTTTAAGTCATTAAACACAATAACACACAATTAAATGTTTCCTAAACTTTCTATAAAAGCATAACAGAAAATGTAATTTATGTTAGAATAAACTACATTAATAATTTAATGACTGTAGGGGAATGAGAATAATCACTGAGTCTGAAATAGCAAGTTCCTTATTCCTCTGACGTAAATATTGCACAATCAGTACAAATCGACCAAAATCATGTTTACCTGATTTGCTTGTTCCCGTTGTATTAAAGATAACTATTTTACAAAATTAACTTTCTAGAAAACTAAATTTTCTTCACCTCACACCCCAGGAGATACATGCGGGATGCGCACGGAGTTTGTTGAAACAGGTTTTCTCTCGGCATTGCGATTGGCCGGATCTGCGCGTGACGAAACCCCGCCTCCACCTCTTCTGGTTAGTCACAAAAGGCGTTTATTTTTTTCAAAGTGTTCATCTAAATCTGTTGTTTTATCCACATTTTTAGGTAGGACTGTGACTATTTTGTTTTTTAAAAGTTCTCTAACACTAGAGCTGAGGTGACCGTGTGTGTAGTGATTAGTAATAATGGAAGAAACAAAAGCTGCTCTGTGAATCGTCAGTGCACTCTGTACCGTGATCATTTAGTCAGGAATGGCATGCTTAACTGATTCAACAGATCGGCTAAAAGTCTAGCTGGTTTTACATGTGCTCATATATACGAGTACCATGTGTTAAAAACCAGGTACTGAAAAGAGTCAATTTGTTTTCTGTTCGTCATAGCAGCGTTGTAATGGCATAGGAGTGTTAGTTAACATCCATTATCAGATTAGGATGTAATAAAAGTTTAACCAGATATTTTTTCATGGGAAGATGAGGCTAATGTTTAATAGCATTGTTTAGAAAATGTTTAAGCCAAGTGTGTGTGTGTGTGTGTGTGTGTGTGTGTGTGTGTGTGTGTGTGTGTGTGTGTGTGTGCCAGCATATGTTTATGTTTATGTCCATGCATGGGATTGTATTAATATCTGGGTAGGGAAACATTCACACTGGGATAGGAATAACTTACAGTTTTAATTTGATGTTTCACTAGACCCTAACATATAAGCTGAGTTAGCTCTCAATGCTAAGTTAAAATAACCGGTACACCAATAATTTTTTTTAAAGAATCTACCAACATACTGTATCTGAGTCAAAAGTTGATACTGTTGAATGATTAGACTTGTTTCCTCTGTCATTAAACTTACACATATTAACTAATTAACTCTAACACATCTTAGGCAACAGTTTTTGTTCTTGATGGTTTTGTCTTCCATTACAATATTTCTTCACATAAGTAAAAAGTAATTAGACTGGAATTTTAGTTACACAAATAATTTTTCATAAAAATGCAACAACATATCTGAGTCAGAAGTTGACACTGTTGAATGATTAGACTTGTTTCCTCTGTCATTAAACTTACACATATTAAATTTCTTTTAGGTTCTGTTAGTAAATGTTATGAGCAATAATGTTATTTTAGAAACTTAAAAAAAACATCTGACAAAATGTAAAAGTAGAATTTCTTGATTGTTTAGACTTGGTTCCTCTGTCGCTAAACCTTTATGTATGAAAGATCTGTTAAGCATCAAGGCTATGTGTAAGTATAATGTCGTTTTAGAAACTTTTCTAAAGACTAGAGAGTTTCTATTAAACTCTAACACATCTTAGGCAACAGTTTTTGTTCTTGATGGTTTTGTCTTTGATTACATTATTTCTTCACCTATGAAAACCAGAATTGTAGCTACACAAATTATTTTTTCATAAAAACAAAACATATCTGAGAAAAAAAAGCTGATGTCTTTCAGGGTTTTGTCTTGTTTTCTTGTGTATGTGTCTGCGTACATGTATGTATGTTTGTAGGGATGTAACAAGAGGGTGGATTTTAAAAAAATAATGCACAATGAGGTGTTAAACTTCAGTTTCAAATCTAAGTTAAAGTCAACGTTCTTTAACGTTGCTAACGTTCTTTATGGTTCTTTATGTAATTTAAACTCAAATTTAATTGTTAATGAGTTGAAAACAAAATTTCAGTTGTCTTAACTTAAAAAAGTTGGCATGATCCCTTGATTTAAGTTTCGTCCTACCCCACAGAACATGCCTTGACATGTTCCTGTGGTAAGATTGTGTGTTAGCAGACTTATATGCCAACCAAACTCTATATAACCAATATTTCATGGTGAGTAACATTTAATTTATATCTAATAATTCTACTAAAGCAATACATTTTTACTAACTATAACCTATGTTATAATGTTTTGTTTTACAAGGACAATGATGGGTTTGAAGCCAAGCTTGAAAGTTTTGTGTGATTCCATTTTTTTTTTCCTCTGTTTGATCTGTAAAAACAGTTGTCATTGACTATAGTTATCTTTTTGGTTTTTTAAAAAGTGTTTTATACAGCCACAAGGTTGGATTGTTGAATGAAAATAGTTTTGTGGAATGTATGTGCTTGCTTTTTTCTACACAATTAAACATTTGAATGAACATCTTCTGAGAGAGGTGATTCCTTACTTTTTATACCCTTGATGTAAAAGTAATCAACAAAGAAGTGTTATTTCCTGATAAACTTTGAATTGTCATAATGGTGCTGGATGTTTCATCAAGGGTACACCTTTTGTACTATTACTATGTACCCTTCACCCGGAAACATTGAATATACTGAAGTACAATATATGGACGAAACATTGTCATCACTTTACCATCACACCTGTATGCGCTTGTTGAAGATTTAGTCCCCTTTTTCTGTTATAATAACCTTTACCCTTCTGTGAAGTCTTTCTTGGAACATAGCTGTGAATGTTTTTGTGAGGTGAGACACTAGTGTTGCGTGAGGAGGCCTGGGGTTTATTCAGTGTTCCAGTTTATTCCTGGTGTTCATCTGTGTTGAGTTGCACTTTTTACATTTTTTCACATCAAACTTGGCAAACCATACCTTCATGTAGCATCATGGAGGTGACCACAAACGTTTGTACATATAGTGTACAGCTTTTAAAAAAGATGTATGTTTCATAATGACCTAAAGCACCACTAAGGTATCAATCAAGCTTTACACTAAAAGGCAGTTTAAAGACATACTACATGCCCCAGCCCAGGTAAACGTTTCATACTGATTGTACAGCAGATGTTCCTTTGATGCATGATCCCAGCAACCAGGCAAATAGAGTTGAGTATTCTTAAGTTTTAAGCTGAAACTTTGTTTAGAAATGTTTTAAAGGCTGATCCAGTGAATCTCTTTCTCCTAGAGACTTTGTAAGCAATAACTAATTGATAATGACCTTAATTAACTAGACTTAGTGTGGCCCTCTAGGATCAAGGGTTCGATTCCTGCCTCCGGTCTGTGTGTGTGGAGTTTGCATGTTCTCCCCTACTTGGTGGGTTTCCTCTGTGTAGTGCAGTTTCCTCCAACAGTCCAAAGACAAAGATTAAGCTAATTGCAATTACTCGAATTCCCTGTAATGTGAGAGTGAGTGTGGGTGTGCTCTTTTGTGCCCTGTGTTGGATTTGAACCCACTTCATGCCCCGAGTCCATTGAGATAGGCTGCATGCCTCTCACGATCCTGTACATTGTAAGCAATATAGGGACTGAGTGAGTGAGTGAGTGAACTGGATTTAGAAAGTGTGTTAAAGTAGAGCATTCCTTCATTTTATTTTATTTATTTAATTTGACTGATGTACATGTGAGTTCATTATATCATTTATTATATCAATTACCTGAATTATATTAATTTACAATGATTAAGTAGATCCTCTTCTTTTGTTGCAAAAAAATAAAAATAAAAAATGTAACCGAGAATAGTCTATCACAATTGGATAACGAGTGGCATTTAAATCCAACCCATACCAGGTTTATGACTGTTACACCCGCTGTATACATTTCACATCAAACGTCAGGATGGGGTATAATGTGATCACTATGTGGAAATGTGTTGCTTCAAAAGTAGACATATTTTCAACATTTGGTTGTTTTAATTAACTTTAATATATTTAACCTATAACAGAAACTTTGCATAAAGTAGCCTGTAGTCATGATTATACAATTTCTTCATATACAAACACAAAAAAACATCCTCTAAATGCACCGACTGGTCTGAGCCGATAGAAGGTCTACAGCATGAAGAAATTGTATAATCATGACTACAGGCTACTTTATGCAAAGTTTCTGTTATAGGTTAAATATATTAAAGTTATGCTACTTAATCATTGTAAATTAATATAATTCAGGTAATTGATATAATAAATGATATAATGAACTCACATGTACATCAGTCAAATTAAATAAATAAAATAAAATGAAGGAATGCTCTACTTTAACACACTTTCTAAATCCAGTTCACTCACTCACTCACTCAGTCCCTATATTGCTTACAATGTACAGGATCGTGAGAGGCATGCAGCCTATCTCAATGGACTCGGGGCATGAAGTGGGTTCAAATCCAACACAGGGCACAAAAGAGCACACCCACACTCACTCTCACATTACAGGGAATTCGGTAATTGCAATTAGCTTAATCTTTGTCTTTGGACTGTTGGAGGAAACTGCACTACACAGAGGAAACCCACCAAGTAGGGGAGAACATGCAAACTCCACACACACAGACCGGAGGCAGGAATCGAACCCTTGATCCTAGAGGGCCACACTAAGTCTAGTTAATTAAGGTCATTATCAATTAGTTATTGCTTACAAAGTCTCTAGGAGAAAGAGATTCACTGGATCAGCCTTTAAAACATTTCTAAACAAAGTTTCAGCTTAAAACTTAAGAATACTCAACTCTATTTGCCTGGTTGCTGGGATCATGCATCAAAGGAACATCTGCTGTACAATCAGTATGAAACGTTTACCTGGGCTGGGGCATGTAGTATGTCTTTAAACTGCCTTTTAGTGTAAAGCTTGATTGATACCTTAGTGGTGCTTTAGGTCATTATGAAACATACATCTTTTTTAAAAGCTGTACACTATATGTACAAACGTTTGTGGTCACCTCCATGATGCTACATGAAGGTATGGTTTGCCAAGTTTGATGTGAAAAAATGTAAAAAGTGCACCTCAACACAGATGAACACCAGGAATAAACTGGAACACTGAATAAACCCCAGGCCTCCTCACGCAACACTAGTGTCTCACCTCACAAAAACATTCACAGCTATGTTCCAAGAAAGACTTCACAGAAGGGTAAAGGTTATTATAACAGAAAAAGGGGACTAAATCTTCAACAAGCGCATACAGGTGTGATGGTAAAGTGATGACAATGTTTCGTCCATATATTGTACTTCAGTATATTCAATGTTTCCGGGTGAAGGGTACATAGTAATAGTACAAAAGGTGTACCCTTGATGAAACATCCAGCACCATTATGACAATTCAAAGTTTATCAGGAAATAACACTTCTTTGTTGATTACTTTTACATCAAGGGTATAAAAAGTAAGGAATCACCTCTCTCAGAAGATGTTCATTCAAATGTTTAATTGTGTAGAAAAAAGCAAGCACATACATTCCACAAAACTATTTTCATTCAACAATCCAACCTTGTGGCTGTATAAAACACTTTTTAAAAAACCAAAAAGATAACTATAGTCAATGACAACTGTTTTTACAGATCAAACAGAGGAAAAAAAAAATGGAATCACACAAAACTTTCAAGCTTGGCTTCAAACCCATCATTGTCCTTGTAAAACAAAACATTATAACATAGGTTATAGTTAGTAAAAATGTATTGCTTTAGTAGAATTATTAGATATAAATTAAATGTTACTCACCATGAAATATTGGTTATATAGAGTTTGGTTGGCATATAAGTCTGCTAACACACAATCTTACCACAGGAACATGTCAAGGCATGTTCTGTGGGGTAGGACGAAACTTAAATCAAGGGATCATGCCAACTTTTTTAAGTTAAGACAACTGAAATTTTGTTTTCAACTCATTAACAATTAAATTTGAGTTTAAATTACATAAAGAACCATAAAGAACGTTAGCAACGTTAAAGAACGTTGACTTTAACTTAGATTTGAAACTGAAGTTTAACACCTCATTGTGCATTATTTTTTTAAAATCCACCCTCTTGTTACATCCCTACAAACATACATACATGTACGCAGACACATACACAAGAAAACAAGACAAAACCCTGAAAGACATCAGCTTTTTTTTCTCAGATATGTTTTGTTTTTATGAAAAAATAATTTGTGTAGCTACAATTCTGGTTTTCATAGGTGAAGAAATAATGTAATCAAAGACAAAACCATCAAGAACAAAAACTGTTGCCTAAGATGTGTTAGAGTTTAATAGAAACTCTCTAGTCTTTAGAAAAGTTTCTAAAACGACATTATACTTACACATAGCCTTGATGCTTAACAGATCTTTCATACATAAAGGTTTAGCGACAGAGGAACCAAGTCTAAACAATCAAGAAATTCTACTTTTACATTTTGTCAGATGTTTTTTTTAAGTTTCTAAAATAACATTATTGCTCATAACATTTACTAACAGAACCTAAAAGAAATTTAATATGTGTAAGTTTAATGACAGAGGAAACAAGTCTAATCATTCAACAGTGTCAACTTCTGACTCAGATATGTTGTTGCATTTTTATGAAAAATTATTTGTGTAACTAAAATTCCAGTCTAATTACTTTTTACTTATGTGAAGAAATATTGTAATGGAAGACAAAACCATCAAGAACAAAAACTGTTGCCTAAGATGTGTTAGAGTTAATTAGTTAATATGTGTAAGTTTAATGACAGAGGAAACAAGTCTAATCATTCAACAGTATCAACTTTTGACTCAGATACAGTATGTTGGTAGATTCTTTAAAAAAAATTATTGGTGTACCGGTTATTTTAACTTAGCATTGAGAGCTAACTCAGCTTATATGTTAGGGTCTAGTGAAACATCAAATTAAAACTGTAAGTTATTCCTATCCCAGTGTGAATGTTTCCCTACCCAGATATTAATACAATCCCATGCATGGACATAAACATAAACATATGCTTGCACACACACACACACACACACACACACACACACACACTTGGCTTAAACATTTTCTAAACAATGCTATTAAACATTAGCCTCATCTTCCCATGAAAAAATATCTGGTTAAACTTTTATTACATCCTAATCTGATAATGGATGTTAACTAACACTCCTATGCCATTACAACGCTGCTATGACGAACAGAAAACAAATTGACTCTTTTCAGTACCTGGTTTTTAACACATGGTACTCGTATATATAAGCACATGTAAAACCAGCTAGACTTTTAGCCGATCTGTTGAATCAGTTAAGCATGCCATTCCTGACTAAATGATCACGGTACAGAGTGCACTGACGATTCACAGAGCAGCTTTTGTTTCTTCCATTATTACTAATCACTACACACACGGTCACCTCAGCTCTAGTGTTAGAGAACTTTTAAAAAACAAAATAGTCACAGTCCTACCTAAAAATGTGGATAAAACAACAGATTTAGATGAACACTCTGAAAAAAATAAACGCCTTTTGTGACTAACCAGAAGAGGTGGAGGCGGGGTTTCGTCACGCGCAGATCCGGCCAATCGCAATGCCGAGAGAAAACCTGTTTCAACAAACTCCGTGCGCATCCCGCATGTATCTCCTGGGGTGTGAGGTGAAGAAAATTTAGTTTTCTAGAAAGTTAATTTTGTAAAATAGTTATCTTTAATACAACGGGAACAAGCAAATCAGGTAAACATGATTTTGGTCGATTTGTACTGATTGTGCAATATTTACGTCAGAGGAATAAGGAACTTGCTATTTCAGACTCAGTGATTATTCTCATTCCCCTACAGTCATTAAATTATTAATGTAGTTTATTCTAACATAAATTACATTTTCTGTTATGCTTTTATAGAAAGTTTAGGAAACATTTAATTGTGTGTTATTGTGTTTAATGACTTAAACTTTCATGGGGAAGGAAACATCAACTTTCTTAACGACTTAAACATTTGTAAACTTTTACTTTCACGGGAAAGGAAACTGGGTGTTACGTGATATCAGTTACTTGAATCTGATTGGTCAAAAAAACTTTTAGAAGGCAGGGGTGGTTGTAAACACCCTTAATGACTTGAGCCGTCAAAATTAGGTTGACGTTTTGGATATAACTTCAAACTCGTGAAAACTATTAAGAGACAACTGTTCCATTAACACCCCCCCCCCTTTGATCTATCAGCAATCAATCAACATTTGACGTTTTGGATACACCAGGAGGAAAGACCTAAAAAAAACACCTTTTACTTTCCTAAAGACTTAAACACGTGCAAAACAAATTAGAGACACCTAGCCTCAACACCCACCTTTGACCTATCAGCAATCAAACAAGATTTGACATTTTGTATATCCCGAGGAAAGAACTAAAAAACATTTACTCTGATGGGAAAGGAGACACCAAACTCCCTTAACACACACCCCTCCCCCTTTGACCTATCAGCAATCAAACAAGATTTGACATTTTGTATATCCTGGAGGAAAGAACTAAAAAACATTTACTCTCGTGGGAAAGGAAACTGGGTGTTATGGGATATCAGTTACTTTAATCTGATTGGTCAAAAAGACTTTTAGAAGACATTAAACACCTTAATGACCCTTCCATATGGAACCTTTGACCTTGAGAGGTCAATATAATTATGATCTTATGATGAGCTTTGACCTATAAGCAATCAATCAAAATTTGACGTTTTCCCCACTCCATTACTCTCTCTAACATGTGTTGCATTTACGTATGAAATCAATGAACTGCTACAGAGAAAATGAAATCTTATTTCTGCATGCAACAAAAAACAACATTTTGTGTCAAAAGTGCCAGGACATAATGCAAAATCAGAATGTTTTTCTTACATTTGTTACTGAGACGTCAGCTTTACATAATCACATGGCGCCCCTAAGAAGATGTGAGTTACAGTAGGTTACCCATGTTACAGTAACGCTCTGCTGAGGACGACGGCAGCCTCACCGTACCCATCTTATTAATGTAACACTGCAATCAAAATTATGAATTAGATTTCAGGTTTTCATAACATGTAGTCATATAGTCAGTAACTAACAAGTAAATTAAGGCCTACATCCTAAAACTCTTTACCTTACAACTGGAATCCAAGCACTGCTCTGAACCTCTCTTTTTTAGTTATTGTCTATTACATTAACTTCCAGTAACTTTAAACCTTCAGTTTCTTCACAACGGCTGTCATACCTAGATGGCGTATCTTTTCCTTGTTATACCTTTTCATATTGCACATTCAGTATAATTTATACATCTTATGTAGAAGTTTTACATACACTTATATATATATATATATATATGTATGTATTACATATGTATATATGTAACATTTAATTTTATTATAACAATAAATCTGTAAATTTGTAGGTTAAAATTTTTACATGCGTTCAGTTTTTCCCATCTATTATTGCAGGAAACTCTTTCTATCTTTCAATCTTCGTATTCTATCTTATCTTTTTTTTTTTAGGCCATGAATAGTCATTTAATCATTTCACTGCTTCCCAGCCAGTAGATTTCATAAATCTTTATTTAAGGGCTTATTGTACTGACATCTAGTGGCCAAATTTTGCGTAGCAAATAGTAATGCAATACAGAAATCAATAATTGAAACACAATAAAGAAAGGTAATTGAGGAGGGAAGGAAAAAGGAGATAAATAAAAACCTAACAATAACAATAGAGTTTATGAGATAGATCGAGGTCATTCGTGTAAACCAAATGTTTTTGTGTGCATTCATATATTAGATAAGAAGTAAATATGACATTTATTGAGAAATGCAAAAAAAAAAAAAATTCTGTTTCCTGAATCTTGATTTATGAATTTTAAAAAAACTATACAATATATTGATTCCCAACAGTGAGACTCCAAGTGAATGAGCATTTACTTGAGGTGCAGAAACAGTCAGTCATTTGATTCCTCAAAGCGAAGGCTTTATTTGGAAACACCCCTTTTGCTCAACGCGAGATTCAGTGCCATGCATAACATCATTACAGTAAGGATTCAGCCTGAGGCTCTGAATAGACGTTGTTGTGTTAAACATCACGCCTGCTCTGAGTGCAGACCGCCAGAGCGCTTCTTAACTGCAGCATTCCCACATGTAAACAAATTTAGAATTTCCAAAAATCTATTTTTAAATCTTTACTTGATGTACACCATATCACTCACTCATCATCTATACCACTTTATCCTCAAATAGTTCAAATTTGAATGTATTCAGGGTCGCGGGGGGGCTAGACCCTATCCCAGGAGACTTAGGGCACGAGGCAGGTACACCCTGGACAGGGAGCCAATCCATCACAGAGCACACACACACACACACACACACTTTGAGAATGCCAATTAGCCTAATCTGCAAGTCTTTGGAAACTGGAGTATCGAGAGGAAACCCACCAAGCGTGGGGAGAACATGCAAACTCCATGCACACAGAGACGGGAATCAAACTCGGACCCTGGAGGTGCAAGGCGACAGCGCTAACCACTACACCACCGTGCCGCCCTGTAAACCATATCAATGTATAATTATTTGACTTCCAAGAGTGTGTGTCTGAAGTTTGGATTTTAATTTTGTTCGAAAAGTTTCATCAAGGTCTGAATGCTTTACACGGCTTCTGCTGTCTATAATATAAAAAAGATCTGCATAATTCACACAATTCATGTTCTTGCAAATGAGAGACCTCTTAAATTAGAGGGGGTTGGTGGGTTGCCCTTACTTGAAGGTTAGACCACGAACCCTCAAAATGTCTGAGTTCCTTCCTGGACCAGGAGACAAGAGTTGACCAGTATCAGGAGGAGAGCACACTCTCATTAAAAAAAAAGCATCTCAAGTTCATCTCGAAATTCTCTTCCACAAAAGAGCTAGAAACACTATGTTTAAGTCCCACCACCTGCTCTGGTATTGGCTCGCATTTGACACCCAGTAAACTTCCAGCCAATCACAGATGAGACTGAATTCTTGTAACTAATCGTGATAGTGGATTTCTGAAGTATAAAAATAATAAAATGATCAATTTAAAAAATAAATTAAAATGCCCCTCGTGTTCTCCCCATGCTTGGTGTGTTTCCTCCCAAAGACCTGCAGATTAGGCTAATTGTTGTTCCCAAATTGCGTGTTGTGTGTGTGAATGCACATCCACATTTTTCACGTTAACAGCTCATAAATATTTCAGTATTCTAATTATATGATTAGATATTATAATGATTATGCTCTGTAATTGCACATGTTTTTTATTCTGCTGAGAATAATGCTAAGGTTGTTTCAATTGTTATGCCAACCGTATTTAAGACTTAGTCAGAAGCTCACCATTCAGTAGCACTTTCTAAAACACAGAAGAGAAGAATACACACTAATGTATGGAACGTGACACACCCGCGCAGTGATTGTCCTGCAGCGCCTTTCACCATACACACCTTCCTCGTAGTCGAGTCCTGACTGAAAGTTGTTCAGACTTTAACTCTCCTTTTGTTGATTTACACACTCAAGATATTTCAAAACTAACGATTGTGTGACATAAACCTGCCTGGCCTCAGGATCAGAAGAATGTTGTTCACACAGAAGAAAGCTGACAGGAATAACCCTGACCTGATATTCTGACATCATTAATTGGAGCGCAATCATTAATAAAGACTGAGAGGTTTTGCTATTTTGAAGGGTCATTATTATTTAAACTACTACTATGGGCAGAGTAAGAGGTGGACAGTAACGGATGACGTTCACGCGCGTTGCTGTGATTGAGTTGTTGTTTTGTTTTTGTGTACTTCTACTTTTTACAGTAGTTTTTAAAATCTGTAATTTTACTTTTACTTAAGTAGGCTTTGTTTGAAGTATTCTAATTCGCTACATTTTAAGTCATGTGCGCTACTGAGTAAAACAAATGAATGAAAATGTAAAATAATAAAAAAATCTTCCGCTTTGTATAAACGCTTGGTTGCGCGCGCGCGTGTGTGTCTCGTGTGCTGGTCGCGCGCGCCGCTCCAGACTCCACTCCAGGTTTTCTGACTGTTTCCCCACATCGGCGTCTACCTGACCTTCCACACGGCCGCTTCCGCCCTGAGAGTGACGTCATCAACCAGCGCCACCAGATAGAAACCGGAGAGCGACGCGGGAAAAGAGGAAAGAGGTTGTGATTCTGGTGGTTTAATGTTTGGTTGTGGTTTCTGGTTTTGACTTTTTGCCTCCATTGACTTTGATTGTTGCTTTGCCCCTTTGCTTTGGGCTCTTTGTACATATTTGTAGATAATTTCACTGTATGTTTGTGCACTCAGCAGTAGTAGGGGCGGGGTGCCATTTATTTTGGGAAGAGGGAATTCATTCACTGTTTTTGGTTTAGGTAGTCAGGGAAGGGACCTGGATGTTTGTTTGTGGTGTTTTTTTTTTTGTTTTTTTTTGCAGGTAATCTAGCTACTAAATATAAATATCATTTAGTTTATTATTTTGGCCTGGGTCCGCCCTGAATCTCATCCACCACCTCCTCCTCCTGTTGTGTGTGTGTGTGTGTGTGTGTGAAGCAATACAAACCTCATTATTTCATCAGTTAATGACTGGATCTAGTTCTTTCTGCCATATCCCACCATTTCCATCCAGTTTATAACAGAACCCTGAACCGTTCTCTTGCTGTTTGGCGACACTAGACTGGGACGTGACGCCATATTTAAGTGACCACTTTGATTTTCAAGCACAAGAAAGACAACAGCTTTATTATGCAAAGGTGTTCCTTCAGTTAAAAACAACTAGTTTGAGATTTATATCTGCTCATCTTTTTTGAACTACGCTAGAATGCCTCATCCCACCCCGCTGTAAAAAAAAGTAACTCAGTAACATTTACTCTGTGTAAATTTTTTATGAGCTACTTTTTACTTTTACTAGAGTAGATTTTTATAATGGTAACTTTACTTGTACTTCAGTAAAAATTTCACTGAAGTAACAGCACTTTTACTTGAGTACAACATTTTAGTCCTCTTTCCACCTCTGACTATGCGTGAGATTTTAAGTCAAACTGGGATTTGAAATTTCTGCTGAATGGAGGCGTAAACGTGAAGACTTCAATACAATGAGACCCTTAGTCGTAGTGAAACATCTGAACAGTGCAGACTTTTTAAGGAAGTCCGTACATCTGTGAGTGATGTTCCCAGGCCAAGGGGGCTCAGAGCCCACTGCAGTCATTCACTTAAACATTCAGCCAATGGAACACCTGATCCCTGAAACTCCATCCCGCTGAAAAGATGCCATCGTCTGCGTGAACTGTACACACGATCATTCAGCAACACCACGTGCACATTACAGAAACTTGGTGGGAGATATTGCCACATCCACAGTTAATGTATAGAGTCCTGACATCGCACCAAGACTTCACATGTTCACATGTCGGGCCATTAAAGGAGTTCCTGGGAGGCCAGGGAATGAAGTAGACAGTTCGATCATTGTACTGAGAAAACTTTCTCCCTTGATGGTGTCCGAGCTCTTGTGAGACACTGGGATAAGTGCATTAGTGTAGCAGGAGATTATATAGTGCAATAAAGGGAGTGTTTACTCTCAGGACTGTGTTAAAGCATGCAGTATTACAAAAAAAAAAGAGCTTCTGCATTAGTAAGAATAACTCTATATAATTTTTATTATATTCACATTATGGAACAGGCGAACCCTCGGGGTCGAGCGCATACTGTATAAAAGGGAAGCGCTACACCAGAAGTGTCCCAGGACAGTAGGGGGAGTGATGAGCTTGATTTGAACTCGCGGCTACACCGAACAGGAAGCACCAGTGAACGAGATGTCAATGTTTCAGTGTGTTCGCATGCTGTGGTTACACCTCGACGTACTTGTGCTTGTGTACTGGACCACTGTCCATGATCCAGTACACAAGCATGGCAAGAGAACAAATTTATTGACCTCCAGAAAACTCCAGACCTACGCCTGACTCCACTACACTCTCTTTTTAGCTTATTACTATTGTATTGCCATTTGACATCACACACCAAAACTTTCACCAAACAAATTACTGTGAAGCAGAGGAACCATATTTACAGTTAAACAAATTTAACTGTTTGTTTTGAGGTAATTAGAATCATCGTTCTTGCGTATTATATGCAAACAGAATAAAATCATACGATAAATATTAGCGTCAATTTATTTAAACATAGTTGTTTAAGCATGTGCTTAGACTTTTGCATGTGTTTTTGTATTTGTAACGCGGTCCTGTAATGTTTGTGCTTTCACTTTTATGAGTGCTTTGTTCTGAGGGGCCACCGTACTTAAAATTCTGTATAGCTCATTAGTAGCAAAGTGTTTTTATTTTAAGTCATATTGGTAATAATTCAATCATCTGGACAAATTGTAAAAGTGTTTATTCACCTGGAAACTGCGATGAGTCACACGTCCAATGGGTTCTCTTTTAACTTACACAGTAGGACATTTTATTTATTTATTTATTTATTTATTTATTTATTACTTTCTGTATTATTTTATGCATGTTATGTATTTACAGTTTTCCTACTGCACACTCAAAATGTACATCTAAACAGGATCTAATGGAAATATATTCCAACAGATGAATTCAAAAACGAGTCATTCATCAGTGTTTACATTAGATCGCAAATGCGATTTTAATGCAGACACCAAAAATCTAAATCTTTAGTTGTTCTTTGAGGTGTCAGCAAACACAGGATTTAGTTCCAGAGGAGCCGCTTGCACAAGTACAGAGGCAGACGTGTTTCATGTGAGCAGATTGTAAATTTCTCAGTTCTCAGACATCAAGGTTTTTTGGACTCTATTTCACACCAAAAAATCATTTTAGATTTTTGAGAAAAGAAAAGCTCTGTTTCAGTGTTAGAAATGTTTTCGTGCTAGAAATGTTGCTTCCTTTGGAGAAAAAAAAACTGTTGTAGTTTTCTAGTGTTAAACATGCTGTACGGTGGAAAAGCAGCCAACGATTATTACCAATTATTATTATTATTTATTTACGATTATTATTAATATTGAAAGCTATTAGCTCCGTCCTCCCAGCTGTTTCGGTTTAAGATTAGGTCTTCTTCCTGGTTCATTCTATTCAGTAGGTATTTAACTCCTGCTTTTATGCTTGTTTTAAGCCCCGCCCCCAGGGCATATCCAGCTACGCCTGCTGTGCCGCCAGTGGCTGCAACGATGGCATCGGTCCCCAGATCCACGGCACTCATCAGGGCTCTTTCTTTTGCTGTATCAGAGCAGCGCATGGAGGCATAATAAACAGCTGTCCCCAGATTATAGAGCGTGGAGACGGCAGGGATCCACTCCACCACTTTATACACGCGCTCCTCTTTTTCATTAGAACATCCTGGCTGATGAGCGGCGTGTCTGCGCCAGCGTACAGGCCACACTCTACAGCTCTGAATCCAGCTTTCTGATTGGTTCAAAGGAGGTGAGGGCATGAGCCAGCTGCCTGGTCTGAGGATAAGGTGGTAGGACTCAGGGCTGGTAGGAACATCCTGCGTCACGCCTGCGCAGACAAATCCCATATTTCGGCAAACATGCTTTGCTTCGCTTAGATGCAGCTTTCCATGATTGACATTCCTACCTAATAAGACCATGCCCTTCATCCTCATCCAGCCTTGGCAACGCTTCTCCAAGCCAGGAGCATTTTCAGGCACGCCTTGACTCTCCGCCAGCTGTTGAATATTAAACATCATGGCTTGCAGGTGGCGCTTCGATTGGCTGATTGGTTTGGTCGGAATGGATAGGGAATTTACGTTATTCAGAGATGACCTTCTAATCAGAACAACTATGTCCTCCAGGAGCTCTCGTGTTGCATCCTGACCCAGCATTGTGAACAAGTTCCTCACCAGTTCCTCTGCCGCATGTTGACATCCTGCAGACACCAGTACAGGCACGACGACCAACCTCAAAAGCGTTTGAGAAAACCCTGCCCCATTCCAAGGCCCTGCGTCCAGCTCCTCGCAGCTCAAATTCCCATGAAGATGCACAAGACCATCTAAAGATACTGCAAGGCCAGAGACCAGGTCGACGACTGGGTCAATGTGAGGTTCATCTCGGATGGACCTTGGTTCCTCGGGTGGGATTGCAGATAAAGAAGGAGAATTGGTGGAGGAAAAGCCAAACTCAATTCTGTTTTTGACGCGTTGAGAGGGTGGGGCTTGTAGATGGGCCAGGTCAGAAAACAGGAAGTGGATTAGAAGCAGCAGTTGGAATTTGTGACCCCACATGGCTGTTATCCAATAGGAAGTGACTAAAAGAAAAGCAGAGTGAGGGTGAGTGAGTTTATAGAGCTGGAAAATATTTCAGTCATTTGTACTCTTGAATTTGTCCTTCACCTCACTAACAGTACATGAAAAGTGTAATGACACAGTAAATTACTTAATTATATTGTCACTTCAAAGCAGAGAAATGGTTTTCACTAGTGACAGAGTGGGGTCATGGAGTGGATTCCTGCAAGTTTGCCAAAACAGCATCTCTTTGTGTGTTGTACTCACCTCACAGCACAGCAATATCTTTAATAAAGAGCAACATGCTGTTTATGCATTTACAGCTACATGTAGTGCCGTAGAACATCTACAAAAAAGTTAGTTCCTGATCAAGCTATAAACCGTGGATCCTACATCAGCTTTCCTTCATTTCTTTCTCTTGAAGTTAAAAGACAAAAAAAAAGTCATTGAAAATAAATGAGTTTCAACAAAGGACAGAATTTCCAATTCAATCAATTAAAATAAAAAACAATGTTTAGATTAAACTCATTAAACAGAACTGAAACTGGAGACTCCTTCCATAAGTGGTAATTAAATATAAACCTTACAGATAAGTAATACTCTACATTTCAAAACCTAAGTCCCAATTTGAAATTTGAAACTCTCTGAAAGCCCATGCTGACCTTTTAATCACGTATCATCCACACACAACACACTCAGAAAGCATTTCTCTGTAAACGGGTGAAAGTAGTTTTAAACTCTTAGCGAGAGGAGAATAAACCATGGAGGTGTTGCACAGTCCTGAGAAACGCACCAGGTTTACTTTAGATTTCCACTTATTCCACTTTACAATATCAGCTCCGTTAACTTCCAGGTTCCAGGGTCAGAACTAAAATAGTGTTAAATGGAAAGCTAGTGTGCTATGTAGTGTGTACAACTGTTTGTTCCACACGACAAGTAGTGCCCGTGATCAGGGCTTAGAGAAGGATTTGGGATTCAGCCTTGTGCTAGAAGCTAGTTAGCTTTGTAGCTTGCAACAGATCTATTCCCAAAACTAATCAGTTTAGTTTACTGGTTTACTAGTTTACCAGGTAAATCTGTAAATCCTACAGGCACTCGCTCTCGAAACAAGAATCTCAGACAAACTCTTGAAGGCATAAAGCCTCCACCATCTAGTGGCCGAGACAAACATATTGTCTCATATTGTCCTCATCTCCCTTTTTTTTTTTTTGTTGCATTTATTAAGTGCAAACAGGAACATTCTGATGTGAGTCCACCTGGTTCTGGCCTAAAGCCAAGGGGCAGAGTTCACCGTCTGGGGTGTTTTCACTGCTCGTGTTCTGCAGGATATATAATATATTATTTACTATTTATTCGTTCCAACTAAAGTAAAACTTCTGGCTAATTGATTACGCTAACATACAGAATTGGGCTACACCGAATGGGCAGAGATGTTAATTGTACCAAGTGAAAGTATTCTTCAGCTACTTCATTTACTTTCACTATATTTTTTTTCTCAACAACTGTATTAAACTCAACTATAGTTTGCTCTTACCTTATTTCACTCAGAATGAAAGTGTGTCTGGATTCCTGGATTCTCTCCGTCTCTCTTTCTCGCTCCCTTGTGATGTGTCTGTGTTTTTCTGTATGTGTGTGTGTGTGTGTGTGTGTGTGTGTGTGAATAGGGAATGGGGTGGGATTCAGGGATTCACGTGGAGAGGGTCGTCCATGCTGTCCAAAGACACAGTGTTTTTCCTCTCTTTCCTTCCGTCACTCTCTGTCTCTTTCTCTTTGTTCTGTGTCTGACCCAGATCCTTCATCGAAGCTCCTCTTTCTGGGCCTCAGAGAGAGAGAGAGAGAGAGAGAGAGAGAGAGGAGCAGAGTTTCCGTTGTAGGATTTGTACGGCTAGTCAGTGAATATAATGAAGTTAAGTGTTGTATAGTGTGAAAGTCATCCGTCTTCTTTGTCTTGTTCTGTTAAACAGCTTTTTTTTTTTTTTTTCACGTTAGTACGTTTGGGCTGAAATGCACAGAATTTCATTCTCACACAGAGCAGCAAACACACACAACATGAAGCGACAGTGAGGTCAGGGTTGATGAAGTAGGGAATGACAGCGAGCAGCGCCGCCGTGTTTTAGGTGTCAGGTGTGTCAATGTCAGAAACCTTTCCACAAGGAATCCAGACGAACATCCTGTTACACTTTCCCATGTTGGAGATCTTTTCTGGATCACAATATAATTCCCATGGCATAGGATTTTCCTCCACTACATCTGTTTGTTTGTTTGTTTTTTCCTTTATCTCATCTGCTTTTCTCCTTTGCCCTAAAGGTTTTTTCCTCTTCCTCATGTTTTCCTCGTTCGCTCTCCTTCATTTACACTATCTGCTCTTTTTCCTCTCCTTCCTCCTTTATTCTTCCTCTTCCTCACCTGTTTGCCTTCCTCACCCTCATCTCTTCTCCTTGCTCTATCTTGTCTAAATTATTCATTTCAATTACACGCATTCATGTTTCTTTTTTTTTTTTCTCTACGTCATATTTTGAACTGAGTAGAAACAATGAAAAATCCTGTTTTAAAGGGTATTTTTGTGAAATGAGAACTATGGAAGAGTTTTTAGGGAACACACTGCACATCTCTACTTTGGAAGAGAAGTGTGTGAGTTCTGTCTGAGCGGGAGCAGAGGGAATGCGGCTGTGACGGAGGACGAGGAGATCGAGAGCTGAGGAGCTCACACATAACTTTCAGACATCATGTAAATCATCGGCTCGAACTCCGTGTGGAATCATCTGGCCAGATGTGGGACGTTAAAAACAGCAGGTGAAATCCTGCATAGCTTTTAAGGACAGGATTGTCATGAATCTTTGTCACATTTCTAAAATGTTATCACACCATACGGCGCAACAGCAGGACACGAAACCTAAACAGATGTGTGTACACAATCGCGCTCTCGCTCGTCCGCCTCTAGAGCGCTCCTTTAAGTGCTCGACATCCGCTGCTGGAGCTTTTGTTCATTAAACACAGACACTTCACAATGATTTACTGTCATTATTACTATTTAATGTTAGTCAGATGTACAAGTGTCCATGTAGATCTTTACATTTTGGCATTAATATCTGTAAAATGTAAATGTAAACATGCAGGGCGACTTACATTTGTATTTCATTATACATCTGAGGGTTAAGGGCCTCGCTTAAGGGCCCAACAGGGACAAATTGGCACCCATGGGATTTAAACCTGGGACCTTCTGAACCATACTCCAAAAGTCCATAGTCCTTCTGGCTCCTCCCCTTTTAGTGATGATGTCATAGTTAGTCCTGCCGGAGTCCCTGCTTGCACTCTGCACTAAATATACTTTCACTTTATACATTATGTGACTGTGACCAGACCTAACTGTTATCTCTCCTCTTCTCCACTCTCTCTCTCTCTCTCTCTCTGTCGAGCTACACATGTCGTTCCTGAGCTGCCATTGATCCAGACCCCCTCTGTCCTCTGGACCTGTCTGACTCATCCTGGTGTCCCGCTTCTGGTTGGAGATCTCATCACATGGATGTCCCGTGGGTCTCTTTGGGATGCGTCTGGTGTCTGGGGACGGTTTCACTCTACTATGCAGACGGTTCTGGCCTCGACTGATGTTGACAGCTGTTTCTCTGAAGACTTGGCTACAGTCGACTGATAGTTCAGGACTGGAGTTTCCTACAGTCTACCTGAGCCTCCAATAACCAACTGGACTCCATATGAACTTAAACACGTCTCCTGTTCTACTGAACTTGCAGCCTCCTAACACACAGTATGAGTGCAGATCAAATCCCTGCTCTCCGTTATCACCCAGATGAGGACGGGTTCCCTGCTGAGTCTGGTTCCTCTCAAGGTTTCTTCCTGTTACCATCTCAGGGAGTTTTTCCCTCAGCACCGTCGCCCTCGACTCGTTCATCGGGGACCATCTGATCGTTCTGACTCACACACACTCACATCTCATACACACTTAAATAAGTCTTTTGATTGTGTAAAGCTGCTTTGCGACGTTGACAACTGTTAAAAGCGCTATACAAATAAAACTGAATTGAATTGAATTGAAATGTTGATGCTTGTATTAAAACTTTCTCCTAAAACCAATTTAATCATATAAGTGCAAAAGTTTGCACCACTTAGGATGTAGTGAAAAAAGATATAAATATAAAATTCAAACAAATGAGTTTTATTTAAAAAATTATAAAAAGTCACAATGCTCACGGGTCACTACTGTTCAACAACCAATGACTGATCACCGTTTACACTTAGGTATTTGAGAGGCTCTGTTACAGGGAGCAACTGAGTAAAGTGCTTAGAAGTTTCTGTCATTAGAAGATGCTGAGGTTCCTAACTCACACTGAGGTCACTAACTCACACTGAGGTCACTAACTCACACTGAGGTCACTAACTCATACTGGGGTCACTAACTCACACTGAGGTCACTAACTCATACTGGGGTCACTAACTCACACTGGGGTCACTAACTCACACTGGGGTCACTAACTCACACTGGGGTCACTAACTCACACTGAGGTCACTAACTCATACTGGGGTCACTAACTCACACTGAGGTCACTAACTCATACTGGGGTCACTAACCCACACTGGGGTCACTAACTCACACTGGGGTCACTAACTCACACTGAGGTCACTAACTCACACTGAGGTCACTAACTCATACTGGGGTCACTAACTCACACTGGGGTCACTAACTCATACTGGGGTCACTAACTCACACTGGGGTCACTAACTCACACTGAGGTCACTAACTCATACTGGGGTCACTAACTCACACTGAGGTCACTAACTCATACTGGGGTCACTAACTCACACTGAGGTCACTAACTCACACTGGGGTCACTAACTCACACTGGGGTCACTAACTCACACTGAGGTCACTAACTCATACTGGGGTCACTAACTCATACTGGGGTCACTAACCCACACTGGGGTCACTAACTCACACTGGGGTCACTAACCCACACTGGGGTCACTAACCCACACTGAGGTCACTAACTCACACTGAGGTCACTAACCCATACTGGGGTCCTTGTAACACACTTCCAGGTGCTAACTCTTCACTGAGGTCTGCCCACTGGGCTCACTAACCCACGCGGTCACTATGCCTGGGGTCACTAACCCACACTGGGCTCACTAACCCACACTGGGGTCACTAACTCACACTGGGGTCACTAACCCACACTGGGGTCACTAACTCACACTGGGGTCACTAACTCACACTGGGGTCACTAACCCACACTGGGGTCACTAACTCACACTGGGGTCACTAACTCACACTGAGGTCACTAACTCATACTGGGGTCACTAACTCACACTGGGGTCACTAACTCATACTGGGGTCACTAACTCATACTGGGGTCACTAACTCACACTGGGGTCACTAACTCATACTGGGGTCACTAACTCATACTGGGGTCACTAACCCACACTGGGGTCACTAACTCATACTGAGGTCACTAACCCACACTGGGCTCACTAACCCACACTGGGGTCACTAACTCATACTGAGGTCACTAACCCACACTGGGCTCACTAACCCACACTGGGGTCACTAACTCACACTGGGGTCACTAACCCACACTGGGGTCACTAACTCACACTGAGGTCACTAACTCACACTGAGGTCACTAACTCATACTGGGGTCACTAACTCATACTGGGGTCACTAACCCACACTGGGGTCACTAACTCACACTGGGGTCACTAACCCACACTGGGGTCACTAACCCACACTGAGGTCACTAACTCACACTGAGGTCACTAACCCATACTGGGGTCACTAACTCATACTGGGGTCACTAACCCACACTGAGGTCACTAACTCACACTGAGGTCACTAACTCACACTGAGGTCACTAACTCATACTGGGGTCACTAACTCACACTGGGGTCACTAACTCATACTGAGGTCACTAACTCACACTGAGGTCACTAACTCATACTGGGGTCACTAACTCACACTGAGGTCACTAACTCACACTGGGGTCACTAACTCACACTGGGGTCACTAACTCACACTGAGGTCACTAACTCATACTGGGGTCACTAACTCATACTGGGGTCACTAACCCACACTGGGGTCACTAACTCATACTGGGGTCACTAACCCACACTG
>QNUK01000732.1:165469-223509 GCA_013621035.1 Clarias magur | reverse complement strand
AATAATAATAATAACAATAATAATAACAACAAACAACAACAACAACAATTAATAATAATAATAATAATAATAATAATAATAACAATAACAATAATAATAACATAATAAATAACAACAACAACAACAACAATACAATAACAATAATAATAATAAATAATAATAACAATAATAATAACAAAACATAATAATATAACAATAATAATAACAATAACAACCAACAACAATAATAATAATAATAATTAATATAACAATATATAATAACAACAACACAACAACAATAATAAATAACAATAATAATAATAATAACAATAACAATAATAATAACAATAATAATAACAATAACAACAACAATAATAATAACAATAATAATAATAATAATAACAATAATAATAACAATAACAACAATAATAATAATAACAATAACAATAATAATAAATAATAATAATAACAATAATAACAACAATAATAATAATAATAACAATAATAATAACAATAATAATAATAATAATAATAACAACAATAATACCATTAACATAACAACCAACAATAACAATAATAATACAATAACAATAATAATAACAACAACAACAACAATAATAATAATAATATTAATAATAATAATAATAATGTCAAGCTCATTAGACATTAATTACACGTTTAAGTTATGAGCAGTTATGTGCCAGATTATGTCACAGCATGTAGATTAAATTAAAAAAAAATTTTTTTATTAATATAGTAAATTGGAGGTGGGTGTGGCTATACACATCACTCAACAGAGCCAATAAATGTAATAGTCTACCATGTACACACAGAGTATGTGGAAATGACAGTAACGCCTCTACAAGAGATTTTGGTGGAAGCACAAGCCAAGTTGTCCAAGCCAGGCTGAAGGTGCCACCGTACCAAGTGTAATGTCATTGTGATCACAGAGACTTACTGATCGAGCTGTGGGTTCAGCAGGCCTCTCTCTCGCTCTCTCTACTGAGGAGACTGCACAAGAAACTCCAAAGAGTTTTTGTGTGGGATTATCTGTGCACATACACATAAACATTGCTGCAGGGACACTGAAGAAAAATTGCTGGATGGCTGAAATGAAGATCTTTTTATCTACCTAAAAAGTTCTCTGCAGTTTTTTTAGCACAGCCGTTGCTACATGACCGCTCTGAGGACACCAGGTGGGGGCAGGTCAAGAGGAAGTTCAAAGAAGACGACTGATGTTCTGTGTGGCCAGGAGTTCCGAGCCTTACCAATTACAGACGCTGCGTTAAACCACGACTCCTGTCTTTGCTAACATTTCGGAGCAGTTGAAAGGGTTTTTTTTTTGCGTGGTTTAAGGATAAATCTACGCACCTGTCACTCTTGCCACATCAGCATCAGGAGATGATCAGGTGCTAATCCTTCAACAGGCAAAACCTTGCAAAATGCACTGGCCAAAACATGCGCCATTTCAGAAAGGTCAAATTACTGGGCAACATCAAGCAAAGAAAACTAATAAGAAGATCTGAAACGATTGGAACTGGGCTAAGAACCCTTCAACACATTCTTAAAACCTGGAAGGACAGTGCTGAACCATCAACTCTGGGTAAAGCTTGGTAAAGACGCCAGACAAAAAATCAACAGTGTATTTTACAATTGACCCTCAGGCAGTGTGGCTGGGGCACTTCTGTCATTTTTATTTCATTTATCTGCTTCAGTATTTATATTCTCATATTTAACAACATTTCATAAAATACAGTTGATATCAGAACAAAAAAAAGCTTTTGGAAATATTAAAATGACAAATTTTAGTTCATATTTTTGGTTGTGGAAAATTTTATTTAAACTTGGTCATTTATTAAATTCCCATAAATCCATGTGTGTGTGTGTGTGTGTTACAGGACAGTTCAGGGCGAGCAGTGAGGCAGTATAATGACATGGATGATGACAGCTTCATTGGCCTCATGGGTAAAAGGAGTTCTGGTGAGAAACGATTTACACTCTCGTTTCATTATTTCACCGGAGCAGAAATGAGACTCAGTGAGACGTGAAGATCCGGGATATAAAGTTACAATCAATAAAGATTGTGTTGATTAGCAGGAGTGCATTCTGGGTAATCACACAGTGCCATGTGAGGCATGTATCGTGTATGCTTTATTTTTCAGTGAGTGTTTCATCAGACATGAATCTCATCTTTTTTTTGTTTTAAAGAATGTCCTTGTCTGTCCATTCTGGAGATTTAACTGTCCATGTGTCCATACTGGAGATTTAACTGTCCGTGTGTCCATTCTGGAGATTTAACTGTCCGTGTGTCCATTCTGGAGATTTAACTGTCCGTGTGTCCATTCTGGAGATTTAACTGTCCATGTGTCCATTCTGGAGATTTAACTGTCCATGTGTCTATTCTGGAGATTTATCTGTCCATGGGTCCATTCTGGAGATTTAACTGTCCGTGTGTCCATTCTGGAGATTTAACTGTCCGTGTGTCCATTCTGGAGATTTAACTGTCCATGGGTCCATTCTGGAGATTTAACTGTCCGTGTGTCCATTCTGGAGATTTAACTGTCCGTGTGTCCATTCTGGAGATTTAACTGTCCGTGTGTCCATTCTGGAGATTTAACTGTCCATGTGTCCATTCTGGAGATTTAACTGTCCATGTGTCCATTCTGAAGATTTATCTGTCCATGGGTCCATTCTGGCGATTTATCTGTCCATGTGTCCATTCTGGAGATTTAACTGTCCATGTGTCCATTCTGGAGATTTAACTGTCCATGTGTCCATTCTGAAGATTTATCTGTCCATGGGTCCATTCTGGAGATTTAACTGTCCGTGTGTCCATTCTGGAGATTTATCTGTCCATGGGTCCATTCTGAAGATTTAACTGTCCATGGGTCCATTCTGGAGATTTATCTGTCCATGGGTCCATTCTGAAGATTTAACTGTCCATGTGTCCATTCTGGAGATTTAACTGTCCATGTGTCCATTCTGAAGATTTATCTGTCCGTGTGTCCATTCTGGAGATTTATCTGTCCGTGTGTCCATTCTGGAGATTTAACTGTCCGTGTGTCCATTCTGGAGATTTAACTGTCCGTGTGTCCATTCTGGAGATTTAACTGTCCATGTGTCCATTCTGGAGATTTAACTGTCCATGTGTCCATTCTGAAGATTTATCTGTCCATGGGTCCATTCTGGCGATTTATCTGTCCATGTGTCCATTCTGGAGATTTAACTGTCCATGTGTCCATTCTGGAGATTTAACTGTCCATGTGTCCATTCTGAAGATTTATCTGTCCATGGGTCCATTCTGGAGATTTATCTGTCCGTGTGTCCATTCTGGAGATTTATCTGTCCGTGTGTCCATTCTGGAGATTTAACTGTCCGTGTGTCCATTCTGGAGATTTAACTGTCCGTGTGTCCATTCTGGAGATTTAACTGTCCATGTGTCCATTCTGGAGATTTATCTGTCCATGGGTCCATTCTGGAGATTTAACTGTCCGTGTGTCCATTCTGGAGATTTATCTGTCCGTGGGTCCATTCTGGAGATTTAACTGTCCGTGTGTCCATTCTGGAGATTTATCTGTCCGTGTGTCCATTCTGGAGATTTAACTGTCCATGTGTCTATTCTGGAGATTTAACTGTCCATGTGTCTATTCTGGAGATTTAACTGTCCATGTGTCCATTCTGAAGATTTAACTGTCCGTGTGTCCATTCTGGAGATTTAACTGTCCATGTGTCCATTCTGGAGATTTAACTGTCCTCGGTGTTGTGTATGGATTCCACGTGACTGATTGTTCTTCCTTCGCAGGTCTGGCGGCGGAGCTGTCACTGAACCGTAGGTGTTTATTTCCTGTTCAAAGATCAGAAACTGTTACTGAGTGTTTAATAACGAGGAATGCTGAATCTCTGTGCTCGCCTGCTGCAGGAGACATGGGAGACGTGTTTGTCAGTCTGTTCGGGCGCAGAAGCACAGACTCGGGTGAGCAGCGTGCTGATAGAGATAAAGGATGAGAACTATTCTGATTTTAAAAAAGAAAATCTGGAACGGTTCCCGTAAAAATGTCCCCGTTGTGGTTTTTCAGGCACGGCTGCGTGGAGACGAGAGAGACGAGGCGGAGTCATCAGAAAGAACCGGAGACTCTGGCCAGGGTCGGTGTTCACAGAGCTACACAGACCCTGAATAAGCCTTTCATGACAACTGACATCAGCCTAAATAAACGTTCATAAAGTCTTTAAGGCAACATAAAGATTAAACATCTGTCAGGTGACACCTGTGTATTCTGTATACTGTGCAGTACATAACACTGTCATTCACTCTCACTCAGGTGTCATATGACTGTCAGAGGTGTTCATAACAATCGTATTAACATGGTGAGTGAGGAACTGGAATAAGGCTTTATAAATGAGCATGTCGGTTGTAATGAAGGCTCTACGCAGGTGTTGTAAGGGGAAAAAAAACAATGGAGAGACATTAGAAAGATAAACGTCGTAGTTTCAGGTGAATGTTGTTTTTTTTGCAGGTTTCGGCCCTGAAGCTTTGTCTCGGTGGTGGCGCTGATCTCTCCATCCGCCGTCTTGTTCTGGAGGAAGTGAAGTTCATTTGTCTCGTCTGATTTCCTCAGCGTTTTCTGCTCCCCCCCCCCCCCCCTCCCCCGCCCGCACATGTTGTGCAATGTCCTAATTGTAAAAGCTCCTCGTATGATCTCACTGCAACACGGCTTATGAAGACATATAGTGCAAAATAAAATGTTTCCACTCAAATCTCAGACGCAGAGAGATCAAAAGCTTTGTATTTGCAAAATGATTGACTCCTCTTCAAAAACTGTATATTCTGAATTTTCATAATTTTCATTCTTAATAAGTTTTCATTTAAAATTGAAAGTCGGTCTCTGAACTGCATAACCAATCCCTTTGAATATTCGCTGTTTCTTTGCAGTATAGACCCGTACTGTATGAAATCACTCCGTCGTCCATCACCAGAGAAAACCAGAGATCTACTGAGTGTAATACAAGTTATCTCCACAGCTTGGGGCCAAAAGTAAAAAAAAAAAAATACACAAATATTTATTTTGACAAGGTCTGCTGCTTCAGTGTTCTTGGGTCTTTTTGTCAGATGCTACACTGGTATACCATCAGTAAAGCGTCCTGAGCCTTTTCCAGTATGATGGAGCTCCGCGCCATGAGGCAAAAGTGATCACGAAGAGTCTCGAGGGGGAAAAAAACATCAAAATTTTGGGTCCACTGGGTCCAGGAAACGCCACAGACCTCAATCACAGTGAGAACCTCAGTTTAATCCTCAAGAGGCGGGTGGACAAACAAAAACCCTCGAGAACACCAGAGTAACATCTGACACAAGGATCTAAAACGCTGAAGCAGCAGACTTTGTGAAAATGAATATTTGTCATTCTCAAAGCTTTTGGCCCCGGTTGGATCCATGATTTGGCCATTTTAACCCAAAATGATCTCTGCCAAGAGGTCAAAGTGTGAGAACTCATACTGTAACATCCAAATCATTTGGATACAGAATCAATATTTGCATCTATCAAGGAATGTAACGCGTGTCCCTTTATCAGTGCCTGGATGAACAGTGTTACCTCAGCCAGGTGGTTAAAACCTTCCTATACACGGATTATTAAAAAAGGTCATGATTCCAGGCAGAGTTTAATCCAGACTGAAAAGGTTCTGTAACAAACCATAAAATGTATGTCTGAGATCCTCTCCAATCCAACCCTGCCAGACCGACGCTCTCCCCGCGGATGCAGTCGGTGGGGAACCAATAATCTGGCAGTCAACACATCTCAAAACAAATAAGTGAACTCCTCAGAAAATGTTTTTAAAAAAAAAATTCTGGTATTAAACAAACAAATAAATAAAATCCTACAGCATCCACACGTGTGCAGAAACAGGAGGGCGCCAACACTTACTAAAGACGTTAGAAACAACGTTAATATTAAAATCCACTTATAAGAAGTGACAGGTGAATGTTTTTCCCCACCATTAATTGAAACAACAATGTCTTAGGGAGTCTTTTCTCTTTACAAATCATTTCTTGCAAAAGTATTGGCACATTATTTAACATGATTTAAGAAAGCGAGAGATACGCAGATAGATAGAAAGAGCAACGGATTCTCTCCCTTCTTGACAGTTCAGGATTTCATGCTTTTTGTTGAGATAAAAAAGATCAAACTTCAGCCAGTTTAAGGTAAAATAATTCTTTATTAAATATCATCTTCATCAGTGCACCTCAGTGATTTTGCTCTTGTTCATTTCTGAATCTATAAATAGCGACTGATGTAAAGTTACTGTACATGATTTCCCTTCACTAACGCACACTCTCACACATACACGCACCTTTAGATACGAAAATATTAATACAGAGCGATGACATCACTCTTCACAATTTTGCTCCCGTTAACACAAAGAAAAAAAGTCTTACAGTTGATCCAGTTTCATTTCACACTCGAGGCTTAAACACTCGGTTGTATTTCAGAGTCATGTTTTTAGAAATAATATCTAGGGGGGAAAAAACATGGTTAATTAGGTTCAGAAAATTCTTTGCTAGCTTTGTTTGCGTGGGCTGGTCGTAATCATCACCTCCTCCTCTCAGTAACACCACGATCTGGTTTATTTCACACTCAGGTGAGAAAATCACAGCCGTGTTTGTCCAATTCAACATCTCCGTTCAACTCAGTTCTTTCATCAGGAAAGTGCACCGTCTGGCCGTTAGTCGTCCTCACGCACCACCGGGACGGTCTCGGATTCAAAGGTGCGCTCAGGTGTGTGCAATAAAATAACTAAACCTGTGTGTGTGTGTGCGCGCGAGGATACAATGGATGAGCATTTGGAGAAAAGAAGAGAAAACACCAAAGTCTACGTCTAAACTGTAATAAATGGAGGATGAGGGAGCTGAGGACATGTCCTAGTGCTCCAGGGGGACGAGCTGAGTGTTTATTGGACGGGTACAAACAAACCAAAACAGGATGATGTTTACTGTATTGTCCTGAGGGTGAGGAAATGATTTAAACAGGATTTGTCTCTCACATTTCTCTCAACTGAAACATAATTACATGAAATGCAATTGCTTAAGATTACGCGACTGCATGAGCTGCAGCTAGCAGAGCTGTGAATCACAGTAGCGCTAATGGTTGCTGTCTGATTCGTCTCAAGCAGATTCAAACCTGCTAAAAGTATCTAATAAACACTCGAGTGCTCTGCAGCGTTATTGTTGAATGTTTCAGTGTCGCGCCATGATGTTTATTTTCCGCTCCATGCTCCAGTCCAGTAGGTGGCGGTGTCACACCAAAGGCCCGTAAGTTCACAAGATGAAAGAAAAAAAAAAAAACTTAGTGTTTCAATGAATTGAATCGAGGAATATGTAATCGATTTAACCACACAGATCACGTAGAAAATTAAGTGTGTGCACTACAATACTTATTTCACACCAGTATGAGGGAACTACACACACACACACAGGTTCTTTCCCATATTTATTTATTTTTTTTTATCTCCTGCCCCACTTCTGTTGTGTCTAGCGCCCTCTTAAGGTTTAACCCTGGCGTGTGGAGCAGGGGTTTTTCCCTTCTTGTGTTTTATTGTATAATTCTCATACACACTAAGACAGATTTACACATAAAACCTGACGAGTTGACGAGCATGGGGCGTGGTTAAAAAAGTGGGCGTGGCCACCAGAGCCATTCTGAACCCGGCTTATTAAACGATCATTATGATTTAAGCACATCAGTGACTTGTGCACCAGTGAGGAGTTTTTTTCCCCACACAGGAGAGCGAGACTGGCGGCGTTAAAGGGCACCTGCAGTGTTTAACGAGGCGATGCAGAGCGACAGGTGCAGCTCATCTACCTCCTCCTCCGGGAGAGAGTCATGTGACCCACCGTATGGTGCACAGTTTGTATATTTACACTCACACAGGTCACGCCAAACCAGGGTCAAACCCTTTATTTTTTTTATTGTGTGCCACAGGGGCTGATGGGTAACGCTGTTACTCAAGCACTTTAAGGGAGATTTCAGGTTCGATGTGGTTTCGATGCAACTGAGCAATCAACAGCCTGGTGACGTCACAAAACGATCTTGCGTGTAGACAAAAATGTCAAAAATGTTACTTGGGGAGTGTGCGTTCATTTGGTCTAGAGTTTTAAGAAGGCATTGAGGATGAGTTTACACACACCTGAGACTTTTTTGCTCTCTCACACACATCTGTAGAGGCACTGTGACAATCAATCCGTCAGGGCTTGGTAAACACTCAAGATGTGATGATCGAGAAAAGGTCAAACAATCATCCACACACTCAAGACTCAAGTGTATGGAGAGAAAAAAAAAAGAAAAGAAAATACCATGCTCGTTTCCACCCCTCCCCCTCCAGGCTTAAAAAAAAAAAAAAAAAAAAGGGAATAAAAGTAATAAATCGTAACAGTTCTCTTTAAACATTTAGGTGTTCTTTCTTGAGTTCAGGTTCAGGATCAGGGTGTTTCTCCGCCTCCTGCGGCTGCTCGCGGTCTTGGTGCTGGTCCTGCTGCGGCGGCGACGTGGCGCGGCTCGGCTCCGGGGGCTGGTAGCGGTAATGATACCCGAAGGCACGCAGGTGGTAGGTGTAGTACTCCAACAGGTACATCATCTGCGCGTTGACGTAGTGGAACGACACGGCCAAGTCCGAGCAACACTGAGGACCCTGAAGGTTCAACAAAGTACACAAGAACAAAAGGAAAACCAGGGATGAAAAGAATTCTGTGCTATGATGAGGAATAAAAATAAATAAATTCATAAATAAATTAATAAAATAAAAAAAGAAAGAAGAAAAAAAAAAACTGGCAGAGCAGGAAAAAACCCTGAGACAGTGAGCGTCTGTGACTGTGTGTTGTGGTTGAGTTTATGATCGTAATGAACTGCACATTTAATAATTACTGAGTCAATTTATTTACTTCTACAGATGTGGAGAAAAATAATGACATGAAAAATAATTTTAAACGGAAACAAATAGTTACAAATACACGCAAATTGTTAACAAAATAAATAAATACATAATAATAATAATAATAGTAATAATAATATAATAAACTAATGCAGTTTCAGGACTTTGTTGTGGTTTATACAATTGCAAACATTGTTGTGAAAAACAAAACAAAATATCTAATGTAAATATGCCGAGATAATGGAAGTTTCCCACCAATCTTGATTCCAACTAAATCCCAGACCCCAGAATCCCGACTGGATTTAGATCGAGTGATTGTGGAGTCCGGGTCGCCTGATGCAGCGCGCCATCCCTCTACTTACTAAACCAACATCCCGCTACAAAACCTTCAGGTGTGTTTGAGGTTGTTGTGCATTTGGAAAACAAACGATGGTCCCACGGCAAAGTGCTTTGGTAGCCATGCTGGAGATTAATGTGGTACCTAATCAGAGGTGCTGTAAAGTGGCAGTTTCTGAGGCTGGTCGCTCTAATAAACTTCTCTCTGCAGCAGAGGTAGAACTTGGTCTTCCTTTCCTGGGACAGTCCTCATGAGATCCAGGTTCATGCTAGCGAACATGCCTGGCGACTGCAAAACCGTTTCCGCGATTTTTCTCCCTAATTCAGTCGTGTCCAATTCCCACACGTCATTACGGGGCTCTCACATCAAGGCTAATACTACTAGTCAGACTATCATGAGTTTCCTCAGAACCACATCTTTTCAAACTGCTTGCGCACTCAGAGGACAGCGCCATCTGCTCCTTTATTTACGTCTACAAAGTGAATGAAAGACTTGATTTATTTCTATCTTTGAGCTCACAGATGCCCATGATTGGCTGTAGAGCCGCGATTGATACGAGAGCACTAAAGTGCCTCCCACCCTACCCGATGAGAGAGCTCGGCCAATCAGCTCCCTCTCTCTAGGCGTCCCGTCGACGGAGCAGCGGGAGAACTTAATGGTAGGTGTAGGAGCATTAATAGGACTACTGACTCTGCACGCACATTAAGAAGGCAAGAGGTTTCACAGATTAAGTCTCGACATGGCACAGCTGTGAACAGAAAGCAACTGCATGTGAACCTGATGAGGGAATGCCGCTAGTGTGCAGAGCTTCATCAACGCTAAATGCAGTTAGCTACTTCGGCCAATCTAAAACATATTCTGGGCCGTTTAACAGCTGTTCTTCCATAGTCGAAAAAGAGTGTCCAAACTTTTGACTGGTGCTCTGTGTCTCAGCCAATCAGAATTAGTGTCTCAGCAGTGAGAAGTAACGTTCATCCCGGACGTATACAACAATACAGGAAAAACTAGTTTACGTTAGCGCTCCCTCTATAGCAGTGTGTATTGTGATCTGAGTGAACGGCACAGTCTCGCCGTAACCACACGTTTCATGTTACCTGCAAAATAGTTTGTAAATAGCCTTTACGGCCGGGTAAACAAATCCGTCTGCAAATTATGTGACAAGATAGAGAGTGTGGCTTCTTTTCTGCTCTACTGTGTGAGGGACTAAGAGTTAAAAAAAAAAAAAAAAAAGGCTCCATAATAAAGTGCAACAACAATGACAAGCCCTCGGTTTCCGTCAGATCATTTAGTTGTTGTTTTTTTGTGATGATCTACATCAGCAACGCAGAAGGAATCGTTGAGAAAATGAGGGCGGTGCACCAGCATTGCTCAACAAACGAAAGCGGATTCTGTACTGGCAGGATGTCAAACAAGTTTACTTATCTGACAAAAGCATCAAAGAGGTAGTGAGCGACTGCCAGTGGAACACAGCAGCGCTTTGATGTGCATTAGTGGATACACGGGACACTGCTTATGTGTTTGGATTCAAAATCGTTGGTCCAGAACTGCACACTAGACCGTCTCGCACCGCAGAACCCGAGTGAACTGCTAGTGCCTAACGATCCGCCACGTCGACTTCCATCGATAGGTGCAGGATGTTTGTTGGTACCTTGTGTAAAGGAAACTCCCAAAGCCACTGGCTGTTTTACTTCCAGAGAAACCATCATTTCCATGATTCTCGCGGTTTGTTTAGCCAATGCACATTTTTCCTAACTACTTATGGGACAACAAGCGCGCCTAATCATGTGCCTCAGTACACACACTGATCTCTAAGGTGTTTTGTTTGTTTTTATTTTTAGAGTCCAGTACAAATTAAATGTTCGAGCCTTCCAAGATGATGTGTATCGCCTGCTAACTGCTAGCACACACCTACGCTCCCTAACAAAGGCTCTGTGAAGGTTTGGCCAAGTTCCCATCGATGGTTTAGTTTGGGAAACCGTGTGAAGGATGAAGATAAATATGTTAGTGCTACAGCAGCTGAAATGTGGAAATGTGAGTGCGACTTAGTGTTGGCAAAAAAAAAAAAAAAAAGATAATTGTAATCTCATTATTCTGCACTTCTATACAGAAAATTACGACATGCTGCAAAATACACAGTACTGAAATGTGCACGTCTCGGCCGTGAGCGCATTTGTCGATGGGGCGTGAATGGGGGGTTTAAAAAAGATGAAGGAACATATTCCTTCCCGCTCCCGTTCCATTCGCCCGATCTCTCACACGCGCGCGCACACACACACACCACCTGATGGTGCACGTTAAAGGAGTGTGTGTTTAACTATGAGGATCCGCTAAGAACCACTTCAGTGTTATTTTGCAGGAGTCTGCAGTGACCTTTGTTCCGAGAATCCGGGTTGAGAATCTGTGTGAGCGATATGAACACACACACACTCCCAACACTTACATTACTCATACTATAGTAAATTAACACGCTAATAGTGTGTGTGTTAGTTTCTTTCATGAGAAACAGGCTCTCAGACGACGATGTCGGAGGTGATACTGTTTCGTCTCTTCTTTCCGGTACCGTTTCGTTTTGCCGGCACATTCTTGTTCTTTCACTGCTTTACTTAAGTGTAGATCGACGCAGCCGATATTTCAGCTTGGACACCCGACATCCCTTTCATAGCTTTCAGTCACTGCAGTGAACATCACGTCGTCAAGGGAAACAAAGCCGGAGTATTCAGACGTGCGAAAGTTTTAAATTGAACGATGACGGGACAAAAGCTGAATGTCAAACGCGGCAGGTGAAACCGGCGCAACTAGCATGAAAAGTCGACTGAATGCTGCAAGTAGACTAATTAGACAAAACTTTGTTACTGAGCAGAGCGTAGGATTTGAAAGTGGCCGGGAATCAAACCCGGACCCTGCAGGTGCAAGGCAACAACGCTGTAATTATTTACTTTATTTTTTGGATGCTGCGATTGATCGGTCGCCGATCATAGCTTTGGGAAGTTTGATCTGCGGTCTCTATAATGGCCAATATAGAAAAGCCGATCAGGTGACGCAAAACTCGCGAGACAATTTCACAATATATTAGCAATCGGCAACCTGTGTAAGGAGACAATTCCACGAGGCGGGAAGCAGCCAAAGCTTTTTAACTAGGGCTGCTCCGATCAGGATTTTTGGGGCCGATACCGATCACCGATTACAGGGTCTACTTGAAGCCTTATCATGTAGCATTATTTATTAATTTTAATTGTTGTTAGATATAGTTTAAGTTTAAGTATTTAAATTACAATTATGACCGTATTTATTGGCAAGCAACATGACCAACATGTCAACAGCATACCAGCACCAGAACACAACATATGCTGGTCAAGCTGGTCACCAGCTACACACGTGGACAAAATTGTTGATACCCTTCGGTCAATGAAAGCAAAACTCACAATGGTCACAGAAATAACTTTAATCTGACAAAAGTAATAATAAATAAGAATTCTATGAATGTTAACCAATGAAAGTCAGACATTGCTTTTCAACCATGCTTCAATGGAATTATTTAAAAAAATGAACTCATGGAACAGGCCTGGACAAAAATGATGGCACCCCTAACTTAATAGTTTGTTGCACAACCTTTTGAGGAATCACTGCAATCAAACGATTCCTGTAACTGTCACTGAGACTTCTGCGCCTCTCTGCAGGTATTTCGGCCCACTCCTCATGAGCAAGCTGCTCCAGTTGTTTCCGGTTTGAAGGGTGCCTTTTCCAGACAGCATGTTTCAGCTCCTTCCAAAGATGCTCAATAGGATTGAGGTCAGGGCTCATAGAAGGCCACTTTAGAATAGTCCAATGTTTTCCTCTTAGCCATTCTTGGGTGTTTTTAGCTGTGTGTTTTGGGTCATTGTCCTGTTGCAAGACCCATGACCTGCGACTGAGACCCAGCTTTCTGACACTGGCCAGCACATTTCTCTCTAGAATCCCTTGATAGTCTTGAGATTTCATTGTACCCTGCACAGATTCAAGACACCCTGTGCCAGATGCAGCAAAGCAGCCCCAGAACATAACAGAGCCTCCTCCATGTTTCACAGTAGGGACAGTGTTCTTTTCTTGATATGCTTCATTTTTCCGTCTGTGAACATAGAGCTGATGTGCCTTGACAAAAAGTTCCATTTTTGTCTCATCTGTCCATAGGACATTCTCCCAGAAGCTTTGTGGCTTGTCAACATGTAGTTTGGCATATTCCAGTCTGGCTTTTTTCTGATTTGTTTTCAACAATGGTGTCCTCCTTGGTCGTCTCCCATGTAGTCCACTTTGGCTGAAACAACGACGGATGGTGCGATCTGACACTGATGTTCCTTGAGCATGAAGTTCACCTTGGATCTCTTTAGACGTCTTTCTGGACTCTTTTGTTACCATTGATATTATCCGTCTCTTTGATTTGTCATGAATTATCATCTACGCGGTTTCGCTCGATGGCCATAAGTACGGTTCATCATGATTCACTGCGAGTTTTGGTGCTGTGGTTACGTTTCCATCTTTCCGCGTGAAGAATTAAACATGTTAAATTATTTTTTGCCGGCCCTCGTGGATGCTTGCGGACCTACAAGTCCTACTTGCCTGTTATTTTATTTAATTTTATAAAATCTACAGGAAGGTTGTATTTGACAAGCTCTAAGCTGTTCCCAATTACTAACCAAACACAGCCTGCTATGTTTTAAGTTGACTGGACAATAAATGCAGTTGTCAATTCATGATATTCATCATCCTGTAATTTCAATACTTACTTTACACATTGTTGCTAGATATAGTTTAATAAATAACGCTATATGATAAGGCTTCGAGTCGACCGTGTAATCGGTATCGACCGATACAGCTTCTAGTGATCGGCCCCAAAAATCCTGATCGGAGCACCACTAATATACATAAGTATGAAAGCACAAGCGAGGTGTGTATTTGGAACACTGACTATAAATGAACACGTGACGCAAGGCTCTGCGCCCCTTCCTGTAAAGACACGGCCGTTTCACACCGTACCTGCACACGTAGCACGCGCCGACTCTAGAGTCTTCAGGATGAGGTCTATTCCGGTTTAGCGCATCCGGGAAACAGGGCTGTAAATTCAGTCTGCAAATACTTTACTGACATTTTTCTCTCGCCGATAGCGTGAGAGCCGCTACGCAAACAACAGAGATCCTTATCACACCTGAATTAAACAGACAACGCTAACAGGAACATTTTTCCATTTTGCTGGAGAACTTTATAGTTAATGTTCAAGCTCTTGCTGAATCAACACTGAATGAGATCCAAATCCGCCTCGAACTTTACGAGAAAAAGAAACAAAAGAAATCTCTGAAACAACAAGGTTCAGCTAAATTACTGCTCAGAGACTTTAAACTCAAGTATTAGTTTGTTAGCTAGCTAGATTTTTTAGCATAGTGTTAGCTCAGGAACTTTTTCATGATTGCTATGTCTGTTAATTATTAAAATTCTCAAACCTAGAAAGTCAGCGTTCATTCGTAGCTATTAAGGTTTATCGCTAAATATCACTTTTAATGCACATTACCACATTATTATTACTTTCTAGAATTAATTTTATTGATATTTTTAACTAAACTGTTAAATATTTTTTAACCATAAAGTTCTGTTCAAGATGTTTTTCGTTTAATTTTTCAATGTTTTAGCTAGAAACTTTCTCGATAACTAGCACATTTCCTCTGTGTTGAACTAAACCTAGGCTTCACATAGTACAAAATTAACTGTTAATGGCTAGCATTAGCTTCTTAGCTAGCTAACTAGCTTCCATTTAACAGGAGATGAATCTAAGAAAAATTAGAAATCCTCTGTACATTATACAAGCTATGAAGTGGCTTAAATGTTAGCATTAGCATGTTAGTTGTCGATCCGGTTGATACGCGTGATGTACCGGGAACATGAGCGGTTCTCACCTCGACGATGGGGTAGTAGCAGTACTTCCAGTACCAGAAGCTCTTGGGGAACTTGGCGGTGAGGTGTTGATCCGGAACGAACGGATGGAACGTCTCTCTCTGGATCGTGTCCCGGGAGTCTCCGGCAGCCACGCCCAGTTTCTCCATGCACTGCCCGATGGCGAGGTCCTCCACCGAGGACGTATGAGTGCACGTCTTGTCGCGGAAGCCCTCCACGAACCTCCTGAGCGCCTCTCGGCTCAGCACATACCCGGCGCCGCCGCTCATGTAGCCCTGCTTGGTGTAGGGCTTGAAGCGGCGCCCGAAGTACACGGGTTCGTCCGCCGAGTGGTTGGCCAGCACCCAGCGCAGGTTGTCCACCACCACGTAGGTGTCGTCGTCGGCCTTGAGGAACCAGTCGGCGTCGGCGCCGTGCTTCTCGTGCACGTAGTGGAAGGCGTTGATGGTCTTCCAGTAGAGCTGGTCGCGTCCCTCCTTGGCGTGGAGTCCGACGGTGGGGAAGTCCGGGTCGTCCACCGAGCTCACGAACACCACGATGTTACAGTGCCGACTCCACGTGGCCTTCACGTGACGAGCTTTCTTCTGCAGGTTGTCAGGACCCGTCATCACCCAGCACAGGATGCGCACGTGCTTGTACAGGGAATCCGCCAGGCCGCTGTCCTCACCTACACGCCAAACACACACACACACACTTACATTACGGCTCACAAACGAGCAGCTTTTTATCGTTCCTTTCTAATTATTAAAAATAAAAAAGAGAACAAGCGGCTAGTTATTACAAGACGTTTCTGACATCGCGCGCTAGCTTCTTCCTGCCACACTTTACTGTTATTAGACCTCGTCCCTTTAGTCTGTTATTTCATTTTATTTACATTTCTCTCATTACATGTTTCTTATTTATTTTATGCTTATTTTATGTCCCTGATTTTTTAAAAATTATTATTCAGTGATATATTTGCCTCTTTTTTTCTGTAAATGTTCGTCTTTTTTGTTTTTAAATTGATATTACATTTTCCTGATATTTTTCTGCTCTACAGTCTGCTCCTGTTATTTTATATCTTTCTATTACATGTTCCTGCTTTTTTATTTTTCTTACATTTTCCCCCCCTTTTTTTCCTTTTTTCACTTTTTATTTTTTCTGTTAGTTTCCTACTTTTATTTATTTTTGTTATTGTTTCTTTCCGCTATTGTTTCTTTAATTTTTATTGTTTAAACATATGTTTATTTATGTTTTGTTTCTGCTATCTTTATTTTTTCCATTACATGTTCCTGTTTTTTAAATTTTTTTATATTTAAATGTTTGTTATATTTATTCTACTTGTATCTGTATTTTCTGTGTGTTAATAAAATGTTATATTGTTTCTTATTAGACTTTTCTGAAATATTCTGTATTTTGTTCCTGTTATCTATTTTATCTTTACATTTTTCTACTACATTTTCCTTTTTTTTTTTAATCTTTTTTTTTAAATGTTCCTGTTATTTTTTTGGATTGTTATATTTATTAATATGTTCATCATTTGTTTATGTTTATATTATATTATGATGATTTCATCACTTAACTTTTCCACCACGTGTTGCGTTTTTCAGTGTGTATATTTTTCTGACACACAGATCATCGCACCTCTTGACCATTTTTGTCTCCGCCCCTTTTTGTTAAATGTAACTTTGCATGCGTTACAGTCGACTCTTAATTTTCGTATCTTTTCTCTGTTAAACGATGGTCAGGTTATTCTCATACACTATTATTACGTGCACTGACCCCGCCCCTGACCCCGCCCCTTGAACTAAGAAATCTGTGTAAATGTGTAAGAAATGAAAGGGCAGGATGTGTACACATGCTGCAGGAGAGTCAACAGAACCGGGGGCAAAGTCCAGAATGCAGCGCTTTAAAGGAAATTTCAGTGAAGAGAAGTTTATGCTACGTGGCACTATGGCCCCGCCCGACCCCGCCCAGTTACCGATGTGGTGCGGGTGGTTGAGGTTAAACAGCGCCGAGTTCTTCTTCTGCCAGTTCTTCTGCTCCTGCTCCAGTCTCCTCACGTCGGCGTCCGAAAAGTAGACGTCCTGTGAGAACCAGGCCTGCCGCAGGATCATGTAGAGGGAACACGTGCCCACCAGGAACCCCACGTAGAACGAGGTGCGAGAGCAGAGCCCCTTCATCGAGAACATTTTCATCATTTTCACCGCACGCTAACTGAAACGAGAAAAAAATAAATAAAACCAGATCGTGAAGACTACAGACCTGCTGAGCTTAACGAAGACACACACACACACACACACACACACACACACACACACACACACACACGTGAGCTTTACTCCGGATAGAGAGATTCTCTCGCCCGTCTTCAGGTCACCATTTACGATAAAAAAAGGAAATTCAACACCTGTAGAATAAAGCTGTGATGTGTGACAGTGTGTGTGTTTAATGTTGTGTGATAATGACTAAGCAACATCTGTGTGTGTGTGTGTGTGTGCTGGGGGAAGGGAAAAAAATCCCTCTTTTTATATAAGAAAGGGGTGTTTAAATAATTCTTCAAAAAAAGCAAACAAAAAAACTAATTCATGGAGCTTTTAAAGCATAAAGCACAGAACAATAAAAACTACACACATTTTTATCAGCACTTAAATCAAGAATTTTGCCTTTCAAAACTTTTAACATTGCACTTCCTGATGCAGATGCAGTGTGTGCGTGTGTGTGTGTGTGTGTGTGTGTGTGTGTGTGTGTGTGTGTGTGTGCAGCTTCGCTCTGAACGCCAGTGTGTACTCACTACGTCTAGCAAAAGTACTTTGAACTTTTATTTCTAATTACTTTGGATCATTTTTGATCCTGTTGTTTCTTTTGTCTGTTGACTTTATGAACTTGGAACAAAGAAAATGCAAACTGACACACACAGATACAATAACTCCTAAATCACACACACACACACACACACACACACACAGCTTCTGTAAATCGGGGCACAGCATTATCAGGACAAACACAAACCCGCGCGGTGTGACGACTCCCCCCTACAGTCCCAGAGCTCGCTGCGTGTTTCTCATCGTCCCTTCCCGCTTCATGAAGATGCACCAAGCTTGTGTTTCTCTCTTTTTTAACTGGTTTTTAATCTGTAATTTAAACTATCTTTACATTGATAATAGACACGAACTGGTAGATCCAGTGACCAGATGTTTCTGATTGATTTAAACGACAGCAGAAGCGTCCGAGCGGCGCAAGAGAGACACAGTATGACAAAAATCGTGCACATTAAAAGCCTCCGATCTGCGTTTGCCTACAAACACTGTGAGAGACTCAACCTCATTAAAACATACTCTTTACAAACTCATCACACCAGACGCACAACAACTGCCAGCGCGAACTAATAAAAAATGCTGTGCGTTAAAAGCTCAGAGTTGAGTTTTGTTTTTAAAGAAGATAAAACAACACCCTTTTCTTCATAATCCTCTCTGAACTATTTTACATGTTCATGACCTGTGATCAGAGTGAATTATTCGTTAAGTTAAACAGAGATACGCGCTGCTCAGTAACAAAGTAGCTTTGTGTTTCATTTCATTTGAAAATAAATATTTACAAACTCTTGTCTTTGAAGTGTTTAAACGCTGCACTTAGTTTTTAAGTGAGAAAACCAATGTGATAAGGAACGGGCTACATTTAATAACTTTGTTTAAAGGTTTAAAATTGTGACTGTATAATCGGGGATGTGAGAAAAATAATTCTCAAATGTGTGCGTTTTCTGAATTATGACAATTAAAAAATCCACACAGACTGTTAAATAATGTTAAGTTATTACTAATACTTTAGAAAGTTGGCTTAATTTGCAGTGACAGATAGCAAAAGCGTGTCTACTTGTACATTTTGAACATTGTTCTGCGAGTATCGGACACCGTCTGCGTTTCTGCCGGTAAACATTTGCGGCACTGTCTCACGACGTGTTTGTTGTTATTTATTCCTCACACACCATGAGATATTTGGTTGATGAGGTCACCCTGAATGCGCTACAGGGTCGTGCTGATGTGAACAGGCCACGCCCACTATTCAATATTTTTTTTTAAATTTCCAGCAGCACTCATTATATTAGTCTAATAACTTTTATGTCAATGCCTGATTGACTGACTGTAGATGTTCTGGCGCCTTACACAGATAAAATATCAGTTTACAGGCTGCTTGTAGTTAATTTAGCGACTTAACTTTTAAGACACGTGCGTGCAGTTTATTTCGACACACTCATGTTATACTCGTCCTGTCCCAGACACAGCGATGTTAAGGTTTACAGGTTACAGACAGTATATATATAGGTATACGTCAACACAGATCGTCAGGTTGTTCAGGTATTCGACCGGTTCATACCCGAAGAAAGAAACTTTAAAGAACATTAAAGCCAAGAACTGCAGCTTAAAGAGCTGAAAAACAGGTGTGGATGAGGAATTCTGGCAGGTTGGACTGTACCAACCGGTTCTCCTCATGAGACAGACATGAAATATAGCGGCCACGCCGCACTCCGCCCGCTACTGACGGAGGAGAACAGCAAGTTCAGCGAGGTGGTAAAACACCATACATACTGTGATGACTATACACATGAAGAAACTTTTAATAATCTACTTTATAATAATCTACTAATGCGCTGCTGTCTCAACGTAAACAAACACCTGCACCAATAGATATTAATGAGAAAAGATAAAGTGAATATTTTGACTGGGATTAGTTCATGTTTTCACTTTGGCTGAAATAACAGCGCTGAAGTGGTAGAAGTGAATTTTAACACGCCGGAGTCGTTTTAAGACGAAACTTCATCTTTATCTGATCGACTTTTTCCATTTCTCATCTGTGATTCTCTCTCCGATTACCGAACAGCGAGTGTGTTTGTCTGAGCACCAAACAAGTCCAACTTAGTGTAAACAAGGCGTCAGATACTCGACCTTACAGAATGTGATTTCTGTCTATTAATAAGTGAGACAGAGAGTTCTGCTGTACAGAGAGACACACACACATGGACGTGGACTTCAACCTCAAATAATAATAATAATAATAATAATAATAATAATAATGTCACTCATTACATTAAAGATCAGCAGATTATTATTAGATTTAACATTTTAACACTTTTTACAAACTCTTTAACTGTCAAGTTATACAGAGAGAGATTTAAACTTTAGACTAATAATAAAAGTGACTGATGGAGTTTCATTTACTGTTTGATGGTCTTCAGTGAAGCTCGCGCTCAGGGAGGACGCGCGTGACGTGCACGTCCATCTCACAGCAGCTCAGAAGTCAGGACGCGGCTCCCTCAGACCTCCACTCAGCTCATCCCCGACTGACCCCCCGCCCGGTTATAAACACACAAACCGGTGTTATAATAAACCCCTCCCCTTCTACTCCTCGTCTCCCCACTGTGTTTCCGCCCCCGCTACAGGGCTCGCGCGCCGCGCGTTAGCACAGAGTAGCTTTGCTAGTGAGAACAAGCGGCTAGTTTCTCCTCAGCACGTTAAAGGTGCCTCAGGTCTCCATGGTGACGCTCTTTTTTTTTTTTCACCGTTAAAACCCGACAGCGACTATATCACACCGCCGATGATAAGAGTGTGGAGCTGATTAGGAAACTGAACACACACACATACACACAGAGTCGTGACACACTCCGCTCGCGCGCCCGCACAACTTCCGCCTCAACTTCACCGCTGCGAGACACACAGCGCGAGCCACCTGAGCGAAAACAGGAAGCGCCTGCGTCAGCGAAGCGACGCGCATGCGCACGCCGAGCGCTGCGATTGATCGACTTCATTTTTTTTTGGCTTGGAGGATCGGGGGGGCGTGGCCACGCTACTGACTGCTCTCGCGCGCCGGGAAGCGTTTTTATGCTATTAATTTACATGCGTCCCAATTTCATGGGATATTCCATTAACTGTAATTTATTGAATAATCAATATTATTTATTATAACATTTCATTTAGTAATAAATTAAATGTTCTGCTCTGAAACACACTGCTCAAAAACATGAAGGGAAGACTAAAATAACATCCTAGAACTGAAGGAATTAATGATTGTTATTAAATACTTTGTTGATTTCATAGTTGAATGTGCTGACAACAAAATCACACACACAAAATATCAATGGAAATTAAATTTATTAACCCATGGAGGTCTGGATTTGGAGTCACACTCAAAAGTGAAGTGGAAAAACACACTACAGGCTGATCCAACTGTGATGTAATGTCCTTAAAACAAGTCAAAATGAGGCTCAGTAGTGTGTGTGTGTGTGTGTGTGGCCTTCACATGCCCGTATGACCGCCCTACAACGCCTGGGCATGCTCCTGATGAGGTGGCGGATGGTCTCCTGAGGGACCTGGACTAAAGCATCCGCCAACTCCTGGACAGTCTGTGGTGCAACGTGGCGTCTTGCAGGAACTGCTGACACACTCCAGCCACATGAAGTCTAGCATTGTCTTGCATTAGGAGGAATCCAAGGCCAACCGCACTGGCATTTGGTTTCACAAGGTGTCTGAGGATCTCATCTCGGTACCTAATGGCAGTCAGGGCTGCGGGGCCCTCCCAAGAAATGCCACCCCCCACCATTACTGACCCACTGCCAAACCGGTCATGGTGGAGGATGTTGCAGGGAGCAGAACGTTCTCCAGGGCATCTCCAGAATCACATCTGTCACATGTGCTCAGTGTGAACCTGCTTTCGTCTGTGAAATCCATCACAGGGCGCCGTGGCAAATTTGCCAATCTTAGTGTTCTCTGGCAAATGCCAAATGTCCTACACTGACAGACACAGCAAACCTTCTTGCCACAGCTCGCATTGATGTGCCATCCTGGAAGCCACTTGTGTGGGTTGTAGACGCCGTCTCATACTAACACTAGAGCAAATGCACCACCAGCATTCAAAAGTGACCAAAACATCAGCCAGAAAGCATAAGAACTGAGAAGTGTTCTGCACTCATCACCACAACCACTCCATTATTGGTTTAAATTATAAATTATTGTGATTTATTTAATATTTTTAATTAAACATGAATAAATTTATTTATTTTTATTATCGTTCTATCTAGGCATTTCACTGGAAATAATTCTGGAGAAAATAAATCCTAAATGGTCAGGATGTGAATCACCAGGGATCACTCGATACAATATCATGGCATCATTTTATGAACGTCCCAATTTGATGGGTTTTTCTTTTTTCTTTTAGAGTATCACAGAATCAATCCTCCTCCCCGCCCCTCCACAATATGAGTTTGTAGACTCCGTCTCATACTAACACTAGAGCAAAAGCACCACCAGCATTCAAAAGTGACCAAAACATCAGCCAGAAAGCATAGGAACTGAGAAGTGTTCTGCACTCATCACCACAACCACTCCATTATTGGGGGTGTCTCGATAATCGCCTAAAATTTCCACCTGTTGTCTTTCCATTTGCACAACAGCATGTGAAATTGATTGTCAATCAGTGTTGTTTCCTAAGTGGGCAGTTTGATTTCACAGAAGTGTGATTGACTTGGAGTTAGATTGTGTTGTTTAAGCGTTCCCTTTATTTTTTTGAGCAGTGTATTTTAATATTGTATCATTTATTTATAATTGTATTTTATATATAATTTTAAAATAATCATCACATTTTAAAAATGTGAATAATTGAATAAATAATTCAATAAATGAATTCTGTTATCAATATTTAAATTAATCCTGATATATAGTTTTTTTTTTTTTACAATATATTCTGCACCATCAACTGTGATTTACTGAATATTTTTAATTAAACATGAATAAATGTATTTATTTTTATTATCGTTCTATCTGCCAAACTTCATATCACTGGAAATAATTCTGGAGAAAATAAATCCTAAATGGTCAGGATGTGAATCACCAGGGATCGTGGCATGATTTTATGAACGTGTCCCAATTTGATGGGTTTTTCTTTTTTCTTTTAGGGCATCACAGAATCAATCCTCCTCCCCGCCCCTCCACAATATGAGTTTGTAGACTCGTCTCCTGTAATGCGTCCTCCATCTCTTCACCGGACCTCGACCTCGTGTTGAACTAGAAACACCTCAAACCTGCAGATCACGTTCCCAAACAGCACAATGTCCAATTTTACTTCTTTTTATTCTGATGAACATCATCTCCAGGGTGAGCATTACAAATGTTTTGCGCTTTTTTTTTTTAAAAATTAATAACTAACGATTTAAAGTGCAAAACTTTGTCATGATGGTGTGAAATGAAGTTTGGAGAGACTCTGGGGTCTGTGAGTTCCCGGGAGCTAAAGCAGAAATGACAGACAGAGAGAGAGAGAGAGAGAGAGAGAGAGAGAGAGAGAGAGAGAGGGCATATTCCCACTGCAGTCTGTATGATGGCTGTACGGCTGGTCCTCAGTCCCAGTTTGTGTTTGTGCCCGACACGCGCGCGCACACAGTCCTGTGAATCAGAAATCGAGCTCGTCCGACTCTCCGGTTCCAGCAGGCTGACTCTCGTCCTGTTTCTCTCCCCAAACAAACCTGTAGTTGTTCTCCAGCTCCTGTTGTCGCTTCTGCTCTTTATATACTTCCTCTGTTCCTCCCGTCTACACACACAAACACACACACACAAATTTGTCTTATACAATAATACACACACTACAGAAATACACACACAGATGTACATGTAGATCTCTAATCTACAAGCCTCAGACTTGCTGACTCTAAAACAGGAAGAAAGGGGAAAAGAGGCGGGGCTAGCAACTTCATATAACAAGAAGCGCCAACGATCAGCGTCTCCGCCTAAATCAAGCGATCATTAATCGCCTTGTGAAACTGCGCGTCTCTGCAGAGCGCGTGCGTGAACCGGCGTCCGCGGCCATTCCCGCCTCTCAGCACACCGTGCAGCCTTTTCACAGACGGAGTTTAAATGTATCACGGTGGCCTGCCCGAGGATGGGAAACTGCGTCGCTCGTTTTTGTTTGAGGGAAAAAAATAAATAAACAAACTGAAAAAAAGTCTGTTTGCATAAAGCGCTCCATGGACAAGTCAACTTGTTAACGGCCAACCCTGGCTGATGTGCCCGCTCCCGTGATCGGGCATGTTCGTTTCTAAAGAAGAAAAAGAACAGTGAATTCTGATTTACTACCAGTGCACTCAATAACAGGTGTTACGATTTAGTTATGACTAAATATTTGATTTTAGCAAAGCAATCATCAGTACAAATAACTGACGTCTTTCTATTATTGCACTGTTCGTCTTTCACTGCACTTCGCCCTTGGCCGCTCATTAAGGAGCCTCGCCCTTCCTGGTAAATGTCGTGATGCTTCTGAGAAAGGAGAGCTCTCGAAACAGTTTAAACACAGAAACGGAGTATCAGAGCCTTCATGGAAGATCTTCAACCGTTCTTCTTCATCTGTCCTTAGAACTAAACAGCCAATCAGAGAGAGCTTCATTTTTAACAATTATGCCAACACACTAAAATAAGTTGTTTATTATAATTAAGTGATTAGTCTGTCTTCACTTTTTCATAATTTCCCATGTTCCCATCGCGTTTAACTTTTCTCCATAGATTTGTGCACACACGTTGCGTTTAAGCACGCTGTTCAGATTACCCTCCCCTTATGATCTCATGGGGTGTGAAGTACTCATTTGCATAACTCACATCTGGATATGAAAGCAAACCTTTTTTAGGGCCCAAGCACTTTATCATTTATATTAGTGTGTGTGAGGGTCCCCTTGGTCCCCCCCACTCCCAACGTTCTTAACATGCTCAAAATTTCATGAAAATCAGCAGACAGGCTGGAATCTGCTGCCATTAGGATCCCAGAGAGTCGGGACCCCGGGCGTGGCGCGTTTGCAAAACGCATCTAATGGATTTTGATATACTCCTCCTAGGGGATTTATACAATCACCACCATACCAGGCCTGTGTGATCTCAAGATAGTGAGGAAGCAAAATTGCGGAGGAATTTTTGACATCTCAAGCAGGTCAGCCGTGACGACTCCTTAAACTTGTGCCGAAAAGGGGTTAATAACTTTCTGTCTGAAGGTATATTGAGCGACATTGTAGTGTGATGTTTTTTTTCCAGCATCTGGGGCTTTTTGGAGGTCCAAACATAAAACTTCCCTGTTTTCTAAAATTATCTGGTGAGCCTGGGTGGCGATGAGTGCTTGGTCCCGCTCATCATTGAATTAGAGTACACCCCTTGTGAGCGGTATGGAGAGGCATCTCTCATTCTAGTCCTATCAAATTTTTATTTCTAAGAAATAATTCTGCCCATAAGATCTAATCAAAGGGGTGGAGCTACTAATAAACTCAAAAGCTTTGAACCAAAAAAAATAGCCAAGTGACCTAGCTAACTTCCATGCTGGTTGTCATGGTAATGGTGCGCGTTAGTGTTAGTGGGGTGTGTTTCACAGACTCACAACGGTCATGTTTAACGACAGTAAAGATGTGGAGATGTTTAATATGTTTAGGAGGTTCTCAGGTGTGTAAAACTGACACACTGAGAGGTGTGTGTGTGTGTGTGTGTGTGTGTGCGCACGCTGTACCAGCAGGTTGATGAGAAGTTCTCTAAAAGATTTGGTGTCCTCCTCACTCAGCCACTGGTCTCCCGCCTCCTCCACTGACTTACGGGTCAAAATCTTCACCTCAATCTTTCCTGGAAGGAATTAAAAAAAAAAAAAAAAAAAACAGGAAACAGTAAGGGCTCACTTTCTCTCACCGAGTACTAGATAGACAAACAAGCAAAGCAAAGTGTGAAAGCAAAGGAACAACATAATGTGAGTGAATGTTAATGAAATGCAAAATGACAGGTGAGACCCTCGAACCTTATTGGCTAATCAGTAGAATGCCAGGCCATATGAGTGCTTTTAATTCTTTAAAAAACGTTAATATTCAATAAATATTTGTAAATAGGAGTTAAGCGAGTTCATAATGATCAAAAAATAGAATCTTTTGAAAATGACAAATACATAATTTTTCGATATAATCTCCTTGATTTTTAATACACTTCGTCTGTCAGGGTTCATGACCCCTCATTAGAAATGTTTTTTCTTCTTCTGAACTGCGAGCCACGAATGCACCGCTGTCCACAGTCCTTCAGAAGTGAATCTTCGTCCTCGTAGATCAGGACATCGGCCCTCTGCGTTTAATCTGGTTTAGTCTTCAGCTCTTCAATAAGCCCCTCACTGTAACGAGCTCTGCTGATTGTTGAACCCTTTTCCTGATAACGTTCCAATACTTCTGGCCTTCGAGAATCCCCGGAAACTGTGAGCGTTGATGAATTTTCCAGGTGACGGTCGACTTTTGAACTTTTTCAAAAACTGGCCCGTGATTGAGGATGTTTCCGCTCCTTACTCTGCCGTGTGACTGGGGAGACGGGAGCCTCGAACGGCCGATAGAAGCTTTAATATGACCAGAGTGCGAATGATTTCTGACTCACCCTCGTATATATTTATATATCAGGATCCTTCTGATCTCTCAGGAACAAAGACAGTATCAGGACATAATCTGTCGCAGCTATCGAGGTCATGTGATCGTATCGCCCACGAGACGTGTGTGTGTGTGTGTGTGTGTGTGCGTGCGCGTGCCGATGCTGATCTGTTAGATTTACACTAAGGAGCCTGCTCTGAAAAAAGCCACCAGCAGAAAGGAGGGAAGAAACAAACACCAGCGTCAGGAGCAGAGCGCATTCCCAGAACCTGAAAGTGTTTAATCAGCACAGTGAGGGTTAGTGAGGAGGAGGAGGAGGAGATAAGCGCGCGCACACACACACACACACACACACACACACACACATGGCCCGGTCCTACCTTCGGCTTTGATGCCGGCTTTCTCGAGCTGCTCTTTGACCAGATGGTGAATGTGCTGCCACTGGGGGTCGCTCTCGCCCAGCTCACGCACCCTCACACCCCCCTCACCTCCACCGGCTGCATCGGCTCCACCCACCTTATACTTAGTCACCCTGATCTTTACCTGCTCGTCACTGCTACCCTCATGCTCTGAGGCAACACACACACACACAGGAGGGGAGGGGTATGTTACCGTGGTAACGGTGGATGTCGGGTATCACACACAGTTTTTATACCCGAGTGTTACCGCCCTGATGATGATGAGGTGAACAACAACCAAAAAAGAGTAACGACAAAACCTGTAGTCGAGTGCAAAGTATTAGCACCCTATTATTATTCTTACTGGTCAGAGTCTCCTGGGTGTACTGGTGTATTCTGGAGGGAAAATACGTGTATAAAAAGAAAATAAAAATCAACTCTTTAGTAGTAAATGTAATTTAAAGTAAAAGTGCAAAAAACAAAACAAAAATGTTAATAATTCACCACAATGTTGTGGTTTCTTTTCAATATTTTCGCCTTTTGATCCTTTTAAATATAAATAATAGAGATAAAATAAATAAGAAATTTATGTAATTTATTTTGGTACATTCATTTATATGGTCATATTATTTAAAACTAAACTTTAACTTAGCAGGTGCCAATAAATTTGCACTCGACTTGCTGTATGTGTGTGTATAGAGGAGCACCTCTCAGGTGCCCACGCACGCTCACACACGCTCACACTCGCATTCAGTTTGTGTGTACCTGGGGTCTTGGGGACGGGGCTGGAGTCCCCCCTGTTGGCTTTAGCGTGTGTGTGTTTGTGCGTGTGTGTCCCCGTGTCTGTGTGTGTGTCTGTGTGTGACTCGGCGTCTTGCTGGTTTTTATCCTCCAGATGATTCAGCAGTTTCCCCAGGGTGTTCTCTAACGTCTGAGTGGCCTGAGAGCGATCGAACTCTCCCTTCAGACCCTCATTCTCCAGCTCCTGCTGCGCCTGAAACACACACACACACACACACACAGTTTACAGAAATGTAAAATACACATCACCTTCATGACTACATTATCAAGTTTTATTATTTTTTCATAATAAAACTTAAAGTTTCCTCAGTGCTGTTTAATCACACCGCCCTCTAGTGTACACTTTTTAATTGCAGATTTAATTGTTTTTAGTTTTTGTCACTTTGAGTCTCTTTGCCCTTTAATTGATCACGATGGTGATGAAGATGATGATGACAGACGCCGTACCTCTTCTATGATACTATCGAACTCTTTCTGCATCTCCTTTTTAATCTGGACGATTTTGGACGCAGGAACCGACAGGTCGGCCATCTCCTCCTCAAACTCCTTCAGGAGCCGCTCGTCTTCATCTCCATCTTCCTCCTCTTGTTTATTCTTCCTCCCCCGCTCTTCCTCCTCCTCCTCCTCTTCCTTCTCCCCGTGCTCTGAGGTAGACTGGCCTCGCCCGTTCCTCCCCGGAGATTTTTTATTCTGGAGTCACAGCGAGTGAAGAAGGAAATGAGGGTAATTTTCAGTTTTAAAAGGTCACTGAAGTGATGGCACCCTCACTTGGGGGGGGGGGGGGGGTGTCAGCTCTCACCTTCCTGTTTGTGTCCCTGAGGTGCTGCATGAACTTCATCAGGTCTACAGGATCCGTCACAATCTTAAAGTTAAACTTCCCTTCTCCGAATACTGCAAACACACACACACAGACACAGACACACACACACACACACACACAGACAGAGTGGTGAAGCAGTTACTGTAATCACACCAGGGCTGATTACTTTCCTTTAACATCAGGACCCTGAGTTTCTTATTTCTCCGACTCCTTTTCTTGTTTACTTGCTTTTTCTTATTTATTTTTAAATTTATTTAAATATCTTATTTATAATATATCTTATTTCCTTTAAGTAAACATATTTATAACATTTTTTCTTATTTACTAGCTTTTTTATTTTGCTATTATCTTCCTTAATATTTGATATATAAATAATTTACATATGTCCTTATTAATTAGTTATATGCTAATTTATATATATGTAAAGAAAGACATTATTAATCTTTTTATTTGCTAATTACAGTCTTACTGTCATCATGGTCAGTTCATGTTCTTGTTCCCTTATACATTCAATAATTGAGCTACTTACTCTTCACAAATCGCATATTTATTTTATTTACTCAAACACGTGTATAAACTTACATAAAGCGTCCCCACCCTGTCACACAAAGCCGTTGCTATGGTTACCACAGCGTATCCCAGCAAATGCTTTTATATACACCCACGCGCTACAGTCAGATCTGCTGTTCTAGAGAACTAATCAACACCTTCCGACCAATCAGAGTGCAGCGTTCTCTTACTGTCGTCATGGTCAGGCTCCGCCTCCAGCGTTCCATCAGACTCCTGCAGACAGAAACGTCAAACTTTTTATTTTATTTATTTATTTATTTTTTACACAGGACAGTGGTATAGAAAGGTTTTCACCCTCTCAGTGAGTATCTGCTCCGTGTGTGTGTGTGTGTGTGTGTGTGTGTACCTGTAGCTCAGCTGTTTGTGTTTCAGGCTCCTGTGGCTTGGTGACTCCATCCCAAAATTCTTTATCCTCCACCTCTTCGCTCACTGACTCCTCCCTCTCCTCGCTCACTGACTCCTCCCTCTCCTCGCTCACTGACTCCTCCCCCTCCTCATCTACAGCATCTGATCAGAAAGAAAACTCACTAAACAAGCCCCGCCCACTTGCCCAGACCATCCAATCACTGCATAATGACTGGTACGACTCGAGTATCAAGCCGTGCACTGACCTTTGACCTCCGACTCTACCGCAGGTGGGTTAGTGTGTGGAACAGATTCCTCGTCCGTTACATCACTTCCTGTTTCCTCCCTGCTTTCATCTTTGGACAGAATCTGATCGAGTGTCCTGAGCTCCTCTGAGATCTGCTCCACTTTCCTCTTTGTGTCAGCTGGGGGGGGCAGACGTGTCAGAGAGAGAGAGAGAGAGAGAGAGAGAGAGAGAGAGCGTGAGACAGGAAAGAGATTTGTGAGACAAATCGAGACAGGAGAGTAGATCTGGACGCATTTAAAGACAAGAATAGATTAAAGTCTGTGAGAGAGAGACAATTCAATTCAATTCAATGTTATTTATATAGCGCTTTTAACAATCGACATTGTCGCAAAGCAGCTTTACACGATAAAAAGAAGTAAGTTTTTATGCAATGTGTATGAATCAAAATGATAAGATTGTCCCTGATGAGCAAGCCGAGGGCGACGGTGGCAAGGAAAAACTCCCTGAGATGGTAATAGGAAGAAACCTTGAGAGGAACCAGACTCAACAGGGAACCCATCCTCATCTGGGTGATAACGGATAGCAGAGAATGATCAGCATAATAATGTGTACTGGAAGTTCAGTGTAACAGGAGATGTGTTGAAATTTAAATTAAAAGTCAGGAGAGTGAGACAGGTGCACTCACAGACTTGAGCTTTGACGTAGTCCATGTACTGCTGAGCGCTGAGTGCAGGCTGGCACACGATGCCCTGCGGCTTGGCGGACGAGGGGGGGCGCAGGAGCGGGTGCTGACACGTGCGAGACGTGTGAACCGTCAGGACGTAGTGACACGACTGGGGCTCGTCCACACGGGAGATGTAATCACTCGAACCCTCCTCACACACAAACTGCACACACACAGGTTATAGTCTTACACATGCCTTGGTCTGTGTGTGTGTGTGTGTGTGTGTGTGTGTCAGCAGGTCCTCACCCTGACTTCAGACTCTCGTGGGTTTCCATTCAGGTCGCACTTGGAGCCATTGACGTACGTCTGACTGTGATACCGCTTCAGCTTGTGCTGTTTACTGGCCTGAGGGAGAACAGAGAGTGAGACAGGAGAGCGAGTGAGAGACACAGAGAGAGAGACTTAAAAAACAGGAGTGCAAGGAGGAAGTCATAGGGGAAGCGAGTGAGACATGGGAGTGATAAGTGAGAGATAAGTGAGACAAGAGAGAAGAACGACATGAGAGTGAGACAGGACAGAGAGGGACAGCAAAAGTAAGAGCAAGGCAGGAGAAGAGTAAAAGCAAAAAGACAGGACAGAGGAACAGAAAGTAAGACCAGAATTGAAAGACGGGACAGAACAGCGAGTGAAAGTTGTCTTACCTTCGCAGTTTCATTGGTCCAGTCAAATTCAGACTCAAAATAGCCCAGAAACAGCACATCACCTTTAATCTCAGAATCTACACACACACACACACACACAGTAATCCAAACTTTTACATTTATAGGACATGCCAACCGTACAAACATTCATGAACATGCTAAAAAACATCCCTCACATTGTTACTAACTTCCTGATATCACCAACTTTGCTAAACGCTAGTCAACTAGCTGAGGCGCATAACTTCAACGTTACCACGACAACCACAGTGCCTCAATGCTAACCCCATCACAGTTATCTGGCTTCAGGTCCTCATAGTCGCCCTGTAAGCGTTTACATATCGAACATGATTTGTTCAATAGTTTAGTGACATCGCAAACACAAGGAGTGGAGTTTAACAGGAAACATTGGGACGCGTGCTGCACCTTCTAGGTGGTACTGACGGATGTGCTGTCCATAGCAGAACTCGTACGTCCACCAGTCTTTAGTCTGCGGGAGGAAAAGAGAGAAGTGTTAAACCAACACTGACTGTCTGTGTGTCTGTGTGTGTGTGTGTCTGTGTGTGTGTGTGTGTGTGTGGGTGTGCGCGCGCGCGCAGACCTTGCTGAGACAGGGAGCCGTGTGCATGGGCTTCAGGAGCTCAGGGACGGCGGGGCCACTGTAACCCTGAGGGTTCGACTCGGGAGCCGGGTCTTGGTGGAACTTCACCGCCTGCTCGGGGAGCCGGCACTCGTACAGCTGCTTGTACTTATTCGCCACCAACATCACGTCTTCTGTCTGATAGTGATGGGGAGGAGAGCAAAGCGGAGACAGGAAGTGGTTATTATTATTACTATTATTAATAATAATAATAATAATAATAAATATGGGCCTCCGAGTGGTGCAGTGGTAAAGTGCTCGTCCTATCATCAGGAGATCGCTAGTTTGATTCCCGGGTGATGCTGTAACCTCTCACAGCCGGAGGTCTAGAGCGAGAGCTGATTGGCCGGGCTATGATGTCCCACAGAAAATGATTAACCACTTTTTGGCAGACGGTTCAAGCATCGCCACGGCTGACCTGTTTGAGATATCAAAAGTCCCTCGACAATTTTGCATCTCCAATGTCTTTAGGTGACAGAGGCGCGGTTTGGTGGTGACCGTAAAAAAATCTCTAGGAGGAGTGTACCAAATTCCTTCGCGTGCGTTTTACAAACGACACAAAAATAACTGATTCCTAACTAACCGACTTGAGCCCATGACGTGCAAAGTGAAAGTTGTTCGGCTCAACGAGCTCGAAATGTGTACAGGGTTTCGTCTGCACATGGGTAAGTGTGTATGAGCTACGCAGCAAAATCTTGTGTGAGGGCCCCGGACCATGCCCTGGCCGGGGCCCCGACTCTCAGGCATCCTAACGGCAGCAGATTCCAACCTGTCTGGAGATTCTTGAGCATGTTAAAAAATAATAATAATGATGATAAAAGAATAGATTAATAAATCAATATCTAACATAGATATGTAGGCACAGAACTTCAACAGAAGATAAACATAAAAATGCACAGCTGAGGAATACTCATATTACATCACATACACCTTAGCTAACTCGATTAGCCTGCTAGCATCCCAGCCCACCCAGGCTAATCGGCTACATCGCTCACCAAAACACCCAGCTTAGCTCGTTAGCTCGTTAGCCTGCTCGCTCGGGTTTCCTCTCACCTGCCCTCTGATCACCGGATCCGGAAGAATCTGAATGCCATATTTCATCTCGTTTAACTCCTCCAGATTGAGGAAAGCCGAAGCGGAAAGCAGACATATTAAAAATAAAACATATAAGCCTCTCAGGAAGCGGACCAAGGAAGCCGCCATATTGTGTATTTCTCTCGCATCGCAGCCCCGCCCCCCCCGGTAATGCGCGCACGGAGCACGAGGATTGGACAGCGTCTCAGAAACACGCCTCGGGATTGGACGGCCCGGGAGTCAGTCCACTGGATACGGCGCTCTGATTGGGGGTCCGTTCTTCGTACGTCGCTGACTCAGTTATCAGGATGTGATTGTTGTGGATTTGTCCTGATCTTGGATTGATTCGTTCTTCGAAGCGAATCTCGCGCTTGTTGTCATAGCAACATGTCCGTAATCTTAAAGCTGCTCGGGAGCGGGTTTATTTCATGTGAACAGGGTTTAGTCTGCGCTCCTGGCGGGTTATGATTGGCTGAAATGGCGAGGTCACATCTGATTGGTTAAAGAGCTGACTGACTGACGCGGACTGACTCACGTGGGGAAAGAAAAGTGTCTTACATGAATATATGGATGGATGTATTTAAACATAAATACAGTATATGTGTACATGTGTGTGTGTGTGTGTGTGTGGTCATCATTCGTGTGTTAATCTCCGTGTGTGTGTCTAATCATATGTAACATTCTGTCCCCCGATTGCGTCTATATAAGTGGAGGTGATTTTCTCAAATCTGTCTCAGTCATGTCTTGTCCGTTTATGAGAGCGAGCGGTTACTGAAGGTGTGAGGATTATACACAGAGTTTTTCACATTCCTCGTGTACTGTGTGATAGACAGGATCCTTTAGCGCAGCATGACGATATACTTCTTACTAGACTTCTTCTTCTACTCCACTTTTACACTGTACACACGATTAAGTTGGCAAAACTCTAAATATTTGAGGTCATCAGTTATTTAAAAAAAATAAGTAAAAGTAAAATAAAACCAAACCACATGCCCACTGACGGTGTTAATGCTCGACTCAGTTTCCCAGAACAACCAGCTATTTATAACACTAATAATGAGCTACCTCGGTTCAGGTGAGAACCCGCATCACCTGACCGAGGTGCCTTCTGGGAAACTGAGTCGATTACCAAAAAAAAAACTGCAAAGCAAAAACAAACATGTGCACACAGTGACCTCTAGTGGTAGTCCCTTACACATACAACCCAAACAACATAGCCAGTGAGGACAAAGGGAGCAGTAGACAAAAAAAAAAAAAACAGACACATATAAAACACACAATGTAAAAAAAAACACTGTAAAGTTATAAATGTATTCCATAGCTTTGGAGTTTTATAAAAACTTTGTACCTTAAGTATTTCTTAATTTAATTTTCTGGAAATCCACTCCATGGTAGCAACTGTGAAATGACGCTTCGTTTAGGTGACGAGGTTCTCAGCCAGTAGTGAATTATTATTATTTTATAAAATAAATTTTGATATTGAGAGAATAAAAGTACAAAATATATAAAATTTAACTCTACAATAAACTATCCAAAGTGGAATATAATGTATACGGTAGGAGCAAACTTGTAAACAAATATATATATATATATATATATATATATATATTCATATTAGGTTTTTATAACATTATGCGTAATGAGGAATCTGTGACGGGACAAAAGTCATTACAGACACAATCACACACAACACATAACAGCCATGTTGAAGCTTCTTAAGTGGCTGTTAGAAACCTGTGCCAGTTGTGTGTGGATCGGATCGTCTGCCGTGGCAACCGTGCAACGGTGTCAGACGAAAGATCAACAGAATGACTGCAACTGGGTTTATAACAACATATTGCTTAGAAAAAATTATTTTATGTTGAAATTAATTTATTTGAATTTATTGCCAGCAAGGTGGCTCAGTGGTGACGCACCGTCTCCTCCAGAGATAAAGGATTGTGTTCTCCCATGGGGCTTCCTCTGGTCTCCTCCAGCAGTCTAAAGGAATACTGTACATTGTACCCAGTTTGATACAGTATTTCTAAATTGCCTCCATAGATAAGAGGCCCTCCAGATGACTTCACGCCAGTAGTCATATCTCCAGTGGTCTCGCGCCTTTTATGCACCTGTTTTTTATGAAGGACAATTTCCCCTGGGCCGGTCATCGTGCACTCGTAACAAAGCATAATAAAGTTCCTAATAAAAACCCTGTACCATCATTCAGTGTGAGCCCCAAGCTCGTTTCACCATGTGATCAGACAGCTCCGCCTGGGAGTGATGAGAGTTGGGGAGTATCCTTGTGCCTGGTCTGGCCACAATTTAATCCATTTTCGTTGCTGTCACTGCAAATGATTCTGGGGGTTTCCAGTACTTCTTTCAGTGCACCGATCTCAGGATATTCCAGCTTGATTTTAGAGTTGAAGTTGTCTCAAACAAACTTTTAAGGCCACATGCATTATTACAGAGCGGACTTGGTGGATGTGAATCACCTGCTGCGATGAACCCGTAATTAAAGTAGGTCATTTGGCGTTTTCTTTTAAATGCAGCTTTCTTTCTGTTTGCCGTCTCAGAGTCTTACCTGCTGTCTCATCATTGGCTCTTTACCCTGTTTTAAAGAAGCTCTACAGTAACATTAGCTTGATTTTATTGGGCATCAAATACAGAGAGATACAGAAAGAAGCGTGGGAAAGAGGCACAGATGGAAGCGAGTGGGAGATGAGCTGATCGTTTTTTCAAAATAAAACAATCTGATATTCAATAAAATGTTTTTTCATTCTTTCTGTGTGGCCTGGTACCAGTCAACAGTCCTGTGGTTGGGGACGACTGGTACAGGATAGTTAATGATTGCCTTTAGCAAGCTTGTCCAGACCTTCCTACTCTGACTCATATCACTTTGTAATTACTGTCTAATCAGTCCACTGGTTCAAAAAAACAACAACAACTCCAACCACATCTGGGAACGCAGGTTCATGACTACCACACAAATAAGGTTTGTAAAAGTGTAAAGCTGTTCTGAACATGTACAGGATATATTCTGCATCAGTTATACCATAAAAATATCATTTTTTATTATATTTTTTATTATACTTTATTATTTCTTGCTATTTTAATCAATTTTTTTGCTTGGGACAGGCACTTCATCCAGTTGTTGGGAATCAAACCCGGGCATTGGTGGAACTTTAAGGTGACAGTTACTGTTACTTAAATACTTGCACGTATTTAAAATATCTAATTTGTTCAGCTAACTTGAAAAGTGTCATTTCTACAAAGTCATAAATACCGAAACGTTCTAAATACACATCAAGGTCTATTAATCTGAACTAATTGTAATTATTTAAGTTAACAGTACTCACTGTGTCTAATTACTTTGAGCATTAGGGTTTACAGTGTACTAAATCATATGTTGAGCATTTCAGTGAGTCTCTTCCACCCCAGTCATCACATGCAGTGATTAAGATGCTGGGAAAGAAACTGATGCACTGCCTGGCTAAAACAAGTCATAATTTCAGAAGGATCAAATCATTGGCCTGCATCAAGAAGAAGAAAAGAATTAAGTAAATTTGGAATGACTGGAACTGGGTTAAATGTGAATGTACATACATTGTTTGTTAGTTGTACTTTTTGTTGTTGTTTAGTTTTAGTTTGGAAGGCAGGTTTAACAGTTAAGCAGGTTTAATAGCATTGTCGCCTTGATCAAACCCCTCCTTGGGGTGGAGGTCAGATTCCCACGTCCGGTCTGAGTGTGTGTGTGTGTGTGGAGTTTGCATCTTCTCCCTGTGGGTTTCCTCCAGGTTCTCTGGTTTCTTCCGACAGTCCAAAGACATGCAGATGTTCCTGAATTGCCTGAATACAGGATAAAATGCCAGAGATTATGAGTGAGTGAGTAATTTTTCACCCACCCTGTGTATTAGGTTTTGTCGGAAGTTCAATTCAATTCAATTCAATTCAATTTTATTTCTATAGCACTTTTAACAATGGTCACTGTCTCAAAGCTGCTTCACAAAACGAAAAGAAAATTTAAGGAAGTGTGTTTGAGTGAGAAAAATGTGACTAGATAATGAGATTGTCCCTAATGAACAAGCCAAGGGTGACGGCGACAGTGGCAAGGAAAAACTCCCTGAGATGGCAATAGGAAGAAACCTTGAGAGGAACCAGACTCAACAGGGAACCCATCCTCATCTGGGTGATAACGGAGAGCAGGGATTGTATAACATCATGTGTGTGTTATGCAGCTAAACGTTCAGTATAACAGAAGTTCTTTAAATGAACATGAAGTCCAGTTCAGCTCAGGGACGAGTCAGCAGGTGCAGAGGGCAGATGGGGGTCTGGATCACTGGGAGCTCAGGAGCAGCATGTGGAGCTCCAAACCAACATGAAGAAGAATCCAGCTGGAGTTGGTCCTTCTCTGGATGCCTCAGGAACAAAGCAGGGTCGCCTCTGTCTACTGAAGCTGGCACGATCTCCAGATGCCTCGGGATGGGTAGAAAAATAAAGAGCAGGTGGAGAGAGTTAGCGTGGTTGCCATTCAGGATAGATGTACTGGAGTATCAGGTAAAGAAATTAATTATGTGTACGCCAGATTAAAGAGATGCGTCTTGAGTCTACTTTGAAATTGGGAAACTGTGTCTGAGCCCCGAACACTGTCAGGAAGGCTATTCCAAAGCTTAGGAGCTGAATATCAGAACGCTCTGCCCCGTTTTGTAGATTTTGATATTCTGGGAACTACCAGTAGTCCGGAGTTTTCTGATCTTAAGGAGCGTCCTGGATTGTAACGTATCAGAAGACTGGTTAGGTATGTGGGAGCTAGACCGTTTAGAGCCTTGTACGTAAGTAATGCTGTTCTGTAATTAATTCTAAACTGAACAGGTAGCCAGTGCAGGGATGATAATATTGGGGTTATATGATCATATTTTCTGGGTCTAGTGAGAACCCTGGCGGCTGCATTTTGGACTAACTGTCCAAGAAGGAGGGATAAAGTGCAAACTGGTATCACTCTGTGTGTGTGTGTGTGTGTGTGAGAGAGAGAGCGCTCCCTCTCTTGGTCCCAGGGTGGAACTGCTCGGTTCTTCTGCGGTCAGCCCACATCCCCCCCCCCCCCCCCCCCCCCCCACACACACACACTCACACACACACACACACACACACCCCTCCCCTCTCCATCGGAATGACTGTACGCCAGAGGGGCGCCTCCTCTCCTCCTGCCCCTCCTCTCGCCGCTCCTCCACGCTGTCCTCCCTCACCTGCTGAAGGCCTGGATGATGCTCTGCCTCTCCGTCTCCTCCTCAGCACCAGGTTTAGGATCACAGCAGGCGGTTTAAAACGCGGTGAAGGTAACATCTATTTATGGCATGAGGATGATTCATGATGATTTTTTGTTGTTGTTGTTGGTGATGATGATGATGATGATGATGGAGATGATGATGATGGAGATGCGATTAGCTTGACGCTTCCCGGCTCCTTCGCACCTGATCGCTGATCGCACGAGCGGGAAAGCGGCCTGCGTGTTTATTTTAATAATTAATAATTTAATAATTCGTGTATTAATGAGATAATCAGCGTTTATAATGCGTCTTATTGCTCATACAGGGATGTGTTTGTGAATATATTCTCCTCGCGGCCCGGTGATAGGGGTGTGTGTGTGTGTGTGTGTGTGCGCGCGCGCGCGCGCGTGTGTGTGTGTGTGTGTGGTTTAACGGGATTTAACGGGAATCACCGCGCGCCACATGCGATCCAATTTTAGATGAATATTTTTGCAGAATTCGTTTGTGTGTGTGTGTGTGTGTGTGTGTGCACAAGCAAATGCGCATGCATATACTAAAACAAAGAAATAAATAAATAACCGGAGCGCATGCACAGGTCTACATGATGCGTCTCACTCTCGCTGCACGCGCTCCTCATCTTCCACCAGCCGGGACAAACGCGTCCTGTCCTCCGGTCTGTGTCTCTGCCGGGCGCATCCAACAGACTGCGGCTGTGATGTGACAACAGAACCCGAACCACCAACACCACAACAACAGTGATGAGAACCAGCCAGAGGACATGAGTGTAAAGTTGTAAATGGGACACAACGTGCAGGAAGAGGACATCTCAACCCAGGACAACAGACTGTGAATGCAGACTATAGTTGTCGTTGAATGTGGTAACATGATAAATAAACCAGAAAATGCAACATCAGACAGTAAATTTGGAAATATGAAAGCGGATTCGGAAAACAGTAAAGCAACTTTCCAAATACAACCACATGACTGGAATTGAGTGATTTCGTAACACAGCGGTCAATATTGAAACAAAAACACAAAACTTGACAGCGAATTCAGACCTTTCAGGGCAAATACAGAAACATGGCTTTTCCATTAGGCTGTTTAATAACCTGAGAATATTAAGTGCTAAATGTTCTTGGTTTCAAAAAGGTTTTCTGCTTGGATCCCAGACGTGAAACTACTACAATAAAAAAGAGGAAAAGACGCGTTTTTAGGTCTATTGTGGATATTGTACGGTGTGTATGGATCTACTGCTGTAGTGTTATTTATGCACATTAACATGATCATGTAAAACTCTTTACTGTTTACTGTTTACGCGTTTACTGTTTTGTTGTACTTAAAAAGAGCTGTTAGGTACACTGGCTTGCAAAAATGTTCATCCCCCTTAAACCTTCCACATTTTCGAATCCCAATAAAGTACATTTACGTTTGCAGTTGTAACATGACGAAACGTGGAAAAGTTCATGGGGTGTAAATACTTTTGGGAGGCACTGTGTCTGTAAATTATTTGAGTAGTTTTATTGGTGGACACGATTTACTTTTTCTCCACTACATCGTACAACGCACGTCTGTACTTTATGCATCGCAACATTTCCGCATGGCGTCATATTATACAGAGTGGTAGGTTGTATGTGAAGTGGTAACATCGCCACCTGCTGACTGTTGTATGTAATTGTGTAATTTGCGGTCTCTCTGTGAAATCATGTAGCAGGTGTTTGAAATGAGAAGTAGAGATGATTGCAGACAGCTAGAGAGAGAGAGAGAGAGAGAGAGACTATGACTTAAAGGCGACAGTGAGCTAATACAAGCTCAGTACTTTTGATACTTAAGTAAATTTGAATACTTTTGTACATTTACACAAGTAGAAGTGTAGAAGTAGAGGCCTTCTGCGTTTCCTTGAGTAATATTTTACATGGGATATCTCTACTTTTACTCGACTACAGGATTTGTTTACTATGCCTACCACTGCTCGTCTCTTACAAGTTGATCTATTAAAGACTGAATGTACTACGGTCTAGCATGATCAACTTAAAAGCTTAGTTTTATCAGTTAAATGAACGTTACAGTTTTTTTTTAACCCCGCTTCTGTCCTCAAGGCTTTTAAGGCCGAGAGCTAATCGCTGTGTCTGCACTCCTGACTCTTTACATTAGACTTCTCTTTATCGACCGCTCTGACCATCCACATTTAGAGACACATTTGTGATCTTTCTTTTCTTTCTCTCTCTCTCTCCATGTGTTGACATCTGCAGCAGCACTTATTCTACCTCAGTTACTGATTTTAAACCTAACACTAGTGCAGATAATGTTACCGATAAATCTCATTATTTATATGTGTGGAATGATGTGGAGTGAGAGCTGGTGTGGAACTGAAATGAACTTTGCAGGCATTCTGAGATTTACATTTGGGTCAGAAACAAAAAGGAGCAGTAAAGGATTGGGGGCGGGGGTGGGGGGGGGGGGCTAATAGCAGGTCATTTTCTAAACTAGCTCTATTAAGTGATAGAATTCAAAGAGTTTGTAAATTCGCTGTAAAGATTATTCAGGTGGTGTAAAGATGGATTCAGCTTATTTTATCAATTTCTTTTGAGCCTCTGAGATTTTGACGTTAACATGAAAAAAAAAAAAGCAAAAACGTTTATGAATTTGACAGACATATAAAAGTTATACATTACTCACTATAAGTTAGGGATATTGTGAGAGACTCAGTTGATGTCATACATACAGTGTTTGTTTCACTTTTTGGGATAGGGAGGCGATTGTATTGGGGTGATAGACGCCTCATTTTGTGTTTTCCATGTAACGGTCTCATTGTGTACAGGTGTGCCTTATACTGGGGCCAATACCAAAAGACAAACCTTTTCAATGTGGCATCAATTTCAACATTCTGTGGTTATAAAAAGCTGTTATTGTCAGTAAGTCATTCCAAGTTCATCATTCAAACAGCCATGAACACACGATGTCACTTAACGGACGAGCAGCGCCACCTGGCCATGGCGCGCCTTCGGGTTGGTGACAGGCAGTCAGATGTTACTCGTGAACTTGGTGTGTCTCAGCAGACTTGCATCAAGACACAGAACTACTGGCAGAGTTCATGACAGACCCAGGAGTGCAGCCCCACGAGTGACAGACTGCAGCGATGATCAGTACCTAAGGACCTCTGCACTCAGACATCGTTATGCAACTGCCACACAGCTGCAGGCCCGTTTACCAGATGTGAGGGGTACTAGTGTTTCCAGACAAACCATTCACATCCGACTCCACCGCTTTGGCTTGAATGCCAGACGACTGTTGCAAGCGACTCCACTGACACCAAGACACTGCCGTGAACGTTTACAGTGGGCACAAGACCATGTGACCTGAACAATGCAGCAGTGGTCACCTCACCTCAGTGGTGATGAAGTGCTTTGAGCGGCTGGTCAGAGACTTCATCATCTCTTCACTACCCGACACACTGTTTCCACTTCAGTTCGCTTACCGTTCAAACCGCTCTGCGGATGACGCTATCACTCATCTTCTTCATACATCTCTCACTCACCTGGACAATAGAAGGGGGAATTATGTTAAAATGCTTTTCATCGACTACAGCTCAGGATTTAATACCATAATTCCCTCTACACTCACCACCAAGCTGGAGCACCTGGGACTCAGCTCATCTCTGTGTCAGTGGACCTGCAATTTCCTAACTGGCAGACCACAGGCTGTAAGGATGGGTGGACATGTCTCAGCCTCCCTCATGCTCAGCACTGGAGCCCCACAGAGTTGTATTCTGAGCCCCCTGCTGTACTCACTGTACACACACGACTGCGTAGCCTCTACCAACTTCACCACCATCAGCAAGTTTGCTGGCGACACCATCGTGGTGGGCCTGATCACTGACAACGATGAGACGGCCTACCTGAAGGAGATTGGTAATCTGGAGAACTGGTGCCCGAGGCACAACTTCCTTCTAAACGTCAGCAAGACAAAGGAGTTGATAGTGGACTTTAGCACAAAGCAGAAGAGGAACTACCAGACCCCCGTCATCAACAATAGCCCGGTGGAGAGAGTGGACTGCTTCAGATACCTCTGTGTCCACACCAAGCAGGACCTGTCATGGTGGTGAAGAAGGACCGACAGCATCTCTACCACCTCAGACGCCTGAGAGACTAAGGTGCTCAGGAACTTCTACTCTTGCACCATAGAGAGCATCCTGACGGCAAACATCACAACCTGGTTTGGGAACAGCAACATGCAGGACAGAGAAGCTCTTCAGAGGGTGGTGCGATCAGCTGAACGCATCATCCACACCGAGCTCCCTGACCTGCACTCGATCTACAGCAAGCGGTGCTGGACCAAGGCCAGGAAGGTCATGAAGGACCTCAGTCACCCCAGCAATGGACTGTTCTCTCTGTTCAGGTCAGGAAAGCGATTCCGCTCCCTGAAGGCCAACACAGAGAGACTGAGGAGGAGCTTCTTCCCGCAGGCGATACGGTCTCTCAACCAGCTCACCACATAGTACTGACTGACCCACTTTACACAACCACACTCATGCTTCTTGCACTGTCTCTGGACATTCGGGACAATCATCGACACTCGTGGTCACTGCACACCTTCCACAATACTATTTATTCTATTATGCACAAGTCTCTTTAAGTATGAACAGTTTACAGCATACTTGCACAAACACTGGACATTTCTATTTATACTCCACTCCTTCCCACACAAAAATTCCAAATTCCATATATACTCTATATTTTTCTATATTGTACACCTGGGTTCTCTTATATTTTCCTTATATTGTACAGTTGAACCTCGGATTGCGAGTAACATGGTTTACGTGTGTTCTGTGATTTTTTTATAAATTTTTAATCAGAAACCGAGCAAGTATTAGTTTACGAGCGCGGGGTATCATGTATCACGCATGCAACTCTAATTTTGACACCGAGCATCACTCTTGCGCTGCGGAATTCTTTCAGCGTCTCTTATGTGTGTGCCTGTGCGTGTGCGTAATTTGACACCGACACACACAGACACACGCAAACACCCTGACACATGCACAGGTGCTCTCTTGCCTTTTCACCCCCTCCCCCGCTTCACAAACACACAGAAACTCTGCTCTATCACGATTCTTTTCAAAGGTAAGGTGCTGGTTCATTAGTTTTGTTTCTGTTTTTTTTTACTTTATCGCAGTGATTCCCTCAGTATGCTCACGCCAGTGTCAGAGAGTTTTCTTTTTTCCCCGTTAAAACGGTGTTTCCTTTGTGTTTGTGTGTGTCCGTTTGTTGTGCAGCTTAAAAAGTGATTCCGTTAGTATGCGCTCATGCCAGTCTCAGAACTGACACCCGGAACTGACATTGTCATCTTGTTATTGTCAAAATTTTGGGGGTAATAAATATGGAACTAATGAAAATGGTGTTTCTCCACATACATTATTAGTAATATCAAAGGGAACGTTTACTTATTTCATTAAAATTCAGAGCAAATAGGAAAAGCAATCATGTTAATAACAATATCCCTAGCTTATTGTCAGGAGTGTATTTTGTTTAGAAATGTGCATGACTTGTACAAATCATAAAACTGTAAGATTAATTTATGCAAATTTATGAGAAGTGTAAACTTCTGCACTGAAGTTTCATTTTGCTGTTCTGTGCGAACTCAACTGATTAAAAAGTCTTCTGTGCCACTTCTCATCAAAATCTGTTACTGTTTGCTTTCTTCTCTTTCTTTTTAGCTCTGTGTCCGGTTAAATAGTTTGAGTTAAAAAATAGTTTTTAACTCAAATTATGCAACCGTTAGTTCTGACCGAGTGATCTAATTCGATGAGTGTCCAAGCTGTTGTCCAGTGGTTAATGACACTAACTGTGTGTCTCAGCGTGAGTGAGAGTACAGTACAGAGCAAAGGTCTGGACACACCTTCTCGTTCAAAGAGTTTGAATTTGTATTATGGCAAGAAAAAAGCAGCTAAGTGAAGAAAAACGAGCGGCCGTCATGACTTTAAGAAATGAAGGTCAGTCAGTCGGAAAAATTGGGAAAACTTTGAAAGTGTCCCCAAGTGCCGTCACAAAAAGCATCAAGCGCTACAAAGAAACCGGCTGACATGCGGACCGGCCCAGGAAAGGAAGACCGAGAGTCGCCTGCTAGAAGATCTTCATGCTAGAAGATCTGCTAGGAAACCACTGCTAAGGACAGGCAACAAGCAGAAGAGACGCGTTTGGGCTGAAGAACACAAGAAAGAACACAAGAAAGAAAACTCGCTGAATGAGAAGGGGTGTCCAAACTTTTGCTCTGTACTGTAGGTCTGTACGGTCCGCAGTACTGACCATAGAGCGGCTGCCTGACCACGCCCACAATCACTTCTACGTCCTTTTGAATCATCTTCCTGTTGTTGTTTTATTTACACCTAACGCAAGCTACAAAGCTAATTAGCTTCTAACACAAGGCTGAATCCAAAAAAAATTTATAATTTGAATAAGTGTAAACATGCAGTAAATCTGGTGAGTTTCTCAGGACTGTCCACCACCGCCATGGTTTATTCTCCTCATCTTTTGGCTGCAGAGTACCGCGAAGAGTTTAAAACTACTCTCACACCGCTGTTAATTATGCTAACTGTAGCTCGCTAACCGTTGGTCACGTTTCGTTAGTTCCGCCAGGTGCGGAAGGTTATGTGTGGGCGGAGCAAAATCATTGGTTAAATAAAGAAACATCATAAATCTGTTGATAATAAATGGTGTTTGTGGAACTGTTTTGGAAAAACGATATCACACCAGAGGTCGTGCTGTTGTAGGGAATATCAGCACGGCTGTGATCTCTCCAGTGCCCTCGTGCCTACGACCGCATAACAGCCACAATGATATTTAGTCCAAACAGCACGACCTCAAGTGTGATACTGCTGACATAGTTACCGACTAAGTAAAGATTCTGCGCATTAATAACTTTTCAGTTGCATTTATTTTGTTCATGCAGCCATTAAAACGCAAAGAACTCTCCAGAGCTTGATTTTACTTTATTGTGTATTTAATTTGACTTCATTGTATTTCTTTTACCTTTAAAGTTACTACACTGTTGTTAGCAATTTATTTTGTTTAATAATTGTTTCATGTTTTAAAATAATTTATATGATTTAAAATGAATACATTTCTTTGTTTATTTATTTATGTATTTAATGTTTCTATTTATTTAATTACACAAAATTCCACTTTTTGGTTATTTCGCTTCATTAATTTAATTAAATAGTTTATTTAAATACACAACTCTACTTTTTACTTGTCATTTGTTTTATTTATAATTATGTTTTATTAAGCCAGAGAGCAATTCTGCATTGTTTAATAACTTCTTTTTTTTTTTTTTTTTTGCCTGTACAATGTAGTTTAAGTGTCTTTTTTATTGATGTTTTTGCAGTTCACTTGTTTCTCACCTGTATTGTGTCAAGTGAATCAGCGTAACGGGTTATAATGTGTGTGTGTGTGTGTGTGTGTGTGTGTGTTTATTGAACTTAAAGCACTCTCAGGATGCTGAACTTGTGACCTGAGAACTCAGCTGCTGCTGGCAGTTTAATCAGGATGATGAGACCTCGGGGAAGTCTGAGCGTTTTATCACAAATCAGCACAAATGTCCCGTGTCACCAGCCTTTTAAACATTTCTACGTTCATTGCTTTTCTTGAGCTAGAATATCAGCCAAATACATCTTTAACTGGCGAACCTGGCTAGCTTGCTAATGCTAACATAACCAGATACCAGGGCTTTACTGAAGCCCTGCGCAGTTAAACTCTTCCACACAAACATCACGCATGTTATAATTAAGAAATATCACTCTCCCGCCTATCACACTCGCGGCCATGCTGTTGTGCTGAATATCAGTACGGCTGTGATATCTTCAGTACTACTTCAGGGCCGCGCCGACGTGCCTGCGACCGCGTGACAGAAGTGCTGATATTCAGTACTACAGCACGAGTGTGATGTCGCATTTATACAACATTTTCATTTATTATCACCAGATTATAGTTGGATTGTTCGTCTAGTGAGTTATATCGCTCAGCTTCTGTGACTGGGTGTGAATGTGGGCGTGGTCAGGCAGCTGCTCTCTCCTCAGTACTGCGGCCCGTACAGACCGACTCTCACCCACGCCGAGACACACAGCTAGTGTCATTAACCACTGGACAACACCTGGGACACGCCCACTCACACACACACACACACACACACACACACACACACAGTTACACAGCACAGTGCTGTTACCGTCTATCATCAGCACTCATGGAACAATTGTAGGCTTCAGATTTCTGAGTTGGAACTAATTGTTGTATAATAAAACTACAAAGTGTAGATAGAATCAAACTAATCCTAGAAAAAGGGAAAGACAGTCAATTGCCATTACATGGAAATATTTCCAGTTCTAAAAATAGATTTAATTTCCAGTTCCAGCAGCATGTCTGATGTCTGATATCTGATCCACAGCTTCTGAAACTCCATATCTCTAAAAGATCAGTGTTCACGGGAAATCTTACATCTGTGTAGAACCTTAACTGGAGCATGTTTATCAGCTAGATTCTTCCACGTCTCTCCACACACTCCCTGCGATCACTCACTTGATTGTAAAGCCTGATTGTAGGCTGCTGATCTTTTGGCCGAAGACAGCAGCAGTTTTGTAGCCGAGACGGACAAAGACGTCTGTCAGACGATCAGGAAGCAGAGATCATAAGAACGGTCATGTGAACACTACTCACCAAACCAAAACTCATCGTGACGTATTTGAGGGAAACATCTGGAATGAGGAAAACATCTGTAATCATGTAACCGCCCCTCGCCCCCTCCTTTGTTCCTCCAAACCCACCTCCTTTGTATCCCATACAGATTCCTCAGTAATGTTTCTCGCTCTGCTCTTATTTGTAAAGTTTAATTCCTGCACGTCGCTTTATGCAATCGCGATGCGTAAATAAGTGACATAAACATTTAGCAATATTACAATTACAGCACCGTATGTCCAGCATTGATGTTTTTTTTTTTTTTTTTACGTGTCGGTAGTTTCGTCTAGTTTGAAGTCTGGTATGAAAACAGGAGAATTTGAAATTAAAAATACTAAAGTTAGACTGATTACGATCTTTTGGTGGATAACTCCATACACCCAGCCCATACCCCCCCTCCCTCCCCACACCCTCCCTCACCCCACCCCCACCTCCCTCACGTGTGTGGGGGTTGCGAGGCAGGAATTTCCAGCGTTGACTCAATGGCACGCCTTCATATCTCTGACCGACTTGTGTGTGTGTGTGTGTGTGTGTGTGTGTGTGTGTGTGTGTGTGTGTGTGTGTGTGTTATTATCATCTCCGCAGATGGATCGAGTGCAACTCCAGTCTCCTCCTGTCCGCTCTGTAAATAAGTGAAGTGGATCATCAGGAGCAGCGATGGCATCCTGCACGTCTCGAACTGACACCGCACAGTGAGTTCATCTCCATCACACACACACACACACACACACACACACACACACACGAACATCACATTGCACAGATTGAAGCGCTTACATTCCTCCATTTGCAGTTTTTTCACTGCACTATTATTATTTAGATTTACTTTCCTCTGTATATTTTAAATGAGTTTAGCAACATTTAACTATATGATCATAAAGAAGTATTGTATATTTCACAATATTTATTATTTTTGTTTTCTTAGTTGCATATATATGTATTTATATACAAAACGGCTTTCATTATTGTTGCATGCAAACCGTCAGGATCATTTAATATTTCGGTTTTAAAATGGTAAACATGATGAAATAAAAAACACCGGCTATATTTAGACGCTTATTTCATTAGTGGCGCTGATTTGCCCCCCCCGAGGATGAGATGTTCCTCTGCATAATTAATCCCTCAGGTAATTCAGGTGGGATTAAAACTGCCCTTGTTGACAAAAACGTACATCAGGTTCGTTCATCTGATAGATCTGTATTTGTTTCCTGCAAATCATATAAGAGACACGGAAGACCCGTAACACGCAACATCCTGCCGTAACCTGGCAATCAGAAAGCTCCGCCTCTTGTATCAGGGTCAGGTTAAAGCACAGGGTTAGGGAGGGGAAAAAATAGTATAAATTCATTATGTCTATGTGTGTGTGTGTGTGTGTGTGTGTGTGTGTCAGATTGTAGAATGCATTCCGTTCTGAAGACGGTGTTGTTAGCGCTGATAGCATCGGTGCTGCTGCTGATGGCGGTGATGCACTCCTGGCCCACTCGAACCTACAGCATTGTTGACCTGCGGCAGAGACCCGGCTGGGGAGTCGAGCGACTCCTGGAGGAGAGACTTCCCGACCCAGACCCGAGCGCCGGCTCCATCCCGTACCGTGTGAAGGACAACGTCGCAGGGTCGGTATCTGGACACACACTTACACTCACAACCTTCAGTGCTGGATCAAGTGCTATTCTAACTGAGGCGTTTCGTTAATAACCAGTGATTTTCAAAAATGTAATCCGTTCCTCAGACAATTTATGTAATCCGTGAGCCAGACAGCAGTGATTCCCAATCCATTAGTGTGTGTGTGTTTGTGTGTGAAATTCTTCCTACAAGCCCTGCCCCCGATTCCCCCCCCCTCCCCCCTGTTATTCCTGCTGTTATACCCCTATCCCACCGATGTGGTTTGACTATGTGAGGACCGACGCGCGGAAAGATGGAAACCTAATCACAGCGCCGAAACTCTCTGTGAATCCTGATGAACCGTATTAGTAGTGAACAGATTCTGGGCCAAACTTCACTGAGTGATGACGGTAGAATAATTATAAAGGTCTTGACTAAAACAACATGCATGAGGAAGCACAAAGGAGTTTTTATTTTCTGCAGTGGAAAAGTACCGAACTAGTTACTTTATCAGAAAGTCATGCTGTAATGTAACGGATTACTTTTTGAAGACAGTCATTTTGAAAGGTAATTAGTTACTTTAAAAAAAACACTGATGGTGGCCAGGTGGTATAGTGGTTAGCAGTGTCGTCTTGAACCTCCAGGGTCTGGGTTTGATTTCCCTGTCAAGTCTATGTGCATGTTCTCCCGGTGCTTGGTGGGTTTCCTCCCACAGTCCAAAGACATGCAGATTAGGATCATTGGCGTTCCCAAATTTGCCCGTAGTGTGTGAGTGTTGACTGAAGGTCCTATCACGCTTGCACAAAATGGGGATAAAAACACTTCAGAGGTTCCTGGATAGATGGATGTTTATATACACAGTGGAACCTTGGATTGTGAGTAACTTGGTCTACGAGCGTTTCGCAAGATGAGCAAACATTTTTGAATAAATTTTAACTTAATCAACGAGCGAGGTCTTGATTGTCAGGGACCGATAGGGGGCGTGACGGATCCAAGCGCAGATTTGAGAGTCGATCACGGGCAGGAATTAGTGTGTGCTTGTGTATGACTGAGTGGTGATGATAAAAGCGAGATGTGAGTTTAGCTCCGCGCTGCGATGTGAGCAGGAGAAATATCGCTGGAATGCGGAAGCGCAGAATGCCGGCTCGGATGCGACGAGACGAGGGGCGGTCTGTATGATGCGCGCCTTGCGGTGAAGCAGGAGCATGCAGAGTCGACGTGGGAAGAGAGAGCTGTGCGAGCCGTTTGGAGTAGGCAGTGCAAGCTCGACGAGGAGCGAGGATAAATCGTGGTCGTAAACAGGCGAGGGTTGAAGCCGGGGAGTCGAGAGAGAGTCCGTGATCCAAGTTCGTGGGCGATAAGAGGTAAGCAGTCGGTAACGGGAAAATCCAAAAACTAGAAATCAAAAGACGAGAGGCGAAGACGTGGTTGGTGAAACAAAACGAGGTCGATAACTAGGCAGACTATGACGAGAAGAAACGCTGGTATATTGGGCTGCTAGAGAGGTTCCATGTTAAAGAAGTTTCCCTACAGAGCAGTGTTTCCATTAGTGTGTGTATGAAAGTGTGTGTGTGTGTGTGTGTGTGTGTGTATGTGTGTGTGTATGAAAGCCATCCTACACACTAGCCCCCCTCCTTCTCCTTACTTTAGCTTCCCACACCGACATATACACACACATGGAAAACTACAGGTTAATTTGTTTTATTTTTGCTTCATATTTTGTATTAATTATTTTTATATGAATATTTTTGGTTTGTGGAACGAAATCATTGAAGTTTCCATTATTTTGGGGGGGAAGACAGTACATACCGTTACTGTCCTCCAAGCGGACGCTAGGTTCCCTGTAATGCCACTTTATGTTTTGGGAACTTCGGACTCGTGTTCGGGTTTTGGTTTCCCGGTTCACAGCGTCATTAATTTAGTCGTCTTACCCTATAATCTAGTTGTATTTGTCGCAGTCTCGGCATCTGTTTATTTATTATTATTGGTTTAATTCACATTCTGTTTAGTAAAGTCTCATTGTCAGGAACAACCCCTAGAGGGCGCCACGTGCCCAAAATCATGTGGGACTTTATGTTTCCATGTGGGACTTCAATTCCCAGAGTGCACCTCTGCCATGTGCTGAATGCACTCACCTGAACCTTGTTCGTCAGTCAGCTTTGTTATAAATAGTCACGACTTGGACCCAGCGGTTGTCTCACATCTGTGTTGTTCCCACTCGTGAGTCCCGTTCTGTCAGCATGAGTGCAGATTCTCCTGTTTTGGTTCTTGTTTTTGTTTTGTTTATTTGATTCATTTTATTCCTTTATTTATTTTATGTCTTTATTTCTGCTATTGTGCTTCACCTGCAATCATACAACCCCGACACACATCCTCAACACACACCTTAAACACACCCCGACACACACCTGTACATCTTGGCCTTTCATTTTTTTATTTCATTTCCTAAATTGTCTTGATTTCTTCATTTAAAGATTGTCTTTATGTTAAGACCTAACACAAATAACAAAAACAAACAAACAAACAAACAATTCACCTTTAAGTCAGCATTTTCTAACCGTAATATTTTGGGGGTTTGAGAGCAAGAGCTTGTGTGTGTGTGTGTGTGTGTGTGTGTGTGTGTGTGTGTGTGTGTGTGTGTGTGTGTGTGTGTATATAGACTAAACCCCGGCTCTGAGTGGCATCTTCTCTGTGCTTTGGTGTCTCAGTGTCTCGTCCACACATGAGCATGAGAAACTCAGTGTTTTGGTGAAGACGTGAGAACAGGAGGGACACTGTGAGAGAGAGAGACTATTGTCAACTGGTGTCTGCTTGGCCACCCAATCGTTAAGGTTATATCGCCCCCTGCTGGTTTGGTGGTATGCTTTGACAGAGTGTTTTTGTATTTTCTTAAAGGACAAACTTTTTAAAACACCCCTGTGTATAACTGTCGACCACACAGTCATGTTATTCCTGCTCTAGAATAATTTAGAAATCTCAGAGGTCTGGCTGTTTATTTTATTTGCTGATGATGTCGTATAGTCCAGAAACTCGTCCGGGATCCTGACGATGTTTCTCCTTAGATGTTGGTGTGCAAGTGGATCTGCCGCAATGTGAAGAAACAAATCTGGTAAAGTCAGAACACAGGTCTTTTTTCCCCCCTCTCTCTTTTCTGGCAGGCTGCTGGCTCGTAACGGCTGCGTGTGTGAGGGCGAGAGGCCCGGCGTGAATTTACCCTTCGCCAAATTGCTGTTCCCGCGAGTTTCCGCCCACCCGCTGCACACGGCCTTTCAGCCTCATCAGCTCGACGAGATGAAGAGACTCCGTGCCAAAGAGTACCAGGGCTTCCAAATGAGGTGTGAAGAAACATTCAAAAACTCACAAGCTTACCAGATATGATTTTATACATAATTGTGCGTGTGTGTGTGTGTGTGTGTGTGTGTGTGTGTGTGTGTGTGTGTGTGTGTGTAGGTCACAGACCCCCGCTGATTTACTGATTGTAGCTGAAGCTAACAGCCCACTTCAGTATCCGACGCAAGGTGTGGAGGTGCGGCCGCTCAAGACCATTCTCATACCAGGTGACCTCATCATTATTCACACCTCACCAAGACATCCTGCACTCTGATTGGTCCGAAGGTGTTTTTCGTCAGTGTTCTTTCTATCTCGGGTTTATACTAATACACTCGTTCTAATATGCTATCGTGCATGCAAGGTGTTCGACAGATTAAAACACCTTGTTGCCATGGTGATGGTTGTAAGGAGTCTCCAGCGTCAGGATCACTTTTTTATTGCTTATGATGATAAAATAAAAAAATAAGCCATGCATTTCAAACCGCTGTGGTGTAAGAAGATTAAAAGACGTGCTGCTGTAACAGTAACTACTTCACTCCACCCTGTGGTTGATTATTAGAGATGCTGGATGTGTTTTTAATTTATTTTAAATCACTGATACTCTCGGTGTCTCTATCGTCCACACACATGGATAAATGATGGACGTTTTGGAAGAGTAGCAGTTGTAGATCTGAGGCAGGATGCATGTGTGTGTGTGTGTGTGTGTGTGTGTGTGTGTGTGTGTGTGTGTGTGCACTCAGCATTTTATTTTCTAAAGCTGTTGTTGGTCAAATTAAGAGCTAATGCAAGCAGAGTGTGTGTGTGTGTGTGTGTGTGTGTGTATGCGAGGGGAGGAGGAGTGTGAGTGTGTGTGTGTGTGTGTGTGTGTGTGTGTGTGTGTGTGTGTGTGTGTGTGTGCGTGTGTGTGAAGGGCCGCGCTCACACAAAGAGCAGGCTGACACAGAGAGAGAAAATGGATCTTTACTCTCTAATGCGACTTTCTTTTGCTTTATACACGCGCACACACGTGTGTTATATTAAACAGTACATGCGCGCTGTACACACACGCTTAGAGACGCAAAAAAAAAAGATGTTTTACGCCGCACACACTTGGTCACAGTGTTATAGTAAACAGCACACGTGCACTGATGTTGATTATACCAGTAAGAGACGAGCACTAAGACCCGGCAGGGGAGACGATTACCCACAATTCCGCAGCACAAGAGAGAGAAAAACCGTTGGCTCAGTTGTAATCACGTGACGCTCTGCGTCAAAACAAGAAGCCCATACGTGCTACATGATACTCGGTACTCGTACAACAAGACTTGCTCGTTTTTCAACTCAAAAATGTATTAAAAATTGCTCGTCTTGCGGAGCGCTCGTGAAGCTGTTACTCGTAAACTGAGGTTCCGCTGTACTTATATGGACATCAAGTTTGATTTAAGAATTAAGACTTAAAATAACTGAACCCGTCCCTTGAAGTTCAGCACCACACAGGACGTCCTCCAGGGATCCGGACCGGGTTCTGCTCACTAACGGGAAGTGTCTATTCTGTGTTTCAGGCTTGGCCTTAAAAGACATGGCAAGAGACATTTACACTGTAAGTTTATTTCACATGAGAAGTCAACACAGTTCATGTAATGTGTAGTGACTTTGTGCTGTTTATGTTCCCTGTATTCTCAGAAATAATCCTAATGTGTAAGTACTGTATTAATGTACGGTATCTATTTGTCATTGCATTTACTTTTTTGCATTTCCAAACCTAAAATCTTGAAGATTTTAAGATAATTTTTTTTTCACAATTTTAAAACAGTTTTTTTTCTCTATTCAGTGTAATTTTGCTGCACTTGGGGCGTTCACGTCAAACCAGGACTTGTGATAAAATGTCTGGTGAATGAAGGTATAAAAGTGATGTGTGCGCAGTGTGTGTGTGTGTGTGTGTGTGTGTGCGTGTGTGTGAAGAGGCACGGTGTCCAATGACACGCGCACACAGTGCAGTGATGAGACTCTTAGCTGCACTAAAACATTTGCACCGTTTTCAAAGGAGTTCCTGGGAGGCCGGGGGATCAGATGTGAATGAAGCAGACAATTCGATCACGGCTCCGGCTTACTGAGAAAACTTTTACCTTGATGGTGTCCAAGCACTAGTGAACAGTGAACACACACACACACACACACACACACACACATACACAGACAGTGAAAGAGCTAACCGACATGCGGTTATACAGTACATGAGCCATTTTGGAGCTGACTCTTTTTAGTGAACTGAGTCAATTAATCTGAATCACTTAAAAGCGGTTGTTTTGGTGAAATTGATGTGTGTGTGTGTGTGTTAAAGTGCTGTGTGTTGTACAGACCGACGCTGTACTCGTCTGATCTTGTATGCAGATGCTGCCTCCTGCATGTGTTTTTAATTTATTTTAAATCACTGATACTCGCGATCGTCCACACACATGGATAAAAGATGGGCGCTTTGGAAGAGTAGCAGTTGTAGATCTGAGGCCGGATGCACATGTGTGTGTGTGTGTGTGTGTGTGTGTGTGTGTGTGTGTGCGCTCAGCATTTTATTTTCTAACGCTGTTGTTGGTCAAATTAAGAGCTAACACAAGCAAATCTGAAAAGTGGAGTGGAAGAGTGACATCATCACGTAACACTCCTCACTATACTACTACTAATAATAATGAATTAACAGACTAATGTCATGGATGTAAACAAGTGACATGACTAATGAGTCATGGAGTAAACAAGATTTGTAAACAGAAAGTGAAACACTGGGATGAGTAGCAGGGGATTATATAAAAAAATAGAGGAAGTTTTAACTCAAAGGACTCTCACTCATCATCTATACCACTTAATCCTGTCTACAGGGTCACGGGGCGGGGGCGGAGCCTAAGGCAGGGCGGAGCACAAGGCAGGGTGCCGATACATCTCAGGGCACACACACGTACTGTACACACACTCGCATACTCATTCACACACTATGGCCAATTTGGGAACGCCAATTAGTCTGACCTACATGTCTTTGGACTGTGGGAGGAAACCAGAGGACCCGGAGGAAACCCACCAAGCACGGGGAGAACATGCCAACTCCATGCACTCAGAGACGGGAATCGAACCCGGACCCTGGTGGTGCAAGTCGACAGCGCTGACCGCTACACCACCGTGCCGCCTACTCAAAGGACTGTGTTGTGTTTTTCTGCACCATCAAAAGTCCCAGTTTGACTTGAACACTCCTTGTTTCATCCTGTGTATTGTAGAAGTGTCTCATGTGTATGATCGTACAGCCTGGGCATCTAAAGTACTCCGGCATTGATAATATCTTGCTTTTCCTCAGATTCAGATTCTCTCTCTGTGTCGCTTTTTAGCTGAACTTCTCGGCGTCTCTCGGTACGTTTAACATCGCTGCAGAGGTCGAGGGGGTAAAGGTCAGAGGTGACGGTGAGATGCACATGACGCTGAGCAGCGTCCTCTTACCCAACCTGAACCGCCAGCTACAGTTCATCACGTACACAAACACGCTGTTCCACCCCAGCACTGCTGACACTGGTACGCACACACACACACACACACACACACACACACACACAATTCAATTCAATTTTATTTGTATAGTGCTTTAACACTTGACATCATCGCAAAGCAGCTTTACACAATCAAAAGAATGATTTAAGTTTGTATGAAATGTGAATGTTTATGAATCAGAATGATAAGATTGTCCCTGATGAGCGAGCCGAGGGCGACGGTGGCAAGGAAAAACTCCCTGAGATGGTAATAGGAAGAAACCTTGAGAGGAACAGGACACACACACACACACACACACACACACACACATTATCAAACAGCAGATACACTGTACAGTTGCAGTTTAAAATGCATTCAGAAACCCCATGCAGTTCCTCCAGGTCACTAGAGGTCACTGTTACAAACACACTCACCCACTACAGGCATTTTGGGAACACCAGTAAGCCTAATCTGCTTGACTTTGTACTGTGGGAGGAAACCGAGCACGGGGAGAACACGCAAACGCCACATACACAAACCCATGTGGGAATCAAACCCTCAACCCTAAAGGTGCAAGGCGACATACAGCGCTAAGCACAACGCCACTGTATCACATCCTCAAACCGGGAGGCAGAATTCTTACTGCCAAGGATAACGAGCCGTTCACACTTTGGACTTCTCCTCTCACCTTCTCTGTGTTGCTGTTAATCTAAACATGCAACATGATCGTGATTGTGCACACGTGATGTGACGTGAGCGTTTGTGTGTTTATGTTTCAGTGCAGTTAGAGACGGAGGGGCATCAGGCTGTTTTCACCATTAAAATCCGTCACGGCGTGACGCCCAAACTCTACAACCCCGGCTCGGACGGGGGCAAAGGTGATCGTCTGCTCGGCCCGAGCGTAGATTTAAACCACAGATACAATTTTATTACATACAGTTTTCATTTAGTTCAGTTAATTCATTATTAGTATTTTTCGTTGTATCCATCTATCTATTTATCTTTCTGATGTAGTTTTATTTATTTATTTATTTATTTATTTGTTTGTTTTTCTACCACTCATGACTTTTGAAAAAGTTTTCTAGTCTTATATTTGCTCATCTTTTATTTGATGCATGTCTGGTGATACAGTAGACTTTTATATAATAAATACAGTTATATTATGTTTATATAGTAAAAGTGCAAATAAAATGACTCGACCTGACACGAGCACTTAACTTTAGTAACTTTTGATTCCTGCGGTACGTCACGTCCGCGTGCTGTTGAGTTCCTGAATCAGGTCGTTCAGGTGGTGACAGGTTTTTTTTCTCTTCTGTGTGATCTCAGAGTACAACATCAGCGCCCTCGTGACGATCGCAACCAAAACCTTCCTGCGCTACAACAAGCTCCAGGACCTGATCGACAGCATACGGTTCTACTACCCCACCGTTACCATAGTGATAGCCGACGACAGCGAAAACCCCAGGGTGGTGTCCGGCCCGTACATCGAGCATTACATCATGCCGTTTGGAAAGGTATAAGATCACTGTACATGAGGTCGGCGTTTTAGAACGTTTCGCTTCTCACGCCAAGTCTAATTATTCATTGTGACAGAAAATCAAATTCACTGAAACGACTCCTTTTCTGGTTATTTGACTCGGTTCACTAAAACGTGTAGACTGCAAAAACGTGTACAGCAAATCTGATTGTTGGTGTTTCATTGAGTGTGTGTGTGTGTGTGTGTGTGTGTGTGTGTGTGTGTGTGTGTGTGTGTGTGTCAGGGTTGGTTTGCAGGTCGTAATCTGGCCGTGTCCCAGGTCACCACCAAGTATGTGCTGTGGGTCGACGATGATTTCATCTTCACTGCCAACACCAAACTGGAGAAACTGGTGGACGTTCTGGAGAAGACCACGCTCGACCTGGTGAGACACTTTACACTTTATTTAACAAGTGAGCTCCGTACATATGCGCTTTACAGACCAAAAGTTTGGACACCCCTTCTCATTCAGCGGGTTTTCTTTCTTGTGTTCTTCAGCCCAAACGCGTCTCTTCTGCTTGTTGCCTGTCCTTAGCAGTGGTTTCCTAGCAGATCTTCTAGCATGAAGGCCTGATTCACACAGTCTCCTCTTAACAGTTGTTCTAGAGACGTGTCTGCTGCTAGAACTCTGTGTGCCATTGACCTGCTCTCTGATCTGAGCTGCTGTCAGGATGAACGGATGAACTTCTCCTCCGCAGCAGAGGCGACTCTCGGTCTTCCTTTCCTGGGCCGGTCTGCATGTCAGACAGTTTCTTTGTAGCGCTTGATGCTTTTTGAGACTGCACTTGGGGACACTTTCAATTTTTTTCCCGATTTTTCCGACTGACTGACCTTCATTTCTTAAAGTAATGATGGCGGCTTGTTTTTCTTCACTTAGCTGCTTTTTTCTTGCCATAATACAAATTCAACCACTTTGAATGAGAAGGGGTGTCCAAACTTTTGCTCTGTACTGTACATTCATCTGCCACTTATGTGATAATCTGTCATATAATCTGTCATCACATTTCTACGCACCTGTTATCAGTTTACTTCCTAATCTACCTCTGAACTTTCCTTACTTCCTAAGAAACCTCTTGTTTTCTGCCTTTCCTTGTTATTTGCAGCACTTAATTCAATTCAATTCAATTTTATTTATATAGCGCTTTTAACAATTGACATTGTCGCAAAGCAGCTTTACACAATAAAAAGAAGTAAGTTTTTATGCAATGTGTATGAATCAAAATGATAAGATTGTCCCTGATGAGCAAGCCGAGGGCGACGGGGGCAAGGAAAAACTCCCTGAGATGGTAATAGGAAGAAACCTTGAGAGGAACCAGACTCAACAGGGAACCCATCCTCATCTGGGTGAT